>JAWWMU010000001.1:91048770-91081688 GCA_035048155.1 Cinnycerthia olivascens
GGCCAGACATTGCTTGCTGATCAGAAATAGAGAATAAAATATTTATTTCTTTTTCCTTTGCTGCTTGCGCATGCACACCCTTCACTTTTGCTTTAGAAAACTTCCTATATCTTGACCCATGAATTTTTTTCCATCTTATTTTTCCCCCTGCCCTGTTGCAGGGGAGAGTGATAGAGCAGCTTGGTGGGCACTCTGTGTCCATCCAGGGTCAACCCACCATGGCTCTTTCAGGGTAAGGAAGAGAGTTCCTTCTGAGGAATGGAAAAAATGCTGAGAGGACACTGCAGCTACAAGGGATGGACTCTGAGTGCAGAGCAGGACTCTGACTCTTGTGCTTTGTGCTGTCAGATTTGTGTGCTAAAGTAAATCCTTCAGAGAGAGTCCCTTGTGGTTTTAGTGCACAAAACCCCACTGGAGATAGAGTACTTTGGTTTTATGCCGGCAGTCATGAGAGTCTTAGAGCACAATTTTGCCTATACACATTTGAGTATTGCATAGTCATTGGAGAATGAGGCTCTGAGCTACCTTCTGGATTTAGGCTTGTAAATTCTGCCTAGATTTCACTTTATAGCCTAAAGCAGTCATACTGGATTTCAACTTTGTCTTAGAATCAAGATGAGTTGCTATAAGGTAAGTCAATGAATTATTTTAATTACAGTCTATTTCATATGCAAGTTAAAAATTCAGTAAGTTTTTAATTATGGAAAGTAAAAGGTTTCATATTTTGAATAATTTGTGACAAAAAGTATGCCAGATAAAATGATTAACTGGCACATTTAAAATTAACTTTGAGTTATTTAGAGATTTGGGTCTAGAATCTCAAGAAATTCACTTTGCAATAAAAGATCAAACACTATGACTTTACAGAGGATATTTTGTAACTTTCAGAAGCAAGGAACATATATTATCTGTTTGTGTGTCAAATGCAACAGAGTCTTAATCATCAACCAATCACTAAAGGACACATTACAGAATCTGACAAACAGAGGTTTACTACTGGTAGATTCTTTTTAGTATTTCACCTCAGTTTGCTCCCTCACCGACCAAATGTGGAGTTTGCCTTTTAAAAAATATATGTATTCTACTCTAGTAATTTTTTCATTTGTAAGTGCATTGTTTTTACTAATATTCACCAGGAATGAAGCGTTTAATTGCATATGATAATTATCTATTATTTAAAACATACAAATAATTTTCTTTGCAAAAAATGCAGGACTTCATATTTTATTACAGTTCTGGTTCTCAGTTGCTTCTTTAAATTTTAGTAAGATTCCTGCTTATAGACATACAAGCACAACAGAGCAATTAAAGGACATACAAAGCACATAAACCTGTGTACCTGAGACATTTATATTTTGTGGCTAGTTCATATTCTTTGTTTGGAGAAAAAATGCCAGTTATTTTATTCAATAGATTTATCAATGTTGGTGCTCAAAAGTAAGTGTTGGTAAATGCTCACAGTTGATTATTATATCATTAATTTTTCTCTTCCATTAGAGAAGTAGAGGTCCTGTCATGGAATCCATAGGAAGACTGAGCCCATAAAAGCAATGATTTTACCTTTCTAAACTTTTATCAGGATCTAAAGTGAATTATGTAATAAATGCATAATGTTGATGATAAATTATCATAATTATTTTAGAAATTAAACTGTCTTGACAAAGCCCCTGTTTACAATCTCTTTCAGTTTGTAGACTGCCTAAATATTAAAGCCAAATAAATTTCAGCTATTAGGTGACCCACAGTTAACTTTATTACAGCCCTCAAAAGCAGTTCACAGTTGTTGTTGTTGTTCTGTTTTTGTTAGTTTGTACTTGGGTTTTTAATTTATTTCTTTTAATTTGAGGGAGAAGGGATGTGGTTGTTTGGTTTGGGGTGATTATTTTCTATTATTATTTTTTGAAGTAATAGATTTTAGTCACAAAATCAGGACATGTCTTCCATGATTTTGTATCTTTCAGTGAATTAGTTACATCAATGTTACAAAAAAATATATCAATAGTTATATCACAATATTTTCAATTAATTATGTTAGTCATCTTCCATACAGACTGGAAGCAATCAAACAAAGATAATATATCTTCATAAAATAAAACCAGCACACAAATTCTGGGTACAACTGTAATTTGCAATCTGGTAGAAAATATTAGCACAAGGCAGGCAATATTCAATAATATATGACAGTACATGTCAGGCACACTCATTATCTGAGCTGGGAATAGAGTTGAACAAGTCTATACATCCAAAACAGGCACGTATTTTCTTTATCTGGTTCTTGTGACTTTCAATTTTTAATTTTTATTTTTTTTGGCAGAGTATTTTTCAAATCCAGATTTCTGACATCAACTAAAAGGTGACACATTCCCAGGGTGACTAAAACATCAACCATCAAAAAATACTGAATTTGTTGTCTTTTTTTCTCTAATGTCACATTTATCTCCTGATAAACTAACTATACTAAAACCTTCAAGACATCCTCCTAATTTGCCTCTGATGCTTAAGAAAAAGGATATGTTCAGACAGCAACTGCGTCTTTCCCAAGATGAGTTCTGAAAACAAATCATTTATCACAGAGGTTTTCGGAAAAGCTCACGTTACAATGTTACTACTGCTTTGCACCTAATCTAACAAAAAATATCTGACAAACTAAGTCATGTTGCTGTTTAATTATCACTGTCTTTTTATGGCATTAATGGAGATATTTTTTTTAACTAGATAGAGACTATGTTTGCCAAAATGCTTTCAAAGCAATTACAAAAACAATCAAGTTGTATTTGCTGGGTATCATCCTCTGTTGCATAAAAACACTGTACTTATGGTCAATGTTAGAGGAAAACATCATTTAATTTACAGTCTGTTAGCAATCTAAATCTCTGCTATCTGCATGTGGCAGTGTGTGACAGCAAGAGAATGAAGGGCAGAGGAACTGATTTATTCCCCCTCACACCCAGCACTTCTAAGTACAAAGTGCAGTGACTCTCTAGGTGCTGTCAGTGGGGTGCTGGACCACACTCCCGCAGAGCTCAAATCTGAAACAACCTTTTAAGGTGAGCCACTGGCAGCCCAGGAGGGATAATTACACCTTTTAGCCAAACACCAGAGCTTGGGGAAGGCATGGGGATACTCAGAAGATTTTGTTCCCTTCTCTTCTAAATCTCACTTACCAGGGGCAAATGCAGTAAGGATGAAGAATGGGAGACAGAAAAGGGGCCTGGAATGTGTACCTCTGCTGAGCAGGTATATCCCAGATCTGACTGCTGTGATCTCCAGTGGCTTAAAGAGGAGGATCTGTGCTTTCACCTGTGGAGGTCACAGCGGTCAGATCTGGGATATACCTGCTCAGGAGAGGGGCATCAGTCCTCCAAGAGCCCTTCAACATAAAGACATGATAATGTATTTATTGATGAATTTACACTGTGCATTTCCTCATACCATTTAATCTATAAGGCACATGCTTTTGACTGTAAGTTTTCTAAAAATAAAGCCACAGGTGTTATAGGACCTGATTTTTGTTGCTGTGTGTGACATTACAAAGAATGTTCTTTGCGTTAGTGCCAAAGCAATAAATAAAACACAATGCAAGGGGATATACTGTTTCAGATCAATGGTAAGTATATTCTATGTCTTCTCTTGGATGTTACGTGTTTACAAAGGTGTTAGTGTTTTTTCATGACACAAGACCTGCTTGATTGCCACTTTTTTCTTCAAAGATGATCAAAGATTACTTCCAGCTAATAGGCAAACATGACAGACAATAATAATGAATGTTAGAGCCCAGTGTTTAGAACTGTGACAAAGGGTGGGAGATAGCAACACAATGCAATATATTCTTGACTATTCTTTTTTTTAACTTTTAAAAAGGCAATAAAAGAAGCGATTGGCAACAAATATTAAATCAAGTAGGAACAAAGAAGACCCTCGAAAACATAATGAATATGCAGCTCTTTCTGAGGGAAGAGGTTGCTGAAAGCAATGAGATTTCATGAAATCTATGATTTCATGAGCTATGGCTTAAGCTGTAATGAAACAATAAATACATGCTTCAGGAATATGAAAAGACATTTCCAATTTAACATTGTCAGATGTTGGCTCCTATATTATTGCAATCTGCCAATCTGCACCATGGGGTTTAAAGAAAATGGAGAAGATAAGACTGCAGATTTTCTTTTAGCTGCCCTGCTATTCTTGATTCCACTATATCTTTCTCACACCACTTCCCACTTCGTAGTGAATGGGAATAATGACTTTAAAATATAATTCAAAAAAGCCCCCAAACCCAACCCCCTAAAAAACCTCACTGTCCCAGACCTGTGAAAAATAGACAGGGCTACTGAGCTTTTATGTAAGGTACAAATATAGAGGCTTGCTTTTACTATTTCATCTTGCTGCTGTTGCTGACATTCCAAGGAATTTATAGATTTCAATGGTCTTAATGCTTTTTTAAACATAGACACTCATAGCAACTGTTGAGAACAGAAGAATCCCTCCAAACAGTCTGGAGAGAGCTCATTGGACTGGTTAAGGAACTGAGAAATACTTTGTGTAAAAGAAAAAGAGCACAGGAGCAATATTTTATACAGCTTTTTTTTTTTTTTTTTCATTTATTTTAGACCCTGCTAAGCAATTTCAACCTTTGTGGAGCAGCCAGAATGCTTTGGGATCACTTCCTAGAGTGTGACTGAATAGAAATGTCTCTTAGTCATATCAGAATTTCTTACCTAAGCAAGTTTATGGCAAAAATTACCAGAAGAAACATCTCTTTCAATTTTGGTGAAGTTTTTACCTCTGGAAGGAAATTATGGTGTAAGAATCTGAGACTACAGATCCAACCACATTTGGAACTGCCATACTGTTTAGACAAATCACTGAAGCAATTTGAAACAAGAATTTAAATAATTTTAAATCTCTAATTTAAAATCAAGCTTGCAAAAGGAAGATTCCTAGTTTTCTGCTTCTTGGGGAGCAAGTGTTTACCAGAACACTTTCTGTACAAGTTGAGATAGAGACATAGCTGCTAAGAGTAAAGTTTTCTTGTAAAAGTAGATTTAGGATATTACTTCTTGCAGTACCATTCCACTATAGATTTTTGGTTTACAATTTTGAATATTTCCTTGAAAAGAAGGTTTTGGTTTACAAGGAAACCACAAAACACAGGGAAGCTTGTATGCTGGACTAGGGAAGAGAAAATATGAGGAAAAGAGAAAAGAAATGTGAGAAAAATGTGAAAATGTGAGAAAAAGAGAAATCAGTTCCAGAATGTTCACTGTCTGAACAAGCTAAAGTACATGAAACTGTTTAATAACTGCTTTCACCCCCAAATTCATGGTTCAGTTTTCATCTTCACAGAGAATGAAGATGGAGTTACAGTGCTATATCAGATGTTAGGTTCTTTATGTTTTTATGTGATATTTTGCAACCTATTGATAAAAACACTTGGAAATCTATAGCTGTAAGACCACAAAACAATATGAAGAAAAAGATAGTAGTTTAAAAACCCCATAGTTTGATGTTCTTTTGACATGCAAGCCTCTTATTTCTTTTGACATATGTTCTTTCATTCCTGAGGAAGCAAAGATCACACTTTAATACTCTTTCTATTTTTTCAAACAGAATAAAGTAGAATTTTATTCCATAACTTTACAATGATAAATATTTTGTTAATATTTGAATTTTCCAAGTTTTGTTCTTTTTCATTCAGTAAAAATTGCCCTTTATGTAACCACTCCCCTAGAAAATTACCATTTATGGCCAACAGTGAACCTTTTTCTTTTTTTTCAGCAGACTTCATTTTAGGATGATCATCTGGATGATATTTTATGCTCGGTAACTACGTTCAGAAAAGTTTGTTGAAAGATTGATCCCTATTCCGCATGTTGACAGACAGTGACCTGCCGAATTATCTGTGGAAAGTGTAGGTTTGCAGTGTGCAGGACGTGTCAGGCAGTGATGCAGGTAATTAGCACCTGATGTGACAACACAATGGTCTCGTGGCTGCAATGTCTAAACTTAATGGAATGCATATGAGCCTTGAGATCCTGTGACAAAAATGAAATGAACTAACCCTGACTGTCACTTCAGTAAGGAACTAGCATGGAGATATTAAAAACCCATAAATGTTGGAAGCCTCTGAAAGCTAGTGAACCAATTCCTTTAGCTGAAGTGACAGCATCTGCCAAGATATCCAAGGACCTACATTTTTCTCTTCAGAGCAATTAGTCAATCAGTATCTTCACAGACCTGTGAAAAAATATGTCCTACTTCATACAGCTGTGAAAGAATTATTTTAAATTATAAGGTTACTACAGTGGAGCCTGGCAAAGATTTTTACAATCAGCTTGTACGCTGTTAGAGTCACTAGCAGCATGCTAAGAAATGTCAACAGTAATTAAACTCAATCACTTTCAAATACATGCCATGCTTTGGCAGTGGTGAGGAATGCTTTTCACAGTAAGACTTCTCATCCCTGTGTGCGTAGAATTTTTTAAGATTTTTTTTTTTTCATTTTATGGGAAGAAGATTTTTCCCTTTTTCTTTTGGCAACACCATTTTGGAAGATGTTTATTCATTAAAGGAATTGTATAAAAAATCACAGAACTACAGGTTTCTTCTCTCAACTTGTCACAGTTCTTACTGAGCTTGCATTTAGGGATTGTCCCTTCATGTAATTCTGAGTACGTTGCATGGAATTTATTTTAAAAATCTGCAAAACACTTTGGAAAAACATCTGAAAATCTACTGAAAAGTGACATTTCAAAATACTGAAATGAAATTGTGTTCAGGTTTTGGCAAGTACTTTTGGAAAAATAAACCCCACAATTTTGCAAATGGTTAACAACTTGCTCCTAAAATAAAACATTTAAATGTTGTTTCCATTTGTAAAAAAAATGAATAAGAGGATAGTGGCTCCCATATATCCAGTTCATTTAATTCTTTGTGCTGTACTGATGTAAAAATTTAAACATGACCATCTTGACCCAGGTGAGCTTACTAACAACAGAGGTGTGAGGTGCTTCAGGGCAAAATCTCCTCACTGTGTGAGGTTTGTAACTGAAGCAGTGTCAGGGACTTGTACTTTTCTAGAAAGGTCTCTTTGGCCACTCTCATACATAATAAATACTTAGTGGATGTAATAAAAATGTAACAGAGACAACTGAAAACATCCTTATCCGGGATACTCATCTGGAGACAGTAGAATTGCAAGTATTTTTTCCACAAGAGGGTCAAAGTCCATTTTTCAGGATCCTGGAGGTATGGTGAGGGGTGGTGTGCAAGATGGATGTGTTCCTATGTGTGCCAGGGCAGCTCTGGCTGGCCTTTCCCAAGGGATAAGTGTAATGCTGAGTGCTGTCTTGGCACAATTTTTTCAGCTCACAATAGGCACAGTAGTTATGTGCCTCTGACAGTAAGGCAGAAAAACAAAAAGTGAAGGCTTTTGTACTGGTTTCCTCACATATTTATCCAGCTGAAACCTACTGGTTTTCAAAGTTATGTTAACATCGAGTATGATGTGGAAGGTTGAATCTTACTCCAGTTGGAGTGAAAGGACAAGCATTCATTTAACTTGGCAAGGGCCAGGGTTCTGTTGTTATGAAATGTCAGCTGTCCTCACAGAAAACAAGTAGCTTTTTATGCAATAAAGCACTTCTCTTACCTTCTGGTAAAATAGTTTGGAAATTTTAAAATTGGTTAATGAGAGGTTTCTGCTGAGAAAAGTCCTCTTAGCTTCAACTTGTTTCCTCTTCAGACAATATTTAGCTTTACTGTAAACTTCTTACAATCATCTCAAATAAATAAAATTACTTGGGATTACCCTTTTAGAAAAGTGCACTGAAGACAAGGTGACAACAGGAGAATACACTAATGCCATTTAAGTGAAGTAATATAATAATAAAATTTTTGAATGTCTTCATGCCAGAATTGGCTACTTAGAAAGTAAAGTAGTTCACATTAGAGGCAAAATGTTGAAGAACGAGTTAAGAAAACATCTAATGAAAAAGTTTATCCATTTTTGTTCATTTAATTTACATCAAAATGAATTGTGTTACAATTTTTAAATTACTTCAACTCATTAGAAATGTTAAGAGAACCAATGAAATCCCCACAGTACCTTAGCAGCTACTGCTGTTTTAATTGATAGATATTTTGATTTTATTACTTATTGGTATTTATACAAAAATTGTGAAGACCATTTTTAAAGTCCTCATTGCTTTTATATAAAAAAATTATGATATAATTATGCATTTAATTCTTCAAAGTTCATGCAAGTATTTCTCGTATGAATGACTCAGTATCTTGAGAGAGATATCATCTTGGTCCTCTTAGGATTTAAAGAGAAATTTCCTGCCTGGAAATAGCATCCTTACAACCAGAAACAATATGTTTCGCAAACTTTGAACTCACTATAGGAGCCTTTCAGAATGATTATTCTTCCAGCAAAAAGAAAGTTGGTAGTAAATTCATTACTGTTTTTAGCTCAGTACAAACCTGTTAAGGAAGTCTACATTTTTCAATGCCAATACTCAAATTTGAATCAAGAGACAGCTTTCAATCTGGGCCTATGATGATCTTTTTCTCTTTTAGTGGTTCTAGCAGGCCATCAATGAAATATTTACCTGACTAGTATGGCTCTCCCTGTGCCTTTGAATCGATGAGCCTGCTGTAGTGCTGGCCGACAGTCTGGAATATTCATTTTCCTCTGGTAATCCTAAAGCAGAAGAATACTCATTTATAATCTGAGTTTTATGCACTAGTTGATTTCAAAATAAGATTCAAAAGACCTTGATATATTTTACAAAAACACATTTCCTGAATATTTACTATTCCCATGCTCACTGAAACAGAAAAATTCTTTTTTACCATGCAGAGATAGTATCAAAAGTATGCGTGCTGGAAGGTGCAATTGTAACTAAAGAGCCTGCAAATAACACTTTACCTATACACTGGCCAGGGATTCCTCCTGCAATGCAGAAATCCCTGGCTCCTCTTCCCCTGGCTTGTTTTCATGGCAGAAGCAATGCAAAGCTAACAAAAACCACACCTGCAGCATTCTGCTCTCAAATTAGTACCTCTGTGTCACACAAGAAGGCAGTATTAGGTCCAGGATTCAGAACTTTATCCCCTCAGTATAAAACATGTTTTTTTTAAGTCTTATAATTATTGTGCACTCTTGATGTAGGAATTAGGTGTCCAAAATTTAGCTGTGTAAAAACCAGTCATCCAGGGTAAACCAGCCAGGGAGTCTCCTTCTGCAGTCAAGAGAAGCAAACACATCTGCAAAGGGATCCTATAGTGAGGCTCATTGCTTGTGCTTCTCATCACTTCTGCAGCAGTGGGGATATCATTCCTACAGCACTACAGAGGATCTGAAGGGTGGGATGAGGGGAAGCAAAGGCAGAAGCAGAAACACAGGGAGCCCACAATGGGCATTGTTAAGCACCTCACAGACCAAAACCACAGACACCACAGTAGGTCTGTGCATTGGGTCTAGCAGAGCTGGAGGTCATTTTTCTCATAGCAGCCCTCATAGTGCTGTGCTTATGATGGGCTGACCTTGGGTGGGTGCCAGGTGCCCACCCAAGCAGCTCCATCACTCCCCTCCTCAGCTGGACAGAGGGGAGAAAACACAACAAAGGCTTGTGGGTCTAAAGACAGGAGAGATCACTCTTCAGTTACTGTCATGGGAAAAACAGACTCAGCATGGGGAAATAAACTGAATTTATCTATTACCAGTCAAAATCAGAGAAGGAAAATGAGAATTAAAACAGAGCTTAAAACCCTTAACTGCCTCTATCCTCCTTTTAGTTTCCTCCTTATAACAGCGCCTTCCCACAACTTTGTAACTAGGGACAACAGTTCTTTAATTTTCTTTGTTCTTTTGAATAAAGTTCATGTAAAGTATTCATAAATATGGATGTTTTTCTACATCATCTGGATTTCCTCTGAACACACAGACAGTGAAGAAGGTGAACCCCTTGTTTGAAGCTCAAGAACCAGATCAAATTTGAGAGTCCAACATTTCAGTTCTTTACTGCTTGCTGCAAAGGGAATCTGACCCTGTTCTTTCAGTACCTGGAACTATGTATGGTTTTGAGGTGAGATTATCACTTTTTGAAGCAGGGAAATGATATATTAGATATGTACATCCAATGTCTCTAGTGTAATACTAGTCTTGAAAATTTTGTCACTTGCCACTATTGCTTTCTTATCTACATTAAATTCTCTGTACTCTAACTAAAAATTCTCCTTTTAAAAGATCACATGTTTTTGGTCGAATGAAATGCTTGAAATAAATTTCCCTCTTAAAAATCCCAGTTTTTGTGAATGCAAAACAACCTTCTTTTTTCAAATATTTTCTTAAACTAATAATTTATTTACATGCATTCACTTTGGATACATCTCAAATAAAGCAACAAAAAAAATCCCAATTTTAATGTGAAGTACTTTCTAAAAGTAGATGCTATTCATTTAATTGAAATAAAAGGTAGAATATAAAATATTTTCATAAATTTAGACCACCACAAATAAATAAAAATATTTTTCCAGTCCAAGCAGAAAGTTCTGAAAAATATATTGATTTTGTACTATGTTAATACACTTTAGGATTGACTGCCCAGGACAGCCTTGAGCTAAGAATCAGGTTATCAATGATTTTCTGTTTATTTCTGTAAAAAGAACTTTGATAATTTGCCTTACCAAATAAGTAAAGTTTCCATGTACAGCAACAGCATGTTGTCACAGACATGGCAAGCAGAGGCTTGGTAGGGTTTGGAAAGACAAATGGAGAAGTTGATTATGTACTTAGTGCTTTCTCCTTTACGTACACCTAATATTAGGATACCACAGTTGTGCATTGAGTAAGACCTTGTTTAATTCAGTCCAAGGTTGGAAGCATCCGATTAGCTGGGCCAGAGGCAAAATTACAAGAACCTAAGTTAATCAGGGGTTCAGTCTGGGGTACAAACTACACCATCTGGATTGGGATTTCCTGCAACTATTTTCAAGTTACCAAAGGTAAGTTGAATTTGGCATATTTTTTTGGCAAAATTTAGTTTGCTTTACATTATTGCTGCAATTATATGTGGCACTGTTTAGGGTGATACAGGATCACAACTTTCAGCATTGCAATGCAAAAGGTTGTTTCAGGCTTTCTGATTACTTTGTGTATTTGGCAAAAAACTATTTCAGACTGAGAACTCTGCTAAGTGTGGAAGATTTGTGGTGAAGTAACTGTTTGATAGCACAGAGCTGTAGAAATGTGCTAATACTCCTATCAAAAATAAAGTAAAAAATAAGAGCAATTATGTTCATTATACACAATGAGAAACAATTTATATTAAAAATCTGAACTCAGAGAAGTGTTATTTCCTTAGGATTAATGCTTTTAGAACCTTGAAAGATATTCTGCACTGTTCTTGTAACATTTTGTATTGCAATGGTAAACAATATTTCATTTACTAGTAAGGCACTTATAGCAAAGGGAGACCCTGATTTTCTATTTTCTGTCCCATTTGTATTGATTATAGGATCAGAATCTCAAATCTCAGTCCTCCATACTTTAGGATGCTTATAGACTTGCAGCTGAGGTAATTAAAAATTCCTCAACAGAGGCTGTTTTATTTTCTTCACATTCAGCTTTTGTTGGAGAGGGGTTTATCCGTTCACACATACAAAGTTAAGCCAGTTCCAGAAACAGACATTTCACAACTCAGAAGATTCCAGCCTGACTATATCTTACAAAGCTCATTCAAGGAAACACTTCAGCAATTTTGTGTTAGAAGAGTTTTGGGATTAAAAACTACTTACCATTTGATACTGAATTTCCATTTTCAGCAGTCACAGAACTGGACAATGGATTAGATGACTGAGTTCCATGGTTATTTGCATTTTTATCCTGTGTTTCTGATCCAGGTTCTGATGTATTTGGATCTTCCCTGCTCCTCAAGTTCAGATTAGTTTCAGCACCTGACAGAAACAAAAAAAATGATTGTCAGCTTCTTTTTAACTAGCGGCTTTCACATGTAAGTAGATGAAAACTAAACTAACACAGAGAGACCAAGTTACTTTATGAAATTAATCAAATTAATCGCTAAATTCACAAGTCCACTGGTAAATGCGAAAGGTTTAAATCAGTGGTTTTGCAGGCTTTGTGAGGTTGTTTTTTTTTTTTTTCTTTTTGGTTACTGCTCCAGTTGAAGCTTTTTTAAATTTAGGAGAGTGAAAAGCATTACAAAATTTCATTTGCATTGTTTCTTCCCACGCAAATATCAGTGGATATATCTCACCAAGTGTTTGTATTTTCTCTGTTTTAGATTCTATTGCACATGAGCTTATACAGCACTGTCATCACTGCAATGCCTTTCATCATTGCACTAAACGATACCAGCAACAGCTATAATGTGATCTTATCCTTTTCTTTTACCATCTACCACAAAAAACAAATTGGATTTTGAGATTAAACCATAGTAGCAATATTCCTCCCAGCAGATCCTCCCTGTGGCCACTGTTTACCAGCCTCAGGGCTCTCCAGCCATCAGTTGTCATTTTCTATGAAGTGCCAGGTTTTCATGTCAGAGCCTTTTAGTTAAATTTCCTCAAGACATCAAGAGGAGGTCTGATCCTGTAGGAGTTCCAAAGCTTTTTACAGTGCACATGAATTTGTTCAAAGAGAAAGGCAAAACAAAGTCCTTATCTTCTTCCCCCTCTGACTGACTGCACATCCAGCAAAGCAGAACAGCTCACGGCAAAGCACCTGCAGCTGCCCCGGAGCTGGCCTGGCTTTGTCAGCCCAGCGCTCCAAGGAACAGGGCTCAAGTCACCGGCTGTGCCCCAGGGCTGCTCCCCACTGGAGCTCAGGGCCAGGACACGTTCAGAGCTGGAAGACAGCAGAGATGGGGAGGGATGGATAGGAGGGACCCCATTCATACCTGCATCTCTGGCTATCCCCACTCTGCTCCAGTATGACAGGGCTGATGAAATGCTGCACTGGCAAGGTTCTGCTTTTTTTTTTTTAAGGATTTATCTCTCTTTTCTGTGGTTTTTTTTTTTTTTTTTTGGTTGATGGGTTCTTTTGTTTGGTTGGTTTTGTCTTGCATTTTTGTTTTTTTCGGTGTGTGTTGAACATATACACATATTCTTTCCTTGCCATAGTCAAGTTTGATTCACAGAAAACAAAACTGAATTTGGTGTTTTCTCCATTTCAGTCTTCCTAACTATTTCCACTCCCTCTGAGGCCCGGCCTTAGCTGCAGAGCTGATGTGTTATGGCTGACCCTGGTGCATAAGTCCAGCTGTAACACTCTAAAATCAAAATTTTCCTTCCATGACAGCTTTGAAAGCGTTATTCCTTGATTTTGGTTGTCATAATGACAGCAAGAACCAATGGAGGTCAAAAGACCAACATTAAAACCAACATTACAGCATTCATCCATATTTCCAATAACATCCTCAGGTTTCCCAAAGATATGATATATTCTTATAAATCTCAAGAATATGAAAATTTTTCAAGGGGAAGGAAAAGCATTTTTTTCAGCAGGTAATAGATATTAACCTGAAGATTTTCCAGCCTAATGTTGACTGTTCTGTCAATTTTTCATTTTTATGCCTGAACTAAAGAAAAATCTCTCTGATTTGAAAAGCACTGACACTGAAAACCTAATTAATGAAATGAAAACTATAAATACATTCTGGTTACTGCAAAAGATTTCATTTAATTGAAAAGGTCTTTCCTATTTTTTTTAGCTTTCAGTTACCTAATCCTGAATTATCCTTGATATTGTCTTGTCTAAAAAAAAAATCTGTCTTGAAAAGTCACAAAGTTCATTTTCAAACTGTCAGATAAAACATTTCCATGTTTGTTTGATTTTTGTCCCTTCTTTCCCTGCCCTCATTCCCTGATCATTATATTTTGCTAGTTCTGATTGGATTGTTTCAGTGACACTGTTTCATAAAATGGATCTTTAGGCAAATGTGCTTTGTATTGAAAAAATTAGGCCAACTCTACCCACAATAACTGACTTGGGAGAGGCTGAGATGGAAAGTCTGAGATGGAAATGCATTAGGTACAATTATAAGAGCATGCCTGATTTAGCTTTTGTACACGCAAGTTGACTGCAAAATGCATCTTTGCAGCTCATTTTAAATTTGTCTGAAAAGGAAATGTCACTTTTTAGATGTTAATAGTCAGTGCACTTGCCTATAGATCATAATCCACCTACATAATTATTGTGCCACTTTTTACATAAAGCTTCTTAGGGAAGTGGCTGGGGTTCTTATTTTCCTTGATATTCGAAAGATTTATTGATTTGCCTGACGTGTAATTTATTTGAGAATGAGCAAGTAGAAAGAATTTTTTCTTGCATTGCTGTTTGCAGAATCCTTTTGTTTCATAGGTACATTAATATCTTTTCAGGGCATTCATTAAGGTCTCTTGGAAAAAAAATTACCTTTTCTTCTTTGTATCTGTAGGTTGAAATACTACAAAGAATTGTGGATAGCTACTATTAAGCTAGAATATCATACTAAATTGGCAGAAATAAGTAGAGGAATATATGGAGCATATCTTTGAGGACAGTTATCTAGACAGAAATTTGTTATCCCATTTACTGTATTCAATCATTGTAAGAAATGCACCCCTTTAGTTTCTGGACACACTATATAGAGAACTATATAAAGAACTATATAGAGAAAATATATTTCGTAGTGCCTTATTTAGCTGATCTTGGGGGTGGGAAAGAACCTTATATTTTATATCAAAATAATCTGGATTATATAAAGGTGCTTGAACTAATTTCCTATATATAGGCATCTTCAGCTCCTCATTGGAGCAGATTCATGTGAGTCTATAGAACAAGTTGAACTGCATACATCAGCAAACTTCAGCCAGACGTCAGGAGAGAGCCACTGAAACAGGCTCTGCCCCACACTGGACAAGCTCCCCCTGGCACAGCCTCTGCTCACAGGACCACGCTCCAGCCTGAGCATGTACCGTGTCCAGTTTTGGTCTCCTCAATGCAAGACAGACAAACTACTGGAGAGGGGCCAGTGGAAGGTCACAGAGGTGGTGAGGGGTTTGGAGCCTGTCTCTTATGAGGAGAGACTGCAGGAGCTGGGCCTGTTTAGTCTAGGGAAGACTGAGAGGGGATCTCATCAATACATATAAATTCCATGCTGGGTGTCAAGAGGATGGAGCCAGGCACTTTTTGGTGGTGCTCAGTGACAGAACAAGGAGCAGTGGCCATAAACTAAAACAAAAGAAATTTCACCTTCCACCTTCTGAGGAAGAAATTCTTTGCATTGAGAATGGCAGAGCACTGAACAGACTGCCCGGGGGCTCGTGGAGGCTCCTTCTCTGGAGACACTCAAAACCCACCTGGGCACGTTCCTGGTTAACCTGTTTTGGGTGACCTTGCTTTGGCAGGGAGTTGGACAGGGTGATCTCCAAAGGTCAATTACAACCCTAACAATTCTGTGCTTCTGTGATTGCTGGAGTGAACTTGCTCCAGATCATCAGCATCTTTCTGCATTGGGAGGCACAAAATGGCCACAGTACCCAGATATGGTCTAGCAATGAGTGCTAGGTGCAGGAATGACTGACACAGCCCTGGACACGTCTCTGCTTCCAAGACTCACTTCTAGCTCCTGTCCAGCTCCCAGGGCCCCCAGCATCCTTTTCCCAGGGCTGCTCCCCAGACTGCCTGATCCCTGTACCATTGTACGAGGTTATACTTTCCAAGATGCAGCACTTTGCATTTGCTTTTTCATTAAACATGCCAGAAGGCCCTGACTTTATCTTCTGTGTAGGGATATCCCTCTCTGTTCTGCCTCCATACTATTCAAAATATCCCTGAGCATATCAAAGGTGTCTCCTGCTATTTTATCATAATATTTCTATTTAAAATTTCTACTGATTCCTATTTTATCTGTCAAGTATTGGTCTGAAATGCACTTTCCCCTCATGTTTTCTTAGTCACCTAACATAAAAGTTTGGACTTTTCTCCACATTAATGTTGATGTGCTCCTGCTGCCATCAAACTTTGCAGATACAAGTATGCAGGGCTCTCTCATCCCTTATCAGCTTTCTGAAATGATCAGAAATATTTTAGGAGACAGGAAAAAAATCCCTTATAGCTCCTACATTTGAACATTATCACCAAAATGATGACTCTTAGCTTTTTGTTCATACTTGTGCTCTGCTGTTCTCATGGTTGGATTTTTTACCAGGTTTCAATATTTTTTTTTAAACATCTTTAACAGTTTTCAGCTGGTAATAAATGTCATTTGAAGAACCATCCATGCTTACTTGCAAGAGACTATCTACAGAGAGGTGTCTCATGATTATAAGAGGAATACAAGCTTTAAGTGAAAATCTAGAGTCTGCAAAAGTGAAAAGCATTTGGATTATTACTGGTAAACTGACTTTTCCAAAAAGACAACTCTGACTCAGTAAAGTCCTATGCTGACTAATCTTGCAGATAATGAGGATGTATGGACCAAAAAGATGTATGCATGTCTGGATTGAGGGCACCATTTGTGCCTCAGCTGTAGCAACGTTACTAGCTGGGAGCAATCACAGTGCTTTTAATCAGAGGATGACAAATCAAAGAGTAACAGTTATTCCTTACAAGCAAGCTCCATATTCCAACAAATTCACAATTAATTATATCAGCATTACTTGAAAAGTGCAAGAGGAACAGTATGCAAAAGAGGCAGCTCATGAAACCCACAGTTGCTCATTACTAGTGTTCTTGGAAGAGACTGAGTTTAAAACTCAAAGTCATAAGGCACAGGATAGATAGAATTGCACTTATTTTGTAAAAAATAAAAAATAAAAAAAATCAGAGTATGGCAATGATGAAAATTAACGTATTTGCTTTTTCTCTCTCATTTTTAAGTCACTATCTCACTTTTAAAAGAAACCAATACACTGAAAATTCTACATGCTAGAACTTTTTTTGTCAAAAGTGACTTATCCTATCATAAAACTCTTTTTTTTCTCAAACATAAAATGTATGATCCTAAGTATTGTAGTTATTTCATAAATAGTATTTAGGCTGAAATAACTCTTTATCACCAAATTAGAAAATGAGCCAGTATTAGCTCCATTCAAATGACAGATTAAAGTACAAAACTGAAACATTTTGAGAGACTATTAGTTTTCTAAGGAAATCATATACTTAGCCTATTTCATAAAGTCTATACACAAAATATAAATCGATGACTAATATCAGCATTTAGGTGGAATCATCATAGACTTTTTGTACAGCAAGATATGAAAAACCAGTATGTTATTAAAGGCTCAACAGTAACTCACCTGATAGGGCTGTATTTTACTTTTCTGTCAAATCCCTTGTTTTGTTGTCTTTTCCTTAAATGTAGAAATGTATATGGATACATTCATCCTCATATGTTCTTTTTCAAATACTTATCCTTCCAACATTTAGTGCTCATTTACAGTCTAACTGAAAATTCATTATAACAACAGAAGGCTCCTCTGCTTTCAGCAGGTTTTGGATCCCATTCATGCTTACCTTGGATGCTTTGTGCAGCACTGCCAAAGCACCCAGGGTTCATAACACAGGGCAAATGCTCCTGCTTTGTCTATCCTGGTTATTCAAATGTAATCACGATGGTTCTCTGGCCCTGAGGCAAATGGTAAGAGACCCATATCAATACAACTACACTTTCCTTGCCCTCCATGGCAGAGAGGAATCCAAATCATCTACTGGGAATAGTGCCTGGGCTCTGTCTTTTCCTGAACCATGCCCATATCTGTCTGGAAAGGAGTCAGCCTGTCAGGTCCTAAAAAATGCTGGGGACTGCTCTGCACTTCCACTGTGCGCAGGAGCGAGTTGCCATTCCCAGGACATTCCCTGGCATTGGCTCATTTAGTAAAGCAGATACAGCCCTTCACTTTGACAGTGCTAGTTGCCACAATAAAAAAAAAAAACAGTGGTCAATATTAACATATCTCAGGGAATAAAAAAAGGAAAAATATGGGAGAAAAACCACCTCAAAATCATATGGGGCTGGTGAAGCACTGAACTGTTGCATAGCTTCTACTGAAGCCACATTTAAAGGTATTATTGTGACTGTACAGGGAGAGCAGATTCTCCCTAGTTCTGCTCTGGTATAAATGGAAGTCATGCATTCCTCTCAGTATGATTTGATATGACCGCTCTTTCAAGGCACACATTTCTTTTCCTTAATTAAACAGAGAGATGAGTTTCCAGCTGAGGAAACAGTGTCACAAGCTAGGCAGAATGTATTTCAGTACTAAAGCTGAAACAATCTCAGTATTAAATCAAACATTATTTCTTCATTCATGGAAAACATGACTTTCTGTAACTAATGACCAATACACAGTTTTAGGTATCAAGATCCAGAGTTATACATTCTGTGTCAGCAACTATGGAAACAGGAAACATTCACATAAATTCTGTCAGATAAATTCATATAGTACAAGAGGAGAGCTTTTTGTACCTGGGCTACCATGGACTGTAAAAGCTAAATAGCTCAAGTTCCTTAAAACCTATAGATGGTATCCAGCAAAATGTAAATTTCAAATCAAGCAGCTTGTCATTAAGCATGTTAATAAAAAAGAAGTGATGGACCCTATTAATCAGCATCTGAAAGTCAAGATGGTACAGACAGAAGGGATTTCTGGTTTCTGTGCTCTCACTCTTTCTTGGGAAAGTCAGGAATACACTGAATCCTAATGGCTGACCCTGAATATTTTTTTTACATTTACTGTGGCAGGGGAACATTGTGAAGTGGGGGGAAAAAAAAAATATGGTGATTTCAGAAAATTTGCAGCTTTTTTTTTAATAAAGGAAAGGCAGAGAAAATTTAAATAACGGGCCATTTTATTTTGGCTCAAATGTTTACCCCTGTGTTTAGTTGTACCTTTTCAATTGCACTTGGTGTTTCCTGTTTGCTCTGAGTTACTGTTGAGACATTCTTTGTCTATGGCATTTGCTAGCTACCCTCAGCACAGGTTGTCTTGGGTGCCCTTTTGCTGGATAAATGCACATTGCTTCAGAATAATTCAGTTTCCTCACAGGAATTCACACCATGACCCTCTGTAACTTGACTGCTTACTTTGTCTGCTGAGAGCTGCAGGCACACAGCTGCATCTTATTTGCTGAAAGAAATGGAGCAGGCTGAAAACTGCCAAGACAGGATTCCCCCAGCCTATTAGCATGTGCTGCCTGTCTCACCCCTTTAGCTGCACTGCTGGCTGCCATGTCCATCAGAGGCAATAATTTTTCATTGGTTTATTTCACCTCACAAAGCCTACCCTTACAGCAGCAATTGTCTAGGATTCTTCCCCCCACCAGTGATGCTCCTAGGATGGTAGCAATGAATTTGTACTGCCACTTCCAGCATCCTTTCTCTCTGAGCTGTGTAAATGGAGCTATCAGATGGTGTTACAATCTATACCAGAAGCCACACTCTTTGATGGAGCAGGTAAATATAGAAACAGGCCACTTATTTTGTCTGCGAAGCTGCATTTGTGGAAGCTTAGTGTGAACACTGGAAAGCAAAGAGAGGAGACAGGCCGTGAAGAATATCAAGTGACAAAATTCACTCTGCTTGAGGAAAGAGCTCCTCTGAAGAATTTAGTGTTACCGTGATAACCAATCAGCCAAATTTCAGAGAACGAGCCTGATAGTAAGAAGGAGGTTGCAGAGGCAGCTGCAGGAACTCCTAGGTCTGGTTCAGCCCTTAAGAGCCATCAGCTCAATTATAATTTTGTAAATCACAGCTTTGTAAAATATACATCTAGAACAAGAAGGTTTCTTCTGCTTTCTTCTCTGATAGATTGGTGCTGGTAAAAAGACAGTTCTCTCATTTTACATTTTATTTCAGTGTCAATCATTACAAGTTACAAACCTTTCCCTCTTTTCTAGAAGTGATGCTAGGGACATCCCTGGATCGGGTAAACTCTCAGAGTTGGTGGGGGAGAGATAACATAAATGCCTTTTTTCCCCTGTCTGGAGGGCCCTGGATTGTTTGAATTAGTTTTTTACTCAACATGAAACTCAGAGTACCATTCTGAAGTGGAGAAAACAGCCTTCTCAAACAGTGGTAAAGGATGAAGAATATCTGGATAGGGACAGGCTGCCATTTCTGCTGCTTGATAGTATTCGAGCAAGAACTTGGAACATCTTTTCAGTACAGCAAGTGAGCTAGACTCCAGCCAGTGTATGTGTTTCAGAGACTGGGGATTTCATTCATCTTCTCCAGGAACTGATCTCTGCAGGCCTTTCGGAGGCCCATAATAAACCACACAGGGCAGGAAGGAGGGGAACACTGCTTCAGACAATATCCTACCTTAGAAGAAACAGGTATTTCCTCCATGTCCCCATGTTCCCCACCTTCTCCAATCTAACATGGAAGAGAAGTAGTTGATTTTACTCTGTTAATAGTTTTATTTATTGCTAGGTGTGTTGATTGGCTGACCAAAGAGTCTGCTTTTTGTATTTGTGTGTTTAAAAACCTACTGGTATGCTGGAAAAGGAGGAGGCAATTTGCTGAGAAACACAGCTTCCCTTTTTAAACTGTTTTCTTTAAGTTTGTGTGGATACAGCAATTCTTGAAGGCAAACATTTAAATCTGTTTATGTTTCTGTGTGGTATCTGTTACAGAACAGCCTTTACTGCTGGGCTTTAGCTGCTGTTGAAAGAAACTATGTGACAAGACACTGCCTCAACCTTCCTCCCCCTCAAACAGTTTCCAATTTTGTGAAAATAAACAAACAAACAAACAGAGATTTTCTACTTCCAGAAACATCACGTAAGTTCTATTTACTTCTCCCGGAATGCTTCTACAGATATTTTTCAAGATATCTCATACCAGCTCTGGCAGCGACTGCAACACAGAAGTCTTGGCATAAGTGACTGTATTGAGGAGATAAATTGTTTGAGCAATCCAAGGATTATTTCTGGTTCACCTGTACTGTAATCCTGCTCACCAAATAGGGACAGCTGTTCCGGAAAACTTTTCAGATAACATTCAGATTTTGCTTTCCAAGTGATCTTCTAAGACAAAGAATTAATTTAGATATCTATTTAGTTGGTTTTTAAGTTCATTTTGAGAGGATAGAGCAGTGGTCAATGACACTGTCATTAACATCAAAGCAAGAACATATGGCTATCACAAATGCAGTGTGATAAACATCCATACTGTGCACAAATACAGATAATCAGTGACTAAAAAGCATCACTAAATGCTCCTAGCATGTCAGGTTTTTTCTGCAACCAGCCCCTAAGGAAAGAGTTAAGAGAAATCATTAAATGTAATTTAACTCAGTCCCAATTTCATAATGTTTTTGTTTGAAAAATTTCACCACACAAAGGATAAAACAAATTTTCATGCCTTTCATTTTAAAAGAGAATGAAAGCTGAAGCCAAAAGCGTATTGAACTTGAAGTCTTCTGTATGTTCCCATTCATTAGTGGTGCCAGGAAGAAGGCAAATGTCCCAAACTGCTTTACATGCTACTCCTACCTCCAGTATTCCACTTCTAAGCACTTGATTACTCTCTCAAAATAGAGTGTAGCAGTGTGGAGAAAGAATAAAGGGTCAGGATACCCTCACGTTTATGATCAAGTCTTTTTATCAGTATCTTTTAAATTCTCTTCTCTTGCTTCTCCATCCAGCCCCACAAAATTCCAATGCTGGAACTGGAACATAATCCATACATCCAGTTCTACAGAGTTTCAGAGTTTCATGATGAGCTGCATGAGTCCTGTCAATAGCTTTGGGTCACCACTGAGGGACTGGAGTTTGCACAGCTCTTTGATACCTGAGCCAAGGAGTTTAGAAGTAGTTTGGCTTGTTTATAAGACTGTCATGCCCCTAAATGCCAACCCGACCAATGTTGAAATGACTACTCTTGAACTTATCCAGCTCCAAAAAAAGGTCAACACATTTAGTTGTTAACATTTTCCATGAGAAGCATTTTACCGTATTTGAGACAGACCATTTCAGTATTTTACAAACATTTTTGAAAGCCTGGACATGAAAGAATATTTTCTTCTGCGCAGAATTATAGAATGCTTGATTTTCATTTCAGCCAAAAACAAATATAAATGTCACAATCTTGACATTTTCTGTGAAATGGAATTATTATTCTCTACTGAGATTCTTCGCAAAAGATAATTTAATGCTGAGATGGGTGTAAAGAAGTTAAAAACATCTGAAGAGATTTCTCACTCAAGATGAGAATTTAATTAGAGACCCTCACTAAAATGTGCGTCCATATTTCATTCTTCATTATGTTTCAAATGCCAGAATTCCTGTAAAATGAAGTGACATGACATTTACTGCCAAATACCCACATTCTTCCTCAGTATCAGGAATATAAATGTGCTACTAATCAATTTCTTTCTCTTAGATATGGCTAATTTCTCACAATTTGTTTACAATTAATGATGTAGTGGTTCCTAAACAAAGTAATTTGTTGTTTTTCATTGTGAATTACAAATAAAATTCTTACTTTTTAAAGAAGTCCATAGCACCATTAGTAACGAGACAGCTTTCTGAGCCATTACTGAATTTGGAACCATGATGTCACATCAGATGTTGAAGAAAAACTATTGCTAAGAAAATAAGAATCCTGTAAATGTCTACCTGAATGATCCAAGTTGCAATTGAAAGTGGGATATTATTAAAAACTTTGGGTATGAAATGCACTAAGCTGAACCAGTATGGTGTAGTTATAGCACTCAAGTATCAGACAGGATGAAGAGGACACAAAGTAAATCCAGCTCAATGGAAAGGATGCAAAACAGAGCCATTAATTTAAAAGAAATACTCGCAGTTCTCAGAAATGGACCATATAAAAGGACAGAAGAGTCAGTACAATTACTTTTCCTCCTTGCTTCTCTTCTTCAGCAGTAACTTGTCATGAATATAAGAGAGCCTGCAGTGGGTCAGACAATGGTGCCACCTACTCTAGGATCTCTTTCCAGTAGCCATAGATAGTTACAGTGTAAGGTCAATGGAAATCATAAACGCAGTGATATTTTCCTCTGTGATCCTTGGGTTGCATAGTCTCCTTCAACCTCTATTTCAATGATAAAGCTTTTGGAAATGTAAGGAGGAGTGATAAAGATGTGATGTTACTTTTAATGCAAACACTTAAAATGCAAAATAAATATGATTTTTTATGATAATACCCTTTTTTTTCCCACCTGAAAATTAGACTTGATTTGTTCTTCTAATAATATTTGGATTAAAATTATTTATGGTAATCACACACAAAGCCTATTTCACATGTTGGAACAGATAACCCAAGCAAATTCCATATTACATGGTTTTAGGCTGTAACAGCAAACAGTGAAGTCAATCAGAAATTGAAATGCTTTAGTGAAAAAAAGTCATAGCAGAAACCCAGAACAGTCTTCAGCAGTAAAATATACTAGTTTTCAGACATTTTGAAATGGAAAATTATTCTTGGTACATGGTGTTTATCCAGAAACAACAGGGCTTTTCTATGATACGTTATCCAGATAATGGCAGAGTTATAGATCAGGAAAAGACTGCAGATTAAGGTGGTATCTTTCAGGCTGTACAGTCCATAGATATTCTGAAAATAGGAATCAAGTGTACTTTCTCTAGATTCTTCTAAACATTTTCTACTGCAATAATAGAAACCACAATTATTTCCTCAGAAAAATCACCCAGCATGGACTGTCTACTCTTGTGTAATTTTCTGTACAGGGCATCTCTGGCTAGCCAAGAAAGGGTATTTTTATAATGAGTCGCATTGATCTCTTACTAGCAGAGCTTCCTCACACTTTTCTGCACCTGCAGCAAGAGACTCAGATTGAGAGTGGCAAGTAGTCCATAGTGAAAGTGTGAGTTTGCCAATAATGCTAAACTGGGAAGAGCAGCTGACTCCCTTGAGGGCAGAGAGGCCTTGCAGAGCGATGGACAATCAACAATTCTGTGAAGTTTAACAAGTGTTGTGTTCTGCACCTGGGATGGAGCAACCCTGGAGGTGTGAATAGACTGGGGAATGAGAGGCTGTGCCAGGAAAGGGCCCTGGGAGTCTTGGTGGATGGCAAGGTGAACCTGAGCTGGCAGTGCCCTGGCAGCCAGGAGGGCCAACCCTGTCCTGGGGGCATCAGGGACAGCATGGCCAGCTGGGCAAGGGAGGGGATTGTGTACCAGGAAAAGGTTTCTCACCCAGGGAGTGGTTGGGCACTGGAACAGGCTTCCCAGGGAAGTGGTCAAAGCACCAAGCCTGTTTCATTTTGAGTATTTGGACAACAATCTCAGGTACATGGTGTGATTCTTGGAGTGTCCTGCTCAGAGCCTGCAACCGGACTTGATGATCCTGATAAGTCCTTTCCAACTCCACATATTCTATCAGAGGTTGATGACTCTCCTGTGTTTAGAGATCTGATCTGAAAATTAGTCACAGAAATTCACCTTCACTCCCTATTAATTAAGGCAATTATGTAAAAAGATATTAATCTCTTTCTGAGAAGCTTGCTGAAGCTTAATTGACTAAAGTTTTAATGATTTGAGAATTTTACTTTAAAGATGTAGAAGTCTGATGCCTTATACAATCATTCCTCCAGAATTTACAGGTAAAAGATAAAACCACAGCTTTTTCTATTACTCATGGTTTGTAAGTTGTTAGGTTTTGCCACAAAGAAAGTACATCTATTTCATTGTAGAAAAAGAGACAGAGATATTATTATTAACTTTATAAAGTTGCTTAAGACAAAAAGCTGAGTGGCTTAGAGGGTAAAGGACTGGGATTTCATTACAGAAACACGAGCAGGGATTTAATTTGCAATCCACTATTGAGATGTTAGCTGCACAATAGCTTGCTCCATCTGATGGTAAGGGAAAATTATTTACTAGCTATCAAAGGGATACCTAACTTTGACAGGACAGTACTTTTCATACATATACATTGCATTTTACTGTTTTCCAAGTTTGAATCAATCTCAATAGAGGGTATTTGGCGAGCTTTAGTCCTAAGGTACATCTAAATACCTATATTATTTGCCAGTTGTAGCTATCTTCCTATCTTCAATGCTAAAACTGGAGAATGTGGAATAAGACATTGATATGTGAAGCTACCTGCTTCATATATCATATTGAAAATACATCACTTAGAAATCAAGTGAAGAAAGAATTTACATAATTAATGGATGTCAAGGATACTGGACAAACAATAACAGTATTGATAACAATAAATTGTTAACAATCTAAAGTTTTCACACCCTTGCTGTTGTTACCCAAGTGTTTGGAAAGGAGTAGGTCACTGAGGAATGGGTAGACTTGAATATACAGATTTACTTGTACTGAAGCACTAGCAATATTTCACAAAACTCGACACCTATACATTAATGATGCATATAAAGGAAATGTCTTCCTAATTTTACTTCTTAGGCACCTAGATGTGGGGTTGCAAACTTGTGTATTTTCTTTTGCTCAGACACAGAAGTTAAGTATCTATGTCCATTTCTTCTCAACAAGTGGGAGAAGAAGAGAAAACATTGTGCCTTCATCCCAATAGACTAATGGTAAGAAATTCACTCAGGTTAAGGTAAAATCATAGTTCCTTTGCTCCTTCCCCTTCAGAATCTACATGAATACTCACTCTGCCAATCTAAGCATGGGTGATTTGTTAGGATTTATTCTACCTTTTGTTCTGAAGGTGAAATGATTCCCCTTTGCATGGAATAATTTAATATCAACTGTACCAATTAAGAGAAATAACATCACGACCTAGCAAAATCTGAGTATCATTCCTCCACACTGAGGAACAAAAAATTCTGTCCTTGCTCATAAATATTTAAAATGAAATGCATGTGATTGTCTCTTCCTTATATAAGGAATGTCTTATTTGTTGAATGTCAAAAATATTTGGATATCCTTCTAAGGAGTGCTGCTTTCAGATTAAAGGATTGAATTCAGTTTCATGAGGTCTAGTTTAAAATCTCAGGTCCTGTCTATTTGAGTAGCGGCTCTGCACATGACTATGCAGTTTCAATCTGTCTTGCAAACTAAAGTTTTCACTACCAGAAATCAAAGACAACAGAAAATATTTGTGCGTGTGTATTATCACTTATCTGCACTCAAGTCTCATTTTGTATGGAGTAAAAACAAATATCAGTGTAACAATACCACATCAGTTTCAATGACAACTCTTTTCAACTTTTGAAAAATCACCTTATCTAGGTTCTAAACCTGCTACAGGTTTGTTTGAACTATAAGCTCTGCAGGCCAAAAGACTTGTTACATGTGAAGTATTTTGCATGAAATTGCATACTATGTGATCCTGATCGTTGAACCAGCAGAGGCTAGTGTTGTATGAATAAAAAAGGCCAGACTCAACCACCAAGAAAAGAAACTTTTGCTATTTGATTTTTTTTTGTTGTTGCCCTTCTGAAAGACAATACTCTCAGTTCAGTTCACAATAACTCTTCAATGCATCAGAAAACCACAAATGTGTTCTACTGTAATTCTCTTTGTGAGCTTTTCTCACAAAGAGGTCAGGAGCCAAAAGGACATAAGTGTTCTCAGGCCTTGAAATTACTCCTCCAGGCGAGAGGGAGGCATGCTGGGGATCTGTCTGCATTACTCTTATATTGGCAAAGAGGCTTTCATCTCCAAGGCTGATGATTCCATACAGAAACTCCCTTACTCCCATAGGTAACTCTTCATGACTTCAAAATGGCCCACAATTTTACTTTCTGGTTTTAGTTAAGATTGTTAATAAGTTATAACTTCTGAAAATAAAGGAAACTGCACATTATAGAGTGCTGTTCTAGGCCATGTCTCCAACTTTAATGAAATTCTATTAGGTTTTTTTTTTTCCCACCATATCATCGCCAATAAAGAAAATACTACAAATGATAAAAAGAAGGGGAGGAGTCTTCTAGGAACTTAATATGCATTAGGTAAGAGTTTATAAAAATATCAGAAGGTAGCACATGACAACTTCTAGTTTTACACAACTTGTAAAGAGTCAGCTCTGATGACTTCCATCTTATTACTGTGCACGAAAGGTTAAACAAATTTTTTTCCAACTCTTACCCTAGAAAATAGATGAACACATGAAAGACATAAAAAAAGGCAAATTGTAAAAACATATGCATATGTTCACTTGTATTTCTTAGTTATTTTCAATCCATCTACTTATCATTGAACTATTCATATGTAACTGCACTTAGTATACAGTAGCTTCCTAGCTCATAAAATATTGATTCAGATTTTTTATTGTATATCTTCCTTGAACTTTGATCTTTCATACTTAGTGCTCCCTTGATGAAATATTTAGAAGTACATTTTCCATGTGAAAGGTAAATTTAGAGGTTTTTTTATGGTACCCTCTCTTAATGCACTAGCTCCAACCCACATGAGACTCAAGCTGAACTCTATCTTGGTCACATTTAGTTGATCATTGCATTTGCAAAAAATCTTCCATTCCGAAGCAACTTTTATTTTAAGGTAAAGGTAATTCTTTTCTACTTGGTTGGAGTGGTTTACAACCTTCTCACCAGGTACATAGAGAAAAACTTGAGAAGATACATACAAAGAACTAACTTTAATAGTGACTTCCCTGCAGATAAAAAGGTATAAACTATATGATAAACCAACACTCCCAGCTTAAAAACAAACAAACAAACAAAAAACAAATGAGCAAAATCAACCACAAAACCATCAAAAAACCCACAGAAAACATTCTACATATATTTATAGGCAATGAATATTATGGAGTAAATTTATCAAAGCAAGGAAGACTACTGCAATAACTCCCTTACCAATTTGATCAATTGGAATACTTAGCATAAGAAAAAGTCCATTCTCTTGAGGCTGAGAACTGATGACATCTTAGTTCATAGCTCATTCGACATATAGGAATGAATTTGGCATACAAGAACAAGCAAAGGATGTTGCTTGCTAAAGCTAAAGCTTTATCAGGATCTGGAGCACTTACAAGGGTTCTGTCCACCATAGTTCCTCTGATAGCTGAATGTCTCTTGTCTCCACCTAGACATTAACTTTCATGAAGCTTGTAGGAACTCAGTCAATTCTGAGACCTTTATGTGCTTGTTGTATTTAGTTGAAAGCAATTTTGGATGAAGGCTGCCAAGGTTCTTAGGAATAGAGACATAGGGTGGCAGACAGACATACACATCTGCAGAGCAAGGACAAACACCTGCTTCTGTTATAGCATAGCTGTGTAAATTAGGATATGACACTAAAATCAACGGAGCAGTAGGCATTTAAGAAAATGGGCAATAAATAATAAGAGATTCCACTCTGTTCTCTATAGGATTGTTTTGTATTTAAAAAATATGACTTGGTCTTCCTCCCAAAGAGGTGGCACATCAATAGGCCAATGGAAGTACATTTACACCAAGGCATGGGCAACGAACAGGAGGAGCTGGAAGACATTGTGCAGTTGGAAAACTCTGATATAGTTGAAATCACAGAAAGGGTTAGTTTTGCAGCTGGACTCAATGATCTTAATATTCTTTTCAAACTTAAGTAATTATATGATTCTGTATTGCCTATTTTGAATATGCTGCACACAACTCTTGATTAAGACAAGCTGTTTGGACAGACAGAAGTCAAGAAGCAGAGAGAACAGTCTAGAGATTTTCTCACCCTAAATTTTAAATTAACAAAATTTTGTGTTTAGGAGATGCCATTATGGGGACAAGTTTCTATATAAAGTGTACTGAATATTTTCAATAGGAAACTTTTTTATTTTTAATCAGAAAAGTATTATGAAAACTGGAGTCAGTGTTTTTATTGAGAAGCAGAACCAGGATTTAGTTTAACTTTTTAAATATTGTGCACTGCATGACTCTCCATCCAAGCATTATTTAGGGGAATAATAAAGACTGAATCATAAAATACAGAATTTCATAGAGGTTAAATGATCAAACTTTAAAAGAGTCTTCAAAGTAAAACACATCTACCAGCCACCTAGCCATATATATAATTCATATATATAATTTATAGTTTGATAACATAACTAATTTTTCACACAACGTAACATCTGCATTTATTTTACTGAGACAGCTGGAATGTTAAAAGAACATTTAACCTTGTGTCATACAAACATTTTGTAAAAGAAAAGTTGGTATATCAGACAAAACCTGTAGTTTTTATATGCAATTTATATTCTATATGTGTTTCTTATGATTACAACAGGGTTTTATAAAAACCCCAAACCAATCAAGGTTTTCATTCTGCATTTTTATCCACTTTATCAGTTTCCAAGGTGAGAAAGTTTTGATGCAGAAAAAATACACAGTACGGAAGCACAGAGAACTGTCTTACCTTCTGGCTCCCTGATCTTACGTCCTGCTGCAGATTTTCGTAGCACACTCCTTCCTGAGTTGAACAGGCTAGTTAACTCATCAAGGGGACTGGTCAATGACCTTGAGTTTGTAGGGCTGTATGGAAATGAAGATGATGAATTTGAGTTCAATTTCCTGTGCTCTGCTCTTGCCACCTTTGGGGAGTAAGGCAGTTTGGAGAATGGAGAAGACGAGCATCCAAGCTGAGCAGGATTGGGTCTCTGAGGTACTTTTGGTGGATCTGAATTTGTACCTGTCTTCCCTGCATTGATCAGAAAACTAGCACAAGTCTCTGGAGGAGATGCAAAATGTGTAGAAGCCCGGTAGGAGGCAGAAGGTGGTACTGGAGGAGGTGGTGGTGGCAGTGGAGGAGGTGGTGTGGAAGGAGGAGTCACTTTGGTGGCAACACTGAACACAACCAAGCCTGGAGATACTGGTCTTTCATTGTCCCCTTTCTGGCCTTTGGAGTACTGGGGTGATAATGGACTTGAGCCTTCTGACTGGACAGGGTATTTTAGGTTGGTTTCCAAAACAGGAAGTTTTTTTACCTCTAGTGGTGTTAAAGGTGATTCATCAGAAGCAGGTGAACATGTGACAGGGGTTGGAGGGAATACAAGAAGTGGTGGTCTGTGGGGGAGCAAGTTAGGGAAAGGGGCTGGAATGTCACATGAGTCTTTATAGATCAAAGTTGCTTGACTGTTTCCATCCAATGCGCCATCTTCAATATTTACAATTTTTTTGCTTTCAAACAACAGAGGAGGAGATCCAGTCACTACTGGAATTATTCCATTACCATTGCTTCCTTCTTCTGGGAGAAAATACTTCATTTCTTCATATACAGACTCTCCTTGTTCTGGACTCTCTGCTTCAGCAGAACTGCTTTTCACTGCATTCCCCACCATTTCAATATAGACAGGCTCATTTTCCTCCTCCTCTTGTGGCATAAAGAGATTCAACACACCGTGTTGTGGTCCATCAGTAGAAGCTGCCCTCTGTACTGTCACAGTGTCATAGACACCTGGTTTAACTACTGTGCTTGCTTTTTTTACATCCCCAGGCTTTTGGCCAGGTATTTCTTCATAAGAGCCACTAAGCTTTGTGTTTGGACTTCGCTTTGGTTTTCTGGGAGGTATTTTTTTCATGGTACTATAGTCATCACTGTGTGGTCTTGGACGGGTCAGTACTAGGAAAGTGAAAAAGGTCTGTGTTATTAACAAGTTAAAGTCAGTTTTTTCTTACATTGATCTAGTATCTAAACCCTCAAATGTTGTTCATTTAGTTCTACAATGAGCAGCAGTCACAAACACAGGACTCCAAGCAAAAGCATAAATACTTCTAGGAATAAAATGCAGAATTCATTTTCATAAAATGTTCAGAAGATTCAGCTCCCCAACCATAGGCCCTTGCTACCTGGGCATATAATCTGCTTCAGTAATCTCTACTGCCACTAAAAGATGAGAACTCACACCTGAGGAAGTATATTTTGAATCCAAACATGCACGGCAAGATCTGTAACATGTGGAAATATGTGCTTGTTTTCCTTTTGCTCCAAGGGAGAGGGGCATGCTTTCAACTTGGAGTCAGCACAGTGCTACTTTGACACATATGTGATTGCCAGTAACTGAAATACCCCTCTTTTATGCAATATCTAGAAAACTCTAATTATAGGATGATATTGTGCCCCTCTCTTCTTTTGTACTGCAGGTGTGGAAATAATTTATAACTTTAGGGAATCCTATAGCCTAAGGGCAAATCCCCAAGTGAGTATACATTTAACTAAACTAGATGTCTCTTCATAGCCTCCAGGCATGTATGGAGTGAAGAGACTAGATACCTAGATGATTGGTCTTTTAAGATCAAAATTAGATAGTTTAAATCAGAGTCGGTTTTGGACAAAGACTCAGGAAACTGACATAATTCTTGGAAAATAAGTATATGGTAGAGAAACTTATCCTATTGTTTCATATATGTAAGAACTCCAGAATTGTTTTGTGAGTATATGTAAGCATTACTGTAAAGACCACACATACATATATTAAATTGCAGTTCTTTCAAAATATCTCTGCTAGAACTTAGTTAAATCAATAATGTCTTGTAGATTTGGACACAGAAAGATTAAATCAGATGTCTTTAAACCATGCTAGTTTAAAAGTATATTTGGCATAGTTCATATCCCCTTACATAGAGCTTGAATGAGCAAGGAAGAGGTTAAGAAAAATGGACTTTCACCTGATGAACTGGACATGAGAACAGTAATTATTTTGAGAGAGGGAGCTGCAAAGATTTCTATCCATTGTATGCAGGATGAGGGAGTTATAGAGAGCTTTAAACTCAACCTGAAGGATCTTCCTTGGTATACCTTGAGGATCATTTACACAAAGCATGAAAGGTTAGGCTCATCAAGGACAGCAGAATGCATTCCTTTCCTTCATCTTCTACCCATTCATTTCAAAGGTAAAGGAGAATCGAGCCAGTGAACTCAAAACCATGCTTTGTGCACCGTAATGCACTGAGATACTTTGGGCACTTTCCTTCTAATCACTGTAACCAAATTATGGCAAAAGAACCCCAAAAAACCAAACAAACACTGAATGCATAAGTTATTCATGTGAGCATAGAGGAAGTTAATGTTTAAGTCAGTGAAATTCAAGATTTGAGCATTCTGTTTTGGTGATGCAAGATATTCTAACAGTTTAAAAGGTGAAATAAAATAATCTGTGGTGTAGAAAATCTCATGTTGACAGATTAGTTGTTAATAGAGACATTGCTACAAATAGGTTTTGATTGTTGACAAACTGGGCAGTTAGAACACATGAGTATTTTTTGCTGATTTGGGAAGAAATGACAAATTGGCTAATTTTATTTACAGTCACTGAAATATTTCAAGGAAGCAGGCCCTCTCAAAGGCATTTGACTGTGTTTAAAAGGATCAAAGAGAGAAGAATAAATCAATAACTCAGAGTAACACTTGCGACTGTCTCTGCCTTTATGTCTAACCTTCATTAGCGGTTTCCTTAGAAGCTGCCGACAAGCAAGCACTAACAGCCTCGTAGGAGGCACTCAGTCGTGTGTTGGGGTCCCTCTTTGGTTTGGGAGGAGGCTGTTTCCTTGGTGATGGCAGGCTATTGCTATCATCCATGCTGAAAACAGAGTGCAGGGAGGGGGATCTGATGGATGACCCAGCCACAGAATGTACCAAGCCATCCACTGCCATGGGGACAGGGACAGAGCTGGAGTGAAAGTGCTTAGACGTTCGACAGCCGGCAAAGCTGTCCTCAGAGACCTTCCCACCCTTGTCTTCAGCTCTGAAAACACAGAAAAGAGGCCCAGATGCATTATTCAAGCAATAACAATGAACCTGTTCATGCAAATGTAACAACAGCTTTTTGGTAAACAATCTCACAACTCCCCTGCTGTGTCGAGGGGATGTGTGTAGTAATCTTCTGACAAACAAATCCAGATCAAGCTGCTAGCTTTCTTCCATTTCCTATTTCATGATAAATCATGACACCGGCCCTTTTTCACACAAATGCAGCCTTGCTTAAGCAGTCTCATATTGTTGACCAGACATTCACTGA
>JAWWMU010000001.1:91081712-91116961 GCA_035048155.1 Cinnycerthia olivascens
TACACACAATCAAAAGCTGAGTTTTCAATCTGAATGATAATTTCTGGGAAATCCATTTTAATAGAAAGTTACTGAGGCAGCAAATGCTGAGCCTTTATCATTATTTTCTAAAAAGACAACTATAAATTCCATTCAGATAATGCAAAGCTTTAAAATATTAGATGACCTTTTTAACCAGCTACATTGGCTGCTTGAGCTATTCCATCCCTATGTCTTACAGTTTAAACGTAATTATTAGTTATTACTTTTAATAATAGTTTTTATTATGTTATATGTAGTTGTTTCAGCTACAATTTAGTTTTTCATTTTTTTCCTTTTTTTTTTTTTGCTATTTAAATACATATAATACCTATTGAGAAATAACCTTCCACCTGCTTCTGACAAATTGATTTTAAACAAAAAATTCTTCTAACATTTTATTCCTCTAAGGATCAAAACATTGAGACCCTCTTAATTTAGACTAGTAATGTATTAGATAGAAGTTGTCTATACTGCCATTTTTCAAACAAATCCTCAAGCATTTTTCTTTTTAATTTGTGTTTCTGCATGGCAAATCACCAGCAGAGCTGAAATTCATGCACAGGATATAGCCAGCTGCCCATGTAGTAAATGAAATAGCAAAAGATGAAAGCATAGTGTTCAGTGGATAATTTGTTTTCACTGTAATGTTTAATTACAGTCTTTCCTACAAAGGCATTTCCTCCAATATGTAATCACTGGGATATTTGAAGCTAATTAAGCAGATGCACTGTCATTTTCACTTTTATTAAAGTCACTGACAAAAGCAATGATAGCAAAGGGAGTTATTCTGGATGAAAATTAAGTTCCTATGGAAAAATAAACATTTATATGTCCAGCAAGTTATAGACACATTCCTTCTGTTGACACATACAATTAACTGCAAATGCTAACTCTGCCTGTCCAGCTGTCTAAGAGAGAGATGAGGGACTCAGTTCCTAGAGAATGGCTCTCCAGCATTTACTGGATTTGTAAAATAGGTGCTCCTGAAAACTCTGATGTTAGTTAAAAAAAACCCCAACATTTGTCCATTTTTAAATAAAAACAACCTCCTCACAATCAATCTACTTGTTTCAGTAAGAAATCAAGACTTTGTCTGGACTTCACTGCATTTTAACACTTTCCTAGATGTTTTTCATTACCTTGACAATTTCTCAGTGTAGATATCCTCAGTCAGAGGAATTTTTCTTTTGCTTGTTTGGTCTGATGAAGTTAAACTATAATCTATTTATCATTGAATTAGAAGTACTTCTGTAAAAAATAAGTGTCTCAGAGACTTGAATAAGCTTCTCTAACCTCAGTGCCTCCTGAATAGGATACAGAAGTCTCCTTAAGTTTCTAGACTCAATTACATGATATGCAGGGGAAAATATGTCCTAATATTGATTCAGGGTGAGCATATACTTGAGAATCCTCTTGCAGTTATTTCTATGGTTTTCTAAGAAGGGAAGGAATTCACAAAAACTGAATAGACTGATTAATTCTTCACAGCAGGTGTTTTTCATCTTACCTCTTGTGGCCTTCTTCTGGCCTGTTTCTAGCCTCTCCCTTTTCCCTGTGGTAAGCAGCGTTCATCTCATTGCGGAGCCGGTCATTTTCCCGAGCAATGTCAGAGGCATTTTGAATCACCAAGTCATCATATGTTTTCAATCCCATATCCTCAGCATTCTGCAAGAAGCTTTTGATTGAGGTGACCTCTTGCTGTTTGATGCTCATCTTCTGTAGCAAGCGCTGGCGAGCGAGAAATCCTCTTACAACTACCATAGTGGAAGGAGAAAATATGGACCAGTGAAAGACAACTGATTGGGGAATTAAGATCGCTGGGTGTTCTGCTGTAAACATGAGCAAGCCAAGTTCTGTCAATGTCTCATACAAATTAGGAAAGAAATCTGATGGCAAATAAATAACATAGTAAAATGGAACTCTTTCCATTTTCTACTGCCAGTGCTTAAATCAAAGTACTGGCAGTAAATTCATCAATTTGAGCTACCAGAACTCAAAATGTTCATTTTCACTGAATGTTGTTTTTCATTACATTACAACATAGATGTAATAAAGTGTATACATCTTACATATATATAATGATGTGTACATAGATATATACTACAAATTGTGAAAGCATATATTTACACTGCAAAGGTCAAAAGATAGTTTGTTTCAAAATAAAAGCATGGAAGAATTAATTGCAGTGAATGCAGTAGGAATTAAAGGATTGCTATTGGTCAGCTTTAAAAAATGCGTTAATTGTTTCAATGTACCTCATACCCCATTAAAATCACAACCAACATAAGATTTTTCTTTGTTTGACTTAAAGACCTTTCACTGCTCATTTCCTTTCAGCTAAAACAATTAGATTAATTTGATGCAAATTTCTCAAATATATCTGTCACATCATATCTGCATTTTTCAGTGAAAAGTTTTCATCTACATTACATCAGCTTCATGTATCTATTAGACTTTTTCTTCGCACTCTTTGTCAGCTTTATGCTGGGAAAGGTTTTAGTGCATCTCCTATAATAGCTTTCTCTATCACTTTCCTATGAATGTACATTCATTACAACAAATCCTACCCAAATACCACCCAGTACCCTGGATTTTCTGAAGTACAGTTCATCAGAAATACAAGGCACAAAGATCTCTGTGGCCATAATAAATTGGGCACCATTTTAATACCAGTGCCTGCAACAGGTGGTGTCAATATTCTCTGAACCTATGTTTTGGCTTAGAAGGAAGAAATACACTAACTGGAAGTACTGTGTTTCTGTGGGTGTTTGTTTTTCTTAAGTTCCACAAGACCTTGTTTCTTTCCAGATCTAGAATCACTGCTGTATCTCACAGGGAAGAACCTGTTTTAGAATTATTTGTTTGTAGCCTTAAATACTCTAAATTTTCATCACTTCTGTCAAAACCAGGTCAGACTTCATCATTGCTTCTTATGGTTACTCTCTTTCTGGTCAATTGAAAGTTTTTCACCAGTGAAGTCAGCAGGCAGTAGCCTGTGTAAGAAGTTTGCTTGTGTTTGGGGGGAGATACTGAGAATGCTGGTAGCAGGAAAAAAGGTTAAAGTGCATAAGGTATTTAGAACAACATAGTTAAATTTCAGATTTAGGATCACTGCAGAACACCATGAAATGCTGAAGAGTCAAGCTGAAATAATCTAAAGGAAAAGTATCAACAGAGAAAGATACAAATAGTCTTCTACGAATATAAAATGTTATTGAATAAAATAAACAGCTAAAGCATAGGGTAATGTAAGGTACTTTCTATCATCTTCTAGTGCCTTGTTTAGACACTAAAAAATAGATCTCTTTTTGAAAGATGTTCAGTGACCAACTGAGATAAGAAAAGGTAATGTTTACATACTAATACTTCTAATGTTTCTATCCAAAATTCGCTGGGTTTGAATACCTTCAAATTCAGATATTTTGAAATAATTTCTAATAATAATTTATGATAGACAGCTTTGAAGGTTTATACTTTTATAGTCACAACCAATGAATGACTTCAATTACATTCCATAAAATCTGACTTTTTTAAACCTGAAACATTAATGTACTTACCCAATTTACTTGAAAAGAAATTAATAATAAAGTTATTGTTGACAATGTTATTAGAGTATTGATAATAAAGACATTTCTGAGTCTGAATATAAGGGTTACCATTGAAAAAAGAATGAATACACACACAGAATATTATTAGAATTTACTGCTCACAAATATAAAAAATTTGAAAGAGCTTAATAGCAAAAAAATTATTTTTCCTAAAATATTTTCTTTGAACCTATCTTCTGTAGGGCGAAGATCGTTAAGCATCAAATCCTGGGTGAATTTTGAAAAATATCTGTGTTTTAAAGTAACATTTTACAAGAGTCTGTGTGTCTGTGTGCGCTTTTAACTTGACCAAAAAAAAAAAAAAGATCGGTAACACAACCAAAGTTGGTTAAAATAAAGAAATTCAGAGATCAGTTCTCTGATAGGACTGTTAGCAGGCAGGAATGAGCAGCTTAGAGTAGCCTGCTGGAATGGTCCAGTAAAATAAGATCCAGTAGAGCTAATTGCAACATTCAGAGACTGTACAGCTACTCTGAATTATACACTCTCACCAAAATGAAGAGGAAATATTCAACAAAGCTTTATTAGGAAGGGTTGGAAAATAGACATCCCTCTTTTGCACACATTTTCATGAAATGAGTAGTTCCGGTTTTTTATTAAATGATGGACATTTCTCCACACTTCCTTCTCTTAAGAGAACATTTGAAAGATTTTGGTTTTGGTTAAACACAGGACAATTTTATAACCTTAAAAACTGCTGTGAAATGAAACTGTCAGCTCCCAGACTTTTACTGCTCAGTTTCATATACTACTGTTGGTTACTGGGTACTATGACTGCCTTGTGAATTTGCTCCTCATTTATGTAGATCTAAAATAATTCTCACTTATGCAAATTAAAATAATTGAGGTTAGCACCCACAGGGCAGAAAAATATCTAGTACTTTAGAGTTCATCTAAGGATGAGGATTAGAATAATCAAAATTCCAGTAGACCATGGATCTGGGTTATGTGAGAAATTTATTAACTATTGTGTATACAATGCATTCAAGTTAATTCCTCATCTGCATGAACTCTGATGGAAGAACTTCAGTGTGCTTGCACTTCCTATGGGTACAAACAATTTTCACAGTGATTCAGGTCAAAAAGTATCATAGGTAGTTCTCATGTCTGCAGAAAAAAATATGACAAAGTCTATAAACTCACAGATACATCTTCAAGTAAAAGTGTTTCTGCACATGAAAATGAAAAGGGGTTTTCACTTTAGTTTGACCCCTTTTTTTGCTTGTGTAAGATAAGTTTCAGGATACCAGAAAGGACTTATCTGGTTTGCTTTGTTTTGGGCTTTTCCCCCCAAATCTAGAAGACGGGATCGCTAGTTAGGTTTGAAGAAAATAGTTGCTAGTAAATTTTGGGCAAGACCTGTTTCCCCTTAAAGCTTAGCACTTATCTAGGTGTTTGATGCTACATTTAAAGCCTGATACAGAAATTAGGATCATAGAATCAGAATATCCTGAATTGGAAGGCACCCACAAGGATCATCAAAGCCCTACTCCTGGACCTGCACAGGACAGCCCAAGAGTTACACCCTATGCCTGAGAGCATTTTCTGAACAGTTCTTGAGCTCTGTCAGGCTTAGTGCTGTGACCACTGCTCTGGGGAGCCTGTTCCAGTGCCCAAGAAGCCTCAAAGGCTTGATCATGAGGATACCTTGCATCCAATCGCTGGTCACCAGTGAGAAAAGATCAGTGTCTGCCCCTTCACTTCCCTCCATGAGAAAGTTGTAGGTCTTCCCTCAGTCTTCTCTTCTCCGGACAAAACAGGCCAAGTGACTTCAGCTGCTTCTTGTACAGCTTCCTCTCAAGATCCTTCACCATCCTCATGGCCCTCCTTGGGATGCTTTCTAACAGCTTTATTTTTTTGTTGTATTGTGATTATTGACTAGTTTGGCTATTATTCAATATGTTTTCAGGTGAGATCTAGCTTCCAAAGCCCTCTGTATGTAAAGGGTGAGGTGATAAGAGTGCACTGGAAATGACACCATTACTCACAAAGCATCACTATGTCAGTGTAAAGTATATGGATACCAATTTTAGGATAAAATAAGAACAACGTAATGGTACCCTATTCTATTCCAAATCTGCCAGAGCTCTTTGGCATGCCAATTCTACAAGTTTACAATTGCATCTGTTTGCAAAAGGCTCCTCTCATGACCTAATGACACGAGGTCGATGTCTAACTACGGCTTACTCATCCAAGTTCCTGATTTTCTCAGGTTTCCCAGATCACAAAATCATGCAGATGAGCCATAAACACACACTTTTGGCCAAAATGACCTTTCAAATTACCCTAATTAAGGAGGATAGAAGCAAAACCAAGAAAATCTTTTGTAAGGAGCCAAGAAGTCCTATTATATTCATTTTTCAGGCAGGCTTTGGTGATCTGTTCTCTTACTTCTGCAAAACATGGACATATCTGAGGATGTTTTAAATATTGGTGTAGGGTTATATTGAAAATTGTTTGCAAATTGAAAATTGTTTGAAAATTGTTTGCAAATTGGATTCCGAAGGGTAAATATTTCCTTTCTTTGATAAGTCAGCGTAAGAAGGGAAAGAGGATAAACTATTATTGCCTTTGAAAATGCATAAATACAAGGTAGTTTGCTTTAAAAAAATCATGCCCAAGTTAGAAACTCAGCTGAACTGTGGTGTCTGTTGCCTGTCATTCTCCACATTCATTTCTAAACTGTTACCATTTGGATTTCACTTGCTTCAGGTTTTCTCTTGACTTCCTCTTTTTCACTACGTGCTTACAGTGAGGAACAGATAATTAAAAAGAAAGGAGCTTATAGTTTTTAACTCTGCTATATTATGTGTCTGACAAATAAAAGATAAGATTTTGTCTTTTTAATTTCCTTTAAGTAGGTGAAAATAGGAATTGTTGCAGACACCAGCCAATTAGATAAATAATGAATGGTGTGAAGGAAGCTTCTTCAAACAAAGCAATATTCATATTTTCAGCCGAAATTTGATACTTTGATAGGAAATGTAGCATAAGCAACAGGAAATCAGGAGGCAGTGGATAGTACCTCATTTTAAAAATATGCCAAAAAATGTCAGTGACCTTAGGAAAAATGCAGGTATAAAATGGGGAAAAATACCTAAACATAAAAAAACTAGCAGTCAAACAAGAAAGTAGTAAGAAAAGGGGAAAAATAAGGATGACTAAGCACACTAACTTATTAGCTTTGTTTTTAGTGTTGATATATTTGAAAATATTCCAATTTTGTACCCCTGTTACAATATTTGATATGCAAAAAGAAAGTAAAGGTGATATTAATGCCTTGAAAAACCACTGAACTTTAAAAAGAAAATATTCAAGATCTTCTAAGTTTTAATTACATTCAAGAGATTGTCATAAAATTATGTCTGTTTGAGAGAAAGTTCAAGAATCACCAATGCTGATATCATCTAAAAATCTGTGCATATCTGTAGGGAAATGTATAAATACAGCAACTATTCAAGGTGGAGAAAATCTCTTTGCTATGCAATATTCTGCTCCATATACAAAGCAACAGCACAGGAATACTTGTTCTGTAACTGTTACCTTTTTGGCAGGTTATAATTTTCTTCTGAAGCTGAAGGCACAAATCGTTGAGATGGTCAGCTTGCCAGTACTTAAGAAACACTTTTCGGACTCCTATCTAAAATACAAACAACAGAGAAATCATAAAAAAAAAAAAAATGGCCAAAACAATGACAGGTAAATAGAGATAGCATGTTAATAATCCAGCAAAGGGTTGAAATAATATCTGCAATTTAGGAACAGTACAATGCCAATTCTTTAACAGAAATGCAGTTATCACTTGGTTGAATAAAAGATGTATTTGTAAAGGATGAACAAGCTGTCAGACATAGAGTTCCACTTCATTTCCAGAAATATCCAGAACAAATAGTACAATCTTCAAGTTAAATACAAATTAGGGGGAAAAGCATTCTCAATCTAATTACTCTAATGTGTTAAACAACATAATGGAAAATAAGGTTTAGATCTTATAAAGCAGAGGGGTGTGTGCATGGAGAAAGGTGACAAGACAAACCCATGTGGAACAGAAAATGATGAGATAGCTGCCATTTGTGGAACAGGAAGAACTTAGCTGAAGTTGGAGGATGGCAGAAACTCAGTGTCATTAATGACAATGATTCCTAATATCCAGGAAAATTATCAATATTAGTTCTCAGCCTTGCTTACTGAAGCTGTGCTGTGGAACTCCTTTCAGAATCAAAGTCAGAGACAGAGGGACTCACTTGTGAAAAATAATCCCCTAAGTATTGATTCTGATCTTGTGTAGCATCTGGATTTAATTCATCTAGTTCTTGAAGTAACAGCCATTAGATGCTCTCACTCCTTTAGAGACAAATTTAGCTAATCAGACCAAAAGAAAACACCTTTCTTTTGGTACTTTCTGAACAAGCTGAAACAGTCCTATAAAATTATTTTCTGTATCATCTTCAAAAGCATTCCTCTCTAATAGACTTAGAAGGCCACATACAACCTAGCAACTCGAGAACCCACATACAACCTAGCAACTCTAAAACCAACAAGTAACTGGGAGAAAAACTCAAATAAACCAATCATTTTTCTCAGGAAAGTTGTAGAAGTAACTTCCTTCATTTCATAGTAATAAAAGGAATAGTGCCAGAAAACTGTGCTACCCTAGAAGTTTCTAGCTTTTGCCTAACTATTAAATTTTTATGGCTGATAGGCATACTGATTGATTAATACAAGTCTGGCTCAAATTGCAGAAATTCATTCCAACTCTTGTTTGTCTTCAGTTTACAAGCTCACTTTCTTCTCAGCGAATCATCCTACTCTGCTGGTGTTTTTTAATTTAGATCTGGGAAACAGGTATCTGGAGGGTTAATTGCAGACCCTTCCAAATTGTTTTGAATCCAAACACTGTCAGATGTACATCCTGGTAGTGTTGGATGACAGAAAGCCAGGACATATATTTCACGGCTAAACTCCATTGACTAAATTCAGAAATGATTGTGGCAAATTTTTGTCCCTTGGCTTCCCTTTTCTCTACTTTAGAGAGCAACTATTTTGAATCAAATATTTTAAAAAGTCTGTTATCCTGAAGTTTGAGCAAACAATGATGATATAACTGTTAGTCTTTTTAGTTAAAATCAGACGCATTCAAATGGCAAAACTGAAATGCTTTCAACTTTTTTTTTTTTTCGGTTAGTATCTCTTTCCCAGTAAAATAGTCCCAATTGAATTATAGCAAAATGTGTGGAAGTAGATGATAAAAAATATATTTTACTTGTCTCAGCATTGTAGAAACTCAGAAATAGGGAATAGGCTTTCTTTGTAAGGTGGTTAGTATGAGGCAATCTCCCCGAGATCCAGTTGCGTAGTCTCATGCCGCTCTTAGGGACATACTCTCATCTTCGTTTTCTTGACTAATGACTTCCAACAAAATTTTTTACTTTTCTTCCTCAGCTTTCAAAATCCTCTATTCACCTGGTTATCTTAACCCTTTGCTCATTGAACAGTTTTTTCCCATCCATCTTGTCAAGCCACATACTGAACTTGTGTTATTACTAGTTTTGGCTACTAATATTGTCATTGTCTTGCTTACATTGCCTTAAATACAGAATTCTTCTGTAAAAAATAACTGAATTCATATAGTTAACTGTAATTAAATTATCATGTGGTTATTATAATTACCATTTAATCTGAGCAGCTCTCAGGCAAAGCCTGAGAACAAATATTTAATAAAATTATATTCTTCTACTCTGATTAAATTTTCCCTTTATACTCCATCCTTCCTTTCCACAAATCCTTTACATCACATACTTTTTTCTCTCGTGTTTTAGGCTTATAACTAATCATCCAATTTTTATTTATTTCTGTCCTTTGTCCTTAATTGCTCAGAGTCCTGGCTTCTTCCCTTAATATAACAATACTGATACTCTGAAAAGTAGAAAAGGGGATGAAAAATTGCACTTTCAAACCTTAAAAGTGCTCCTATCACTAGTAATGCCCATGGCAAAATGAACAACTCCATTCTCAATTAGTCTCATTCTTGGTGCACTGGTTGGTCACATTTAGGCTATATTTCAAATATGTAACTTAACTAAACAATGAGTTGCAAGTTATTGAGCAGTGTGCAGTCACAAAATCACAGTCAAGACAATTGTTGAAGCTTATGTTGGTTTAGCTACAAGTGTCTGGCACAGAGGTCACAAAGCTATCTAGGAGACATGCAAAGCCTTACTTCTCTTTTCTCATCCTACACCCCAGGAACAATATAAATGGAGTTACTGTGGCATCACTTCTGCTATGAACTTCATTAGTAGGAGCCTGCTACAATTTTTAAGTGAATGAAGAAATACAAAATGTCAATACAAATTCATTTTTGCATTCAGATAAAAGCTATTTATAGATTTTTACATCATATGACAGGTCTACAGAGAGCAGAGCTCTAGACAGAAGCATGTATAGCAGAAACTGCTATTATATATTTGATTATGTTAGTACAGATAGAAATCTCTCTTGCTTAGTCTTTGAATTAAATCTGAGAGCCTGTAAGGCTGACCAAGAGAACAAGACAGTCTCACTGCCCTCTTTACAGTTCTGGTGTTCAGTGAAAGCAATAATGCTGAAAAATGTTGGAATTTCATATGTCACACATCAAAACAGTTTTTGAGGCTGCCACCTGTCTTCATTCTGGTCTCTTCTTTAATCAAAAAATGTTTCCTGCTTGCCTAGGGGAAAAAGGTTCAAATGTTCTTCCACTAAAACACTCACTTTTCAATATTTTTCCTGGACTAAAATGTGCTCTCATCTGAGTCTGAAATTTTAATATCATTCAGACTCCTGTAAAAGTAAACCATCTGTGAATTACAGTCATAGTTATTTTAATTAGGAACGCATTAGGGTTTAAAATGTTATTTTTCAAAATGAAATATCTTTTAAAGACTAAGTAAAACTGTCATTGATGACTACCAAAGCTTCAATTGCTGCTGCAGGCCAGCTTTTTTTTTTTTTTCCTGGAAGGAAAGAGAAAGAATGGGAGGGAGCCATTCTTTCTCTTTCTTTCTTTCTTCTCTCTGTCTCTTTTATTTTATTTTTTTTTTCAAATTTTGTAGAAAAGGTGTAGGATGTAGAAGTGCAGACGTTCAAAACTATGGAATGGATGCTGAGATGTGTGTAGGTGGCATGGAGGCAGTATTAGCTCATACTTAATAGGTGTCAAGAGAATCTGTAAAGCTGTTCTTTAGTTTAAAAAAGGCACTTTGTGGGAGTGCTGTGTGTTTCTGGCAGTACTTTCAAAATAGCTACCTACAAAAGACAGAGAACTATAGTCTAATGATATTTTACACAATGACACACATTTTCACAGAGCATTAATGAAATTTGGAAAAAAAAAACCTTAATACTATTGTAAAATATGTCTTCTTGCAGTGTACATGTCTACAAAGATATTGTAATGACAAATACAGGGCACTGATTTTTAAGGACTTAAATTTTATTTTAAAGGTTTACTCTCTCTGCTTCCCTTCATACATTTTAAAAGTACTTCTTTGTCTCTGCAAACGAGTGACATTGCACTGTGGTACCTATTGAATAAACCTACATTTTAAAATAGTTTATTTATGGCCGTAGCATAAAGTATGTGAGTAGTCTGGTATTCAAGAAAAGTGATATCAAGCATTTATATACATTCTTGTCAGGAGCTGGACTTTAGGGAGAAAAACTGTTATTCAGGTCTCTGGGAAAGGGCAGAATAATGGTCTCTCCTTTTCCCTAAACTCTACGACCCTCACAGCTCTTCATACTTGGGAGGTAACATGAAGAACTGCCTTACAGGAAAGGAAAGGAAGTGATCAGGAAATATAAGATGCATGTAAGAAACACTCAGTAAGGGGAAACCCCACCCCAGATTTATCTCATGGGAACTTGGTATTTACCGGACCTATCATCCTAGTTTTCAGAATTCTAGAAACAGACACAGCACCAAAATGTGGTGATGTATCCTCCTCCCCACCCCCTCCCCAGACCTGCTCTGATCTCATTCCTCACCTGAGCCAAACCACTCATTCACAACACAGAGGAACAACAGGAAAGGGTCTCTTGGCATGAATGAGAAATACAGGCACCAGGTGACTGGGGGAGCAATGGCACAGGGAGGAACCCTAAGGCAGGAGACTGGAAAACTAATCACAGACAGATAAGGCTGGGACCAAATATGAAGTAAAGTACCTAGCAAATTACCAAAAGGCAGGAGAGGTAGGAGGGGAGAGAGGAAGAGGAAGACACAGAATCCAGATCTGAGATGCAAAAGATCATAAAGAAAATCGAGTTAGCAAGACTAGTAGCCCTAAGCAAAAACTGAAAGATGGATGGAGAGAGGAAGGAATATATTCTAGAGGGAAAAAATATATTCTTCAAAAATATTAACTAAAAATAGAGCTTTGTGTTGAAAGAGTGAGAGCTTGTGAGCATTCTTAGGTCAAAGTCAACCATCTGTCCTATTCCCTGGCTGAATTATGGCAGCATGGATTTTTCTAGAGTGGCACAAAGTCACTGTGTAAGCTGTGGGCAGTGTCTGGCCCAGGCCAGTCTTTTGGCAGTACTGGTGAGGTCAAAAGTCACTCTCTGGTAGTTTCTGCAACTAGCAAATTATTTCCAATATATAATGGAGTGACAAGATGAAAAAAAAAAATATAATGGGACAATAAAATTTTACTGATATAATTCATAGTATGAGGGAAACATAGATGCTTGCATTTTAATAATTTCCGTTAGCATGAACCCTCTCCTGGGATTTTGTTTTCTTAATTGCCTCAAAGCAAATTGACTTTTAAAGTAAGATATTCAAAACAAACAGGAAATTGACTTCAGTTAAAAATTACTAAATAAAAAATGAATGAACTGGCATACATTTCATGAGCTCTTAAGTTTTCCAACTTCAGAAAAAGAAAAAAATTAAGATGCCCTTATATATTAGATTGTTTGCAAAGTACCCCAGTATTTCGGGATATCAGGTACAAAGCAATTCGTATTGCATGACCATTTTAATTTTAAGCCAAAATAAACAATTTTGTGTAAAAAATAACTTAAAAGATTCTCTGAACTAAGAATATGATTGATTGATTACTAAGTATATGTATGATTGCAGACTTCTGCTCATTCCTCTGATTTAATCATATGCCACTTATGTTCTACATTCATATATTTAATCATAAATACATTTTTTACCAAAAAAGACCGAGTATGTTAATATTATATACTGATACTTTGAAATTTAAAAATACTTAAAGACATCACTATCAAATCCAATAAATGAAACACCCCTAGAACAGTAATAAATATGATTTTGTCTCTGACTGGTAAGAACTGTGGATTAGACTTTGTTTTTCCTTTGCAGTTCCAGAAGTGTTAGAAAAATTTAAAATCTCTAAATGGACTTCTGGGATTTCTCTATATTGAGGACTTATTCTCTGTTTTAACACTCATGACTGCAAGTTTGATAATACAGCTCCACACTGGCAAAGATCATTTCTCCACAAACACTACTGGCTCCTGAAACAGCTTCAGCAATGTTTGTAGTTGGGAAAGTGTGAAGTGGCACTAACACAGCTCCTATCTCAAGCATCTCCCTCATTTGGGGCTTCATTAGAACATTCCAACCTTCTCTCCTGTGTTGGTTTTTTCATACCTGATGAGTCTTTGGATCATCCCATTTGAAACTTAAGACTTGTCTTATTCTTTGACAAAAAGGTGATCTCTAGTGTTCAGAATTCAAAGCTACTGATAAGAAGGAATTATTGTGGGTTAGAGGAAGCAGGCTAAATATTGGAGAGATAAGCTAAGACAAAGCTTTTATTAGAAGTTTTTAAGGATTATTATCTTTAAACCAGATAAGCATTTCTAGCAAAGGTTGAAATATTCACTTTCAGTGAAGTCTGACCTTTGCAGTACTTATATTTAACAGATGCACTTTAGAGTAAAAGCAAATTAAATTGATGTTTTCTTTTTCTTTTGGTATGGTACTGGTTGCTTGCATTTCAGCAAGCTCCATCTGAAGTAACACAGAAGGGTTAATTGCAGACAACTGACCTTAGCTAAACAAAATGTAGAGCTCCAAGTTTTGATGAGAAAGCTCAGTAAGCTATGAGCTAACTCTTTTTTATTGAATTTATATTTGCAAGCTTAACAGTGTGAGGAATGATAATCCAAACAAATGAAAGTTTCCTTATGTCAGTAAAAAGAGCCAAGGACTGTTTGTGCCCATACTTCTCCCAAAGCACGATAATGTTTGTAAATTAAGTCATGCCATTTGGATGGTAGGTTTTGCTTAGCTAATGCATCACTGTGTGACAATAAATGAACACAGCACTGAAAATGGTGATTTCCTAATATAAAGACCTTCACATATTCTGGGGGACAAGAGATTTTTCTCCTTTACATGGACCAGCCAGTACTTCTGCTCATTTTAACTCTAAGGTTACCAAATGTCGCCTCACTGACTTTACCAGGGGTTAAACAAGGTTATTACTTTCTCTCTGCCTGGAGTAGAAATGGTTTGTTTTGATTTAGCAATCTGATTTTCACTTACACCAGATGTGCTTAAAATTCACAGCAAGTAGCTAAACTTGTAGTGATCAAGTATATGTTTAAGCTGAAAGAATACCTTATCAAAGCTGCACACAGAGTCAAGATGCAAAAATTGCCTTTCATTGGTAGCTCTGCACTTGCATCATTCCAGTACTTAAGTGCATGACTGAAACTGCATGGTATGTCATCTTCAATGAAGCCACTATTTTATTGTCTTAGTTTAGTTATCTCCAGCTCAGCTTACCCAAGGAACAGCAACATTTCATAAAGCTATCAACACTTCTGTCCCTACGTGACAAAAGACAAGTCGGCAGGGAAGAAGACCAGCCTGGCTGAATAGGGAGCTTCCACTGGAACTCAGGGAAAAAAAAGAGAGTTTACAACCTTTAGAAGAAGGGCCAGGCAACTTAGTACAAGGATGTCACTAGATCATATAGAAAAAAGGTTTAGAAAGGCAAAAGCTCAGCTAGAACTGAATCTGGCCACACTGGGAAAGATAATAAAAATAATTTCTATAAATACGTTAACAAAAAAAACAGGCCCAAGGAAAACCTCCATTTCTCTGCAAAGAGGAGAAGGTAGAGCCTTTTAATGCCCTCCTTGCCTCTTCATCAGAATGACTAGGTATTTTCAAGGCAACCAGCCTGCTGAGGTGGTAGACAGGGCCAGGGAACAGAACAGACTCCTTGTAACTCAAGAGGAAGTAGTTGGTGACCTATTGTCCCACTCAGACACTAAGAGGGCACTGTCCCCTGTCTAGGGGCACTGAAGGAGCTGGTGGAAGAGTTTGCTAAGAGTTCTCCATCATTTATCATCAGTCCTGGCTAACCAGGGAGGTCCCAGACAATGGGAGCTTGGCCAATGTGATGCCCATCTACAACAAGGGCCTGGAGGAGGATTTTGGAAACTACAGGCCTATCAGCTTGACATTAGTGCCAGGGAAGATTATGGAACTGATCATCTTGAGTGCCACCACACAGCAGTTACAGAACAATCAGAGGATCAGCAGCCAGCAGGGATTTAGAAAAGGTAGGTCCTGCCTGACCAACTTGATCTCTTTTCATGACTAGGTGACCTGTCTAGTGGAAAGTGGAGGGAAAGGCTGTTTGTCTACCTGGACTTCACTAAAACCTTTGATATTCTCTCCCACAAGATTCTCCTGGAAAAGCTGTCAGGTCATGGCTTGGACAGGTGCACTTTTTGCTGGGTTAAAAACTGCCTGGATGTCTGGGTCCAGAGAGTAGTGGTGAATGTTGCTGGTTCCATATCCAATTGGTGGCCAGTCACCAGTGGGGTTCCCCAAGGCTCAGTATTGGGGCCAGTTCTGTTTAATATCTTTATCAATGGTTTGGATTGAGTTACTCCCAGTAAGTTTGCAGACAACACCAAGGTGGGTTGGAGCGTTGATCTGCTAAGAGGCAGTAAGGCTCTGCAGAGGGGTCTGGACAGGTTGGATCAATGAGCCAAGACAAATGGTATGAAACTCAATAAAGCCAAGTGTCAGGCCACACTTTGCACACAACAACCCCAGATAGCCTTAAAGGCTTGGGTCAGAATTACTGGAAAGCATCCCAACAGAAAAGGACCTGGGGATTTGGTTGATAGCTGGCTGAACATGAGCCAGCAGAGTACCCAGATGGTCAAGAAGGGCAATGGCAGCCTGGCCTGTTTCAGGAACAGTGTGGCCAGCAAGGCCAGTGAAGTGATCATTCCCCTCTACTCAGCAATGGTGAAGCCACACCTCAGATTCTGTGTCCAGTTCTGGGCCTCTTACTCCAACAGAGAAACTGAGGTTCTGGAGCATGTCCAGAGAAGGGCAATGGAGCTGGTGAAGGATTGGGAGTGCTTCTCCAGAGGAGCAGCTGAGGGAGCTTCCATTGTTTAGCCTGGAAAAGAGGAGGCTCAGGGAGGACCTTGTCACTCTACAGCTACAATGAAAGGAGGTTGTAGCAATGTGGGGATCTGCCTCTCCCCCAGACAACTGGTGACAGGACTAGAGGAAATGGCCTCAAGCTGGGCTAGAGGAGGTTGAGACTGGACATTAGGCAGAATTTTTTCACTGTAAGGGTGATGAAGTATTGGAACCTAGGGAAATGGTGTAGTCACCTGGAAGTGTTCAAGGATCAGCTCCACATGCCACCTTAGTGCTATGGTCTAGTTGATGTGGTGGTGTTCAGTCAAATGTTGAACTCAGTGATCTTGGAGATTTTTTCCAACCCTAATTATTCTATGATAATAAATACTTGCTTGTTGTCCTGGGGTGACTTTATGATGCTGAATTTTACCCCCATTTCCTAGTAAATTTGCCCTAGACCAGGACACTTCTAATACATAAGCTGGTGAAGCAAGCACAAGACATTGGCCAATGAATAATGTTTGCTCTTATGCTCTGCTAAACAGTAGAAAACAAACCAAAATCTGACCCTAGTATTGAATCTTCTTCATTTTTTGTCTACTTGAAAACAGACTGCAGTATTTACAAGAGAAGAAAAAACCTGTGCTGTGAGTAGGGTCTGAGCTTTGTTGTTTTGTAGGTTAATAAAACACTCTTCAAACACAGCTTATATCAGAAAGAAAAGGTAAATTGTCAGTCAGGAAATAAATATAAAGATAGCATTTTCTTTACTCATTTTTCAGGGATTTTAATTCAGAAAACTTTTCCCTCCCCCAGATTAATATCACCTTTCTCAAAATGGGATGGTGAAGTACACTATCAGAAGAAAGTTAAATAAAGTATCATCCAGATTCACTCAGTTAAAAAGTCCAGATCTTGTTTTTCCCCCTCTGCAACTCCATCTTCTGATGCTAACATATAAGCAGGAGGTTGATTTCAGATCTGTGTTGTTTTTTCCTAAATATCATCATCTTTGATGAGGGTAGTTTAGCTATCTTTTAGGTTTATTTTTTTCACCTGAATTTGCAACAGCTTTTCAGGGAAGTATATGCAACAGTGTTGGGGAAGACAATTTTTGATTTATTCATGAACCCCTGCAACAAACAGATTTTCAGTTCCAGCAGTGACTCATTTGAAGTAGCTACTGCTGGCAACAGTGGCTGAATAAACTGGTTATATGTGCAACCCCCTGCTTTTTGGATGATTTTTAGTAATGCACGACAGATGACTCCTTTCTTCTGACTTTGCTATCTGACATCATCCTTGTTTCCTAATTCCTTTTTTTCTTTCCTTTCCTCCTCCCCCTTTCTACCTTTTAAATGTTTTTGGTTTTTTTTTCAGAGTCCTCTGCTGCAAAAGCACAGAGGAGAGCACCCATGACAAATGCAGATTGTGTAAGCTTCTTCATTTAGATTGTTATTTAAAGTTCAAATTTCATGATTAGACAAATGAATCAAAAAGATAATTGAGAGAGAGATTATGTGACACAGACATTAGTCACTACTGCTGAGAGTTTGGTATGTGGTTTTGTATCACCTATACAAAATAGGTTGGTACCAAGGTGGTATTCACTGGACATTTAAGAAATTTGACTTAGAGTGTATTTTCTTAAATTTTCCTCTATGCTTTTCATCTTTTCATTTGTTTTTTTTATAGCTCTCTGTGGCTTGAAAAAGGTGTATGGAGAAGGTCAATAGTTTTTTCAAACCTTGTTCCTTGCAGCTTAGTCTGTTGCCATGTGCTTCTTAGTCACTGGGTGACAATGGTATAACTCTCACCCCCAAACCCTCCTATTCTATTTAATTTAGTAGTGTCTCTGAAGAGTTTTGTGCCTTTCTGGTCTGAGGGATAATGCATTGTGCACTGCTGTAGTTTTGCACACCTGACTTCTCCTGGAGTTAATGAGATTCTCGAGTCAGAACTTCTAAAATCTGTTTGAGATCACAAGCTTCAGTCCACTGCATGATGGAAGGATTCTGTTTTGTGATTTCCTTTTAATATTTTTATCCTCCAAGGTTTCAGGCTTGTTTTCGAATACCTGTCACTACAGAATCACTACTCTTGAGCTCTAGGCTTTCACTGATGACCAACTGCTTTTTTTCTGTGCTGTAACAATGGTTCTTCTCCAGGGAAATAAACTTGACAGGAATTCTGTTCTGTGTTTTGTGACTGAAGCACACTATGCAATTACTTTTACACAGTTTTTGTCCAATGTCAAGCTTATATCCCCACATAAGTTCTAAAGGTGAGAGGTTCTCTCATCTCCAGGTACTTGTAAGTGAAGGTACAGTTCTAGACGTTAATGGTTGGTTTTTTTTTATAGGGAATCTTGAAGCAATGATGCAGAACATAGGTCAGAGCAAACTTACAAAACCTGGGTAAGAAAGTCCAGTTTAATATCGTTATATTTTTCAGTCTTTTTACCTTTTCTGTTAAGGGAAAGGGGCTACTATATGTGCCCTCTACTTTGCTTGATGACTAAACTGCGGCTTTAAACAGTATTTTGATGAAATAAAAATTTTCTTATGTGTCTGAGTGCAGGTGATCACGTGCTCCCAGCCTAGTGGGGGTCTACTTTTGTTCCTGTTGTTACTCAGGAATCTGGGCCACTGAGAAATACCCATAGCACACATTCTGACTTAGTCCTTGGCCTTTATAAATAGCTTGCAGAAACTTTTCTGGACATCTTAATACTCAGAGGTCATATATTAATTAGAAGACCCCATCCTTTAAACTGAAGAAGCCTATAGGAGCTCCCTAACCACTGTCCAATCCCTTAACTTCACAGCCGTCCATGAAATTGGTCTGGATGCTCCCTTGTGTAATGGATTTCAGTCCTGCTAGGCTGGAAAAAGGCCTCAATCTGAAGCTTGCACTGCCTGCAGGAATGCTTGGTAAGTAAAGCCACAGAAAGCTTCATTTCTATTCAATAGCTTCTGCACTATTCAAGGAAACACGTTTTTCTCTTTAAAATGCACATATTAAAAAAATAAGTTCTACTCAATTGCGAAGCTATCCACAGTAGATAGCTGAGTACTCTGAACAAATGAAGACATCCACCTTGCAGTCTTCATACTGCTGAGAATTAACTAGGATATAATTAGGATAAGGAGACAGGATAGGGAGTCGAACGTTTCCTGTTTAGTGTTTGGCACTTTTTTTTTTTTTTATAACTTTACTTGATGTACAGCAACCTCAGGTTCTCTGGTGTACCTGTGGATCAGCATGTTGGCACCTACAAATGCACTGACAGCCTGGGAAATCCTAACTAGCTGTTTTGAATCTGCCCTGTTATGACAGTAGAGCACTTAGCATAGGAATTTAAAGAAATTAAATATGTAGGATATTTCAGGAACCATTCAACCAATAAAACATATGTACCAAATACCTTCAAAAATCTGGATAAAAATTTACATAATGTGCATGGTTAATTGAATCTTTTTCTTCCCATAAGAACACACTGATTTTTTGACACAATGATCACAGCTACTCATAAAACTCTGAAAATCAGTTCGATAATTTACCTCAGCATATATTAAATGTCAAAAGAATACACTGCTGCTAAGGATCTGGTGGCTTGCCACCAGTGGAAATGACTCAGCTAGCTTGTTTAAAGAATGATATTTTAATTGCTTTGTAGATCACAAACCTGCCAGCCTTGTGATTTGCTCTGCTGAAGAACAAGACGACATCTCTCCTTGGCACTCAACTTCTTCTTCTCTCCTGCTGCTGTATCAGCCAAATCTTTATACCTAGAAAAATCAGAAGAAGTAGAGTTACTCTAATGTTGGCCTAGTTGACATCTTTGTAGAGACTGCCTGTTTTCCTTTGACTCTCAAATCTTTGATATCCAAACTGGAAACCTGAGATTCAGGGTAAAGAAAACAAGAAGGCAAATCACTCTAAATCTTGTATGTTATTAGATATGACCTTGGTTAATCACAAGTGATGCCTAAAACCCAAATTTGCTTCCTGTCAATTCTTTCAATGCCTCACTGAAAATCAATGCCAAAGGAATGAAAAGCCTCCCCAGTCCAGATCATTGGGACTGAACTGGGTCATTGAAAGGAGGAAGATACATTTTCAGTTTGTGTCATACAATTTATGCCTCCTAAGGAGGAATTCATGAGAAAGTGACATTGACAAAAATTATTTTCATCAGTCTGAAATAAATTTTCATTTTGAACAGAAGGTCATGTAGCAAAAAGACTTCCAGGAACTTGGTTGGTCAGTTTATACTACTGGAAAGAAATTCAAGACAAGACTTGACTATAGCATTGAATACCTTCAAAGACAGAAAATGCTGGATATTAAAGGGCTCTTTGATGTACCAGATAAAAATATCAAGGGAGGAAACTTAAGTAATACAAAGTACAGCAAAGTATAAAATTCAAATTTTAAATGTGCATTTGTTAAATTTATTGTAACATATTATTAAAGAAATGGATGAATTGTATACATCTTAATGCTCCATACTATTACTATACTTTCTTGGAGGTATTCCTCAGTCTAGATCTGACTGCATGTCATGAGTCAGAATGCTTCTTCGTTACAAAAAGCCAGGCTTTGAAATGGATATACACTTTGCAAACATGTCACTTTTGATTAAACTCCCAGTGAAATTGATAAGTTTTGAAGTTTGTGTGTTTATTAAATTTCCTGACATTTTATTTATTTATTTGTTTATTTATTTAACAGCTGAATTAACCTATAACTGTGCTGCAACCCAAAACTGTGGTTTCTTTGGACTCCTTGCACACACAGTGGGAGGCCAAGCTGCAGTGCTAGAATGACTCCAGGGACATCAATTGTCCCAGAAGCTCTGGAGCAACATCTTCTCTGGAACAGGTAAAGTGCTGAAGGATCAAGTTTCACCTAGACTTCTAGTTTGGTGTAGCTGCACAGACCCTTGGGTACCTCAGCTCTGGAAATATTCTGTTGTCTGGTAGCAGTCCCACGACTAAGTCTATACTAGTAAATGAAAAGTGAGAGAAACAGAGACTGTTTCTTTGACATAGAAACCATCTGGAAAAAACCCTAGCCTGATGATTTGTTTGTGCATTTAATATGATGTAATCTTCTATGTTCTGTTAAACTGTCCCCTTCCAACAGAGTGTAACCATGTCTAAGCCACCTCTGACTGGTCACTAGCCTGTCCTATTTCCCAAACTGTGCCCAGGAACTGTTTAGAGGAATGCTGGTAAGAAGAGTCCAAAACTTCACCACAGATCCTTGTATTTAGTCTCACACTCCAGATTAGCATTAGAGAACTGGGGATAGCACTTTCACAATATTCCAGTAGCTGCATGGTCACAGAGACATTTATTTTACGGATTTCTATTAAGGCTGGGGTCACCTTGTATCCCTACTTGTATCAACAGGTTTTTCTCAGAAATCATGGGAATCAGAGGTGTTAGAGAAACAACTTCTGGAAAGCCTAGCAACTGCTGACTGAAGCAAACATGACTAAGCATTGACTCACAATGCACGAAGAAGTAGCTGCAAAAGTGGTCAGCCTGAAACTCACAGCAGAAACCCAAAGAAACATATTTCTCTCCTGAAAAAAAGCCAAATTAAAATTTAAAAAGTTGAAGTTCTATGTTTGGCTCAAGTTTTCTTTAAAGACATGCAAGTGATAGGATTCAAGGATAATCAAACATTCCTTGCAATCTCTATTATACAGGATGCCAGACAAAAATGATCCACCTTTTTCCTCCAGCTTTTAAACTCTCTGAAATTCCACTACATTATCCTGGAAGTCTAATCAGAGTTTACAATCCCCTTCTATAAGTCTTAGAAAAGGAGGATGGACTATGGTAGTAGAGGAAGAGGAAGCTATGGAAATTTAACTCTGCCATAAAATTCCTTTGTGAATACAGCAGGACATTTGGAAGATGATCTACTTTTCCCTGTGTTAGACACTGAAAAGCTGTGCTCCTAGCCTGAGTTAGTCACTTTGTTCTCAAAACAGTCTGTGAAGTATTTCCACAGGGTGACTTGTTCCATGCATGCTAGATATTTTTGATAAAATGAGAAGACATTGCCCTCTGGAGGTTCCTTTCTCCACTGGCCACAGATGGACTCAGAACTAAGTCCAGACTTTCATTTTGGATGACTGAGAAGAAGCTCACCCTTATGCTTCTTGTCTGACTGAGCTATTCATCCTGCAGGGTAATGAACAGAGGGTCTAAGAGAGCTTCCTTATTTGTCCTATCACTGGTTCAATCTACTGACTAAGCACTCAGAATGAAAAGTACCTTTATGTCTTGTGCTATCATCTGTTATCAACCATTTTCATCTCGTATAAAGATAAGAACAATACAAAGTTTGCAGCTATTTTTCAGCTACTATGGTTCCCCACTTTGACTCCTGGTCCAGTTGTGCATATACCCATGTCAATGCCAGGGAATTAATGGAATTTCCTGAATGAATGGGAATAATACCTGCTGGTGGCAACCCAAATTTGTCATGGATAGAACTGATGGTCTAACTACAAGCTTACAGAATTTCTCCTGTACTTAGTTTTAAATGAGTGGAAAAAATAAAACTTTTTCCCTTAAATTAACAATGAACTAAGATAAAAAGAAAGAAAGAAAAATTTGTGTGACATTATTATGAAAATGCAAAATATCTTTGGGGTATTAGATACTTTTCACTGTGGATTGACCTTGTGTTTTCATGTAGACACAGTAATTTAATACCATCTTAAATTTAATCATTCTCCAGATGAGCAAAAGAACTTATTTTTTTCGGAATTTATTCTATCACAGAAATTAGTGATAAGAATACTGAAATTACAGTGCAGACTTTTATAGATTAACTTGGATTACTTGCAACATTGGGCCTTGCTTCTGAGGAAATGCAGTCTGGGGAGTCTTTGAAACTTTCCCTTACAGAGAATTCTTCCCCTAGCACTCCAGCCTTAGTTTACTCTGAAGTGAATGAACAAATCCAATTAAGTACCAGACTTCTTCCCACTTAACAGGTCACACATTTTGCCCCAATATATAATGCAGAATGTATATTTAGGGCTTTAAAGAGGATCCTAAAAAATCCAGAAAGCATACTCTGTGCTACCTTGCTAAAAAAGGTCTTTAATCCTGTGAAATACATTTCAGCTAAACTTGGACTGACAAGTTACTTGTCTAGAATTTCTTAAGATTCAGTAGAATATTCTGGTGTCATATTCCTTACTGTAATATTGATGTTTACAATAGGTCAGATGACCTGTGCACTGTGAGACCATCATGTCTTTCCACTGAGTATAAAGATGCTCTTGCCTCCAGCCTAGGCATCTAATGTTAGACAAAGTGAATCTCCTTCATAGCCAGGAAGCTAAAAACTCCAGTACCTCATGGCTAGCCAGGGCAACTCATTCACTAGGGGATCCAAAATAAAATACAAAACCAGGAGATCTAAAGGATTAATTTGAATCAACACCACTCCACTGCCATGTCAAGACTAATGTACTGTTGATTAGGAAGTAAATGCAAAACCCCTTGTAGTTACAGATTGAGACAGTGAACATTACCATCAGGGTGAAGGGGGGTCTCCCCAGTGCCCATCCACACGACATCAGTGTGAGAGAAGATCCACTTTCTCTAGATTTTTCCTTTAGCACCCTCCTTGTCCTAACTTGTCATTTTCAGAGTCAGAAACAGAAGACATTCTGGCTAGACAGGCTCACGCTGAGAGCATGTACAGACAGGCCAGGATTCTCTGGTGTTGCAGAAATGTGCTTTGACCTCTCTTCCTTTGCTTCTGAATGATGTGCTCTATCAGGGAAATTTTTTGTTTGTTTGGAGTAGATACCGCTGCCAATAGCTTGTGAACAGGGAAAACCTGGTTCTCTTGGGTCTTCACAGATAAGGATGTTATCTAATAATTTTCTCCCTCACCTCCCTAAGTGCACAGCTGACAAGATCCAGCAGGCTGTTTTTCCCCAAGACAGAATCTTCTGCAGTTCAGGTTATGGCACAGAAACCCACTGCAATATTCTAAGGCTCAGCACACTATTTGATTTACACAGAGTGTGCACAAATGGGCTGTAGGGCTGTACTCCCAGTTCTGTGTGCACAGCAAATCTTTGAGCATTGGAATAAACACGACTCACTCAATTTCAATAGCACAATGTGACAGAAGACACTAAAGGAAAAAAACACAGCAAGTACAAAGGGCAGAAAAACAAGCAGCTCCAAATCAATGGCTTAATAAAAGATGTCTTTGAACTGAAGCCACAGAACTACTTTTGTTGGTGGGTTGTTTTGCTGTTCTTATTTTCAGGTCTCTTGTTTAATTAAGAAAGAAATACCAAAAATAATAAAGTTAGAGGTAGCAATCCAACGTCCTCAGTATGACAGTTTTTAAGACCACAAGTCAAATCTTACCTGAAGGAAGCTCCTTCTTTCCATGTCTTTGTCTTGTTGCTTAAAAAATAAAAATCACATATGGCTGGCAGGTAACTGCTTTAAAGGAGTGATGAGTTATGCACTTTTAAGTTTTAAATATCCAAACACAACTTATGTAAGGGAAAATAAGAGATATTCTTGTCAGTATAATTCATTATGCTGTAGATTAATTTTCTCTTTCTTTTGCTTACTGCAATGCACTCTGTTTGCCAAGGTGAACTGGTATGACTTAATAAGATTTATTCAAAAGTTAGTGAATATACAGCAACAATCAAAATTACATTGTGTCCCATATTTCTGCTAGAAGAAATGCAAAAATTGCCATCCTAAAGGTTCAGGTTGTGCTGTCTTGGTAAATTCTCTTTTTTCACTTTTCTATTCTTCCTTTTCCCTGTCTTTGACAACCATTAATTGTTGATATCTGAAGTATGTGTAAGAAATAGACTTTGTTTGCCAAACTTGTCACAATGTGCTTATAACTCAGGATTTTCAGTTTTGTTTGTTTGGATTTGAGGAGGATGGGAAGACTGGGTTAGGTAGGGTTTGTATTTGAAAAGTCTACCAAGTGAAAGCTGAAACATCTGGAGAGCCTATCTACTGAACAGATTGCCTGAAAAATTTTCAGAAGAAAACATACAAAATCAGTTACCAGCAAATAACAGGATGGAATTTTGATTGATATTACTTTTATATAAAGGATACATATTCATTCATTTACTTTCCTTCTGTATATTCTTTTTTCTTGAAGGAATAACCTAATTATTTTTGAAATATGAGGAATATGGGAAATTCCAGATATTTAGAAAACAGGAAATAGATTATTATAATTTTCAAGAAAACAAAAGTGATTCTGTCAATCTCTGTAAAATATATATGACATAAATATCTTATTATTGAGCATAAATATTAAGAACCAAAGCATGTATTCAAATTTTTTGAGAGAATTAATTTTTGGATGTGAAGAAAAAAAATGATATTATAAATAACAAATTACATCAGACAGACTGCATTTGGGGCTTTTTTTACAAGACTACAAAAATTCAGCATAAGACTATATTTTATGAAAAAATTTGCACCAACTCTGCTTCATAGAGACCTACAGAAATTCAGAATGTTGTAAATGTGAGCATGAAGTGCAATTTACCTGAAACAATTAGTAAATATATATGACAATGAACCAAAACTTCAAAGTACCTGCCTACCATAACAGTATTGGGTTGTTCTTAATATCTTAATTGATATCAAGCAACACAGTCTTAAGTGACTAGACCTGTAGACCAATAAGAATTTGGGGAGAAAATAAAAGCACATTAATTATGGAAAACTAATATTGCTAAAAGTGATCTTACAACAAACTGACCAGTTGTTGTAGTCTTACCTTGTTTTTATATATGCCTTTGGATTATTTTCTGGTAAAATATATTGATTTTTTTACTTCAACAATTAAAAATTCACTTCCTATACACAGGATCATGGAGTAATATAGTAATATAATTAATGTGTGTGTGGAAAAAGGAAAATATACTCAGAGTGACAATAAATGACAAGTAACTCAGATAAGAGAGTAAAATTTAAGACTAGGAAGTAAAATTGGAATAATACTCAGAAAATCCCCAGAACAAAATTTTACAGTGACTCAAATGTGAGTCAGCCACTCAGTACAGGCTTTTGAGGGAGGGTCATGCCTATGAAATCCACTGGATCAAAACACCTTTGCAGAAGTGGCCATTTGGGATGTTTTAATTTAGACTGAATAAAAAGTAAGACAAATTTCTCAGATGAGGATACTATCCTATGACAGATGATAAAGAAATGAATTAGAAGAATTATTTTTTCCCCTGAGTTTTATGGGTGTTTTTACATTAGGCTTTGCGATCCTTAATCTTTCCTAGACATCTGAATTTCAGTTTCTGAAGAAATAATGAAGATATGTATGTCTTAGTCCTGGATTATTTATTCATATACTTCCTGTAATTAAGCAGAGGCTTCCTCATCTCAGACAATGTGGCAGCAGAATAGTGAGTAGAATATAAATTATAGTTCAGCTCTAGGGATTAGTGGATTCAGCTATGCAAATAAAAAATATGAATACACGACATCTGTTAAAGATTTGCTAAAGATTTCTAATACTTCTGCACCATCTTAAAGCCGACATTCCCATTTCATCTTGATAAAGCAATGTAAAATATATTTATTTTAAAAATTGGCAAAAATCACACATTGTCTCAGAAACAGGCTAGCATTGAGCAAACAAGAAGCTCTCTTACATCTACAAACACATACATCTGACTCTACCTCAGCAAATGCTTGCATTTTGCTCTTGCTAGGTAGGTCTTTTCCATAGCTAACTACATCTTCATGCTTGGGCACTCCACCAACATGCAAATGGGGCCATAAAATGTTTCACTGTATGCAGAATATATGGGCTATGGAATAAATTTAAATTTCTTTGTTAACCTGCTGATTTGATTCTGTTTAACACAAAGGCATCGTAGGACTGGTGTCCAGTGAGGCTCCTTTCCTTTCTCTACAGGCACAGCCATGTGATAATAAGGCATCAAAACCAAAAGTCCTTCAATTGAAATACTGAAGTGGGCTTGTACAACTTTCCTGCTTCGTCTCCTGGTGACGTTGCTACTTCAGTGTCTCACTGTTTGCCAAGAAGGCACTGCCCAGCTCGTTGGGAAATATACTGAGATAGATGTATATTGCAGAAGCAGAAAATAAAACCAGAGTCAAATGGAAATTGTGATATGAAAGAAAATAGAATTAGATTTGCTGTTCCACCTGGATAATGTTTTATTTCTTCATTCCTTTTGGTGTTTTTTCTCCTGTGCAACCAGTACTCAGCCAAAGAGGAATGGAAACATATACTCACTTGTAGCTTAGACAATGTTTATTGGGAGTATAGGGAAGGATTTTTGGACCTTTTTAAACCGTATGGAAAAATAGCTTCTCTGTGAGATCATCTCTACTTCTGCTCTTTTCTGTGGGAGATTCTCTTGTGCCTCTGAACCCTGTGAGTGCTATCAGTCTGGGTAACAGGGATTCTCCCAGCTCTGGATTGTATAATGGTTTGACAAACTGTACAAAAGCATCATTTTTCAGGATATGTTAAGGTTGTGTCCCAAGAGTGGACCAGATTCTGCTCTCATTTAGAGTACAATACAGCTGGAGTATTTCAGCAAAAAAAGATGATGTTAAATTAATGCCACATTGGTCTAAACAGGAAAGCAAAGTAAGATCCAGTGATTAAGATGCATAAAAGAATTTTACACCATGTTTGCATAGGATTTTGTGTTTGTTCTCTGATATCACCAGTATCCTACTACTGTTCAGCCTAACTAGGAAATCTAGCTTTAGGAAGTGTCATTCCAGATTCTTCTGCTGAAGATTAAATGGTTGTAAAGAAAATCAAGATATGGATAAGGAGAAAAAGGGTGCCATGAATATCTGAACTGAGTGGAAAGAATTTAACAGCTGCAGAGCCATGGAAAGAAGAAACAGCAAGAAGGTCACAGTTGGTTTTGAGTGTGAGGCAGCTGGACTGCATCTATAAAAGTCCTATGACCTATACAAGTCCTATGACCATAAAAAAGCCGCACTCAAGATCAACTAATTTTTTTCTAAGCACTGAAATCATGCAGACATATTTAATTAAACAATAAATAACAAGGAATTATTTTAAAATTATACAGTAAATTTAATCTATGTGACAATTTGCACCTCAATCCAGCAATTCAAAATTCCTGCACAGTGACACTGGCATAAATTAATGTGTTGCACAGTTACTTCATTAAAACATTTATTTCAAATATATGCTGTTTGTATCAATTTAAGAGGTCAGTAATTCTAGCAATTACTTCTTTAGAAGTGTTTCAATGTATAAGGATTAGTGAAAATATTAGTATTTGATAATATTTTAACAGGTTTATTTCTATGGCAGGCATTTAACTGAATTTCTTACTATCACACATAAATCTATGTCCATTATCTTTGTCATTATGTGATGTCAGCAAGTTATGAATAATGATTTGTGTTGAAACCTTAAGGTTCTAGAATAAACTTATCACCTGCTTGTTATAGGCACATAAAACTCAGTCAGTTTGTGAGATATGGGTCAAGAACTTTCATTATGCTTATTTTTATACAAATATAATTCTATCTATTTTCATAATCCATGCTTTTAGATGATATCCAGTGCTGTGGTAGGTATTTTAGTACCTTGTGACAACACTTCTAGAAATAGCACAAGCTTTAAAATTCACAGATGCAAAATACGCATAGATTTTTATAAGGATTCTAAGGGTTATTTAGTGATCTAATAAACATTTTATTAAACCTGGGACAATAGAAGTGTCAACTGCTACTGGAAAGCAGAAGTACCAAGGGTGGCCTTTAAATCTAGAAAAGAGATAATAATTTTAAAATTTCACAGATCTTGAAGTTAAAATAAAGAAAACCACAAGAACTGCTGAAACAGTTCAGCCAGAATTATACATGTGTGTGCCCGACAGATTTATGATTGCCTAGGGGAATTAATGTAGTTGCATGCATCTAATAGTGGAGGGAGAACAACAAACACCTTGAGATTCTCACTGAAATGGCCTAAAAACTGAGACATTCTCTATTGCACAAAACAATAGACTCTGCAAGAAGTTTGACTAAGTTTTATGCATTCTATACTGAATGTAATATACATAATGCTGGAAGATTATTTAGATTGCACACCAAACACTTGAAAGCTGGGAACCATCAAACTTAACTGACCATGTCATCTTTATTTCCCTGTATCTGGCTACTTAATGACCTAATTACATCCTCCTGCTCAAGGGACCATTTTCCTTGTTAATCTTGTAGAACCGTTAAGTGCATGACAGACATGAATAATTCAACTGACTTCAATAGTTTACACACATTTACACATTTGTAATTGCTTTAGCAAATGAGGGTTACATGATAAGATTCTGAAGATGCCCATAATACAATGCTGATATTTATTCTTGTCTTTAAAATACTGCTAGATGCCTTTTAAATAAATTCAAGTGTCTGGCCTCCCACTGAAATCTCCAGTCAAAAAAGAAACTCTCTTCTCTTACAGTCAGTCATTTATGCACTCTCAGTAAGCCCCAGAAACACCAGCAGCATTACCATCCTCACAGTCCAAACTCTGTGACGTGTACCACAAGGACAGATGCTTTGTATTTACAATGCTAATTCTGTGGGCTAGAGAACTGATGGTGTCATGGTATAGCTTCAAAAACTGTGTCTGTCTCTACCCCAAAATGTTGTTCTCTGGTTATTCTTGGAGCCTGGTATAAAGTGTTAGTTTTTTCCCTTGTCATAGAATGGAGCTGTATTGAGTCTGGGACATACGTGCAAAACTGGATAAATCTAAGACAAGACAGTTGAATCCCATCCTAAAAGTGATCACTTTTCTTTACACCCTGCAAATTAATTTCTGGTTAATTAGGCAAGTCACCACAGGCATATGAAGTTATCTCGTGCATTTCTTGTCTATAAAATATCAAAAAGGACCTAATGGGGATCATGGAGCACACAAGCCAAATGGATACAAAGAAACAACTCCAACGGGGGGGTAAAACAAAACAGTCCATCTACAGTCAGATTGTAGAAGGACAGTTTGACAGTTTTTAGTTTTTCCATAATATGAGTAGCCTGATAACTCTTGCTACATTATCACACTGTACAAATAGATTTGAAATGGTCTGTAGCCTCTAAGACAGCTCCAAATACCTAGCAATATCTCAGAAATCCCCCAGGGTGATGCACTCCAATTCTACCCTTCTCAGGGAGAGCGCTAGAACATTCTGAGTTCTTGTGACATGCTACAGTAGAATCAACCCCTATCAGAAAGGCTTCGTGAAGAATTTGTAATTTAGAGTAACTCTGAATGCGGTAAATTATGGTAAACTGGGTTCCCCTATCCAAAAATTTGGCAAAAGGAAAGGAACAAATAAAAGCTGGGGATAAAAAAAGGAAGAGGGGACTTTCAGGGTGATGGTGTTTCTCTTCCCAAGTCATCAGTATGCACAATGAAATACTTTCCTGGAGATGGCTAAACACCTGCCTGCCAATGAGAAGTAGAGGATGAATTCTTTATTTTTCATTTCTTGTTTGCTCTATTCGGTTGCATTTATTCCAACCTATGAGTTTTCTGACTTCTCTCCTAATTCTCTCCCCCACTTCATCGAGGAAGGAGTGAGCTAGTAGCCACTTGGGTTTGAGCTGCCAGCTGGAGTTAACCAATGACACTTTATCCAAGTGTTTTATCCAGGATGCTTGTGGATGAGAGGCTGGACATGAGCTGGCCACGTGCATTTGCAGTCCAGAAAGCCAACAGTATCCTGGGCTACATCAAAAAAAGTGTGACCAGCAGGTCAAGGGAGTTGATCCTGCCCCTCTACTCTGCCCTTATGATTCCCCATCTGGAGTGCTGTGTCCAGCTCTGGGGTCCTCAGAACAAGAGGGACATTGACCTGTTGGAGCAAGTCCCAAGGAGGGCCGTGAAATAGTCAGAGAGCTGGAACAGCTATTCTATGAAAACAGGCTGGGGGAGCTGGGGTTGTTCACCCTGGAGAGGAAAAGGCTCTGGTGTGACCTTACTGAGGCCTCCCAGTACCCAAAACTGGCCTACAGTAAAGGCATCAACCTTCTGAAAGAAAGACAAACAAAAATTATTACCTTCAATCAGAAATATCACTCTGGGTCTGGAGCAACAAACTCCACAATGGCAAGACTGCCATTTGATATAAATTGATATCATTACATCTGTTTTAATGAAATACTGCTTTTGTAGTGCCAGTCAGATTATTTCTTGCTCTTCTAGCAAGGATTTAAGGTACCATGGCACATATCAATGTAGTGCTCTGTGAGATTACTGATATGGCATAGCAGACAATAAAGCTGAAATGTGCAGTGTGATGATGACCCATCACTTTTAAATCTGCTCGGTACATCATTCTCACTAATGCCCTGTTCTTGCTCATGAGACTCTGGAATGTTCTGCTGACTTTTTAAATTCAAAAATTATATATTATAGAACATTATGACTTCTCTGCTTTCAAGAGGAAAAAAAGGGAGAGGGGAAAGAAAGAGGAAAAAAGTGAACAACAAAATGCTTCAGGACGAAGGGAGTTTAGAAATACAGTGATGACTTATGCACATAATTTACAAACATAAACCACACATCTGTGCAATACATCATCAGCTAGTAGCACGAATTTGGTAAAAATATTACAATAGTATTAAAAAGGACATTATAGGAAAAGGACAGACATTTCTTGACAAAGCAATGATATCAGCATTAACATAATCTTTCCTGAGAAAAAAGACATCTCTTCAGAATGATATCTAAGAAAAGTCAATTATTTGAAAGAGTTAACAATAATTTAGTGCTCTGAAGCACTAAAATTTTGATGTAAAGACATTATTAGAGCATTTCATTATCAATGAATGCTTCCCTGACTAGAACTACAGAATTTAGGATCTGCAGTTCAGTGTAGCTTGAAGAATAAATTAAGAACTTCATACTAAAATCAGAGGAAAACCTGTAATTATAACAGTCTTTGAACATACTTGTTTCACCCTCACTGCTATGATTACCATAGGAATCCATTATCATTGTGTTCCATATTCTTCCTTCCTAATATTTTCTATTAAAATGGATGTTTTGCCATCTTTTGAAGTTACTTTAAAACAAAAAATCATCATAATGTTAACTCTTTATTTCCTTTTTTAAAGTAAAGCTTAAAGTTGGTGATCTAGAGATTTTTACCTTTTTCATACAGGAGGGTAAGGTTAGATCATGAAAGGAGGGAGAAGGAGAAAAAGGGGGGAAGATAGGGAAGAAGGGGGAGGGGAAAGAGAACAAGGAGGAGAAGGATGAGAAGGAAGAAGCTGTGACATTGTACCTCCACACCAGCCTCTGACACTGTCTTAAGAGGATAAATAATTACTTATAAATCTTCATGGCTGCATTAGCCAAAGTAAAACTAATGATTAGATTGGTTCAATTTAAGCATTTTAAAAAGATTATTAGAAATAGTAAAACATAAAATTCTAGTGACTTATCTCTTCCTGCAACAATACTGTAAGCAATGTCTCTACATACAGGCTTCATGTTTTCCTTCAGACTATGCAGTTTTCTGTACTTTTCCTTGAGCAGCAACAGAAGGCAAGATAGGATCTCCATGATGGAAAACACAAAGGTGAGTTGGTAGAATTAAACCCAGGAAAGACCATCTAGAAACCTGAGAGACAGTAATGAAATTCCAAGAAACACTCAAAAAGTGCAGAAATAAATGCAAGGCATAGCACACCAGAATATGGGCTTTCTGAACAATGTGATTTTTGCCAAAGAAATCCTGCCATTCTCATCTGCTAAGTGAAAGGCTCAAATTGCTTATCAGTTTGAATAATTCACAGAGGCTATCCTGATCTTCAACAGCTCTGAGTGTTTCCTGTAAACCGGCAGGGATGGCGAGCACAGATGCCTCATTTAAGGACCTATGTAACTGAACCTCGCAGTCTCCACTGCTAAGCAGTGTCCCAGACACAAGAAACATGGGACATGTGAGCCTCAGTTTCTAAGTTAGCAGTGCATAAATTCTTCCTTGGGCAAGAAAACTGAAATACAGACAGAAAAAAGAACTGGGTATATTTCAGCAGCTTGGTGAACAAGGTTAAAGTAGGAAGAGAAAGAAGGAATTATTTTAATTTCTATTTCAATTTAGAGAACTTGCAGTGTTTGTAGAGGAGGATGATCACAAAATAAATTTTTTCAGAGGGAGTGAAACAGAACATCTTACTGCCTCATTTTTACCTGAACATCCCTGAACAGCTGTATTCTTGTTCTTTGCTGAGGTCACCTCCCGGGTCTTTGATCACTATAATTACTTTTAAAAATTTATATTCGAAATGGCTTTTACATGTCTTCCTTGAGCACCACGTGAGGTGAATGACACAAAAGTCAGCCAAGATCCATTTTATTAACTGATGCAAAGAGATTAGATTCTAGATATTGAGCTTGTATAACGAGGCTCTGTTTGTGCCCCAGAGAATTTCTGAGCCCTATTGTTCTGCACTGGAAACAGAGCAGACATTTGATACGTACTTTTCCTCTTCCATGGCACCAGCTACGAAAACAATAATAAAATAATGTTTATACTAATAGGGTTTTGTATATCTTATTCTCAATTAGACATATTTTAAATTAGAATTATTTAAAATTAAATATAATTTTAAATAAGATATCAAAACACTGAATACTGGAAAGAAACAGCCCTCTGTAGACAGTTGCTAAGTTCATGGCTATTTTACTGTTTTCTTTCTTCCAAGAAAAAGATATTTGGGGATACTTTACCTATGTGTACAATTTGGGCTGCAAATTGGAAGCTTTAAACCCCTTAAAAATTTGTTTGTGCCACTGCCTTGATTTAAGAAGCAAAGCTAGAATTTAAAAATATAGTTCATAGAGAATCATTCTGAAGATATTAAGCAAAATATACAGGCAAACTTTTCCAGGAGTGCAAAATGTGTGTTACTGAAGGTTTCCTACTTTGCAGATAAGGTAAACACTAATCCCTGTCTCTCTGCTCATAGATCTTTAGAAATTGAGCCAACACTGCAGGTAAATTCAGGAGAAACATTTCATCTGGAGTTGGAAAATCTGTTGAAATCACCTGCATGATTTCTTAATTATCCTATTTTCACAGGATTTAATATAATCTGACCTTATGAATTCTCATTTTATTACATATTCATTGAGAATCCAAAAGGATAGAAGCAGGAACAATGATTAAACTTTGCAGTCCAGTAAGTTATGGTCTTGTAAAATATGACATTTCTTTAGCTGCTCTCTCTTAAGCCATTGCAAGAGTTCAAATGCAACTCATAGATTGGTTAAAGACAAGTTATATTAATCCCTAATAGAAATTTATTCAAATTCATCCAATTAAGAATGACCTGCTACTGTCTGATGGCTGAAAGAATATAGTTCTATCAGCCACCAATTCAATATTCATTCCCCTTGCCACAAATTCCCCTACTTCAAACATCCTGTCTTCTCATAAGCCAGCAGAAAAAAAAAAAAAAGTGTTTTAATTTTTTAATTAACAACCATTTTGAATTCTGAACACATTACCTACTTATATGATAAGGAAGAAATAAAAAGTAAATGCACAAATACTGCAAGAATGGTGAGAAGGGATAGTAATTCCCTTTCTTTTGGGAACTCAGGTTGGGATTAGGGCAACAAATTCTCTTTAAAATACGAAAAATACCAGTTTGACAGCAAAGGAAATGAAAACTTGAAAGGTGAAAAACTCCATCAGCTTCAGGTCTGTGAGCCTATATGGAAATATGACAAAATCATTTCTCATTCCAATCAATGAAGAGTAAGACAAGACCAGAGTTTGGCTGAACAGCCAACAAAACTAATACAGTTAACAAAAAATCACCAAAACTAATTATCTGGTTTCTAAAAATATCCTGTCCAGTTACCAAGGCAATATAGAGATGTAGCAGAAGGGAAGGTTTTTTAGGAAACTTTTTGAAAAGGTGTCGGATTTTATGGTTTTTGTGTTTTTTCTGGTGCCGTAAAAGTTCTTTTTGCCCAGCCAGAGAAAGAGAAGGCAAAAACTCTTCTTGTCTTGTGTTCAAGGTTGTTTATTCTCTCTTATCTAAAACATTTTCTTTCTGCCCAGCCGAGCTCCTTCCAGCAAGACAGTC
>JAWWMU010000001.1:91117061-91179433 GCA_035048155.1 Cinnycerthia olivascens
CATTCCCATGGGCCAAAATCCAAATCACAGGTGTTTTGGGCTCTGTTCCAAGATTTCTGAGACCCCTGCCAGGGTCCTTGAGCCTCCAGGGCAGTCAGAGACAAGCCCTGGTTCCCACAAAAAGGTAACTCATAATCTCTGAATTAAATATTTCTTTTTACTTCCAGTCTTTTGGCTGAAAAAACCATACAGCATTAAGAACTGACAGGACTTTTGAAATGCAGTCTAAAAATATATTTCTGCTTAAAAACGTCTTACTTTCAGTCAATAAAAGAACAAATAGCCACACTCTTAAACTATTAAATGAAAAGAATTATCCAAATGCACTGAATGTGAATATGAAGGTTTACTTGTAGTTATGAGTAAATGAGTAAATGAGTAAAGTGAAAAAATCACTCCTCTACAGAGGAAGAGAAGCTTTGGCCTGTACAGCATGGATGGCCACTATATAAAGTCTCACAATGCTGACGACGTTTTCAATGCCTCTAGACCAAGAGCTCCGTGTTTCTATTTGTACACAAATCTAAAAATTCATTCGTATTGAAAGACTATGCAGAGAGTATTGCTAACTTCTGAGTAGGTTCAACATACAGTCACAGGGGATATTATAAAATGAACTTTATTTTTGGTGATACCATGCTAGCCCCGTCACTGTTTAATTCATTTTATGTACAACAATAAAATTATTACGACCTGGTGCAAATACTTAAAAATGGCAGGGACTCAGCTGCAAAAAACCTGCAAAGATAATTTATTGTGGAGGCAAAGTGATAAACATTACAGACTAACAAAATCAGAACACTTCAACAGCATAAATGCTGCTGGCATCATATTGTTGGGGGTTTTTGCTATTCTTGTGTTACTCTTGTTACTGCAAATAAATATTTATTGTGAGACATCAGATGTCCTCTAGACTTTCATGTAAAAATTTGTCTTTGGGAGGTACTTGAAGGTGTGGATGAAAAAGATTGAAATTACATTTTTAACAAAACTTCTCAAAATTAAGAGTATATGCCAGACTTGTGCCTATACTGTTAAGAATGCTGTTCTCTGGCACTGAAAATTACCTTTGTACAAATGGGCAATTTCCTCTACCCTCCAAAAGAGAGCAGTAACCTATGCATTGCCCACCAGGACTGATCCTATTTCCAGCCTGTATCTGGGAATTGTAGTGAGAAAAGCTGGGTAGTAAGGAAGCAAATGTCTGCCAGAAATCCCAGTAAGGATCTAACAGCAGGGAAGGTTGTGGCACTGTGCTCATGTAACAGCACCTCAAAGGTCCAGTTCAGTTCTACAGAAATGGCTATATTGAGCTTGCCCATAAAACTTCAGGACATGAAAGCTTTCCCAAATCTCCCATTATGTGCATCTTCTCCTCAACCAGCCTGCCCAGCTTGATTCATACTGGAGGAGGAATATTGTGGTAAGGCACAGACAATTTATTTATGAAAGAAATGGAATTATAAACTCCTATACTCCTGTATGAGTATAGGAGTTTATGATTCAAACTCAAACTCACTGTTTGAATATTTACATGGAGAAAAGCTTTCTGCCCAAGAGGTAATTTAACACCCACAACCTTTTCCAAGAAGACGACTGAAAGTTGTGTGTAAGCAGCAGGTATTCCCAGGTTGTTTTTCAAAAGTAAAATAATACAAAGGCCAGATCATGACTGCTTTATATATATCAATCAAGGAGTAGAACATGCAGAGAGAAGGAACTTGAGTGCATGAGGCTGCTAAACAAATATTTCTTGGACAAGACAGTCCTTTTCTGTTCCTGAAACTTTTGAGAATATAAGTGACCCAAAACCCCAATACTGAACTTCGAATGGGGAACAAGAGTTTACCTTCAGACAGAAGCAGACCTTTTTATCTTTTCACATAAATTCAGTACATCACTGATTTCTAACAACAATAATAAAGATGGAGTTGTGGTATGAGCATTAGTACCTCATGACCACACATAAACAAATCCTATGAAATACAAATAATGAACCTATGACACTCACACTTAGAAAGCTGAAAAATTAGACTATTCCTCCTTCTCCTTTTTAATTACCTGCAGACAATATGCAATCTTTTATATTTTTTTAAATCATACAAAACAGCATAAATTGTAAAAAAAGAGCTCTTTTATGATGTCATAATTTTAAAACTTATTTTTTTCTGATGATCTTTGTAAATACATTTCTACATATCAATATAAATTTATAAATTTATAAATATATTTCTAAAGTTCATGACTTGTTCAATTAAAAAGTAACAGGCCTACATCCCTTGCAGGCAGACAAGGTTTTCTCTGAAAAAAGTCTGAAACACTCATAAGCAAAATAACATTGCAAGAGCTCCTGGAACATGAGAGAAGGTTATGTACTGTAGGAAAGAACAAAGGTTTTATAAAACTTGAAAGAATTTACCTTGACAAGAAGTCTGTGAAAGAGAGACGTATTGGATACCCATGACGTATAATTTTGACCATGTCTAGGACACCAATATACTGCAGTTGAGCTGACACATAAAAATTATCAAAAGTATCTGGCAATTTGGAGTTATTAGGTTTTATACAATGAATGGAATGTGGTGTGCAATTCTGCAGCTTCCCAATAATATCTGCCAGTGATTTCTGGGGAAAAACAAACAAACAAACAAACAATTATCAATCATTCTTGTGCAGCTGAGATTATTGTTGAACATATATACTATTCCTAACTTTTTCACATCATTTCCTCAAAAAAGTTGACCCAGTCATGCAAGTGAATTTCTCAAACATAAGATTTTTCTTTCTTCCATTGCAATCTGCAGAGGGTAATCCTGCTTTTAAAACATCTGGAGATCTTTATGCAAATATCTGTCAATAAGATGTTCACTGACCCTGAGCTGTATTGCCACAGTGGTTGGGCCCCCTCGTTCCAGTCTCTGAAGAAATGAGGATGTTCCTTTCTTTTTCAACAGCTGTGGAAAAGAAAAGCACACACACAACAATTTCATCTCAAGATGGCCAGTACACCTTTATTGTCATTTTTGCAGCTGAATGTTGAAGGGAAAAATTTGTACAAATACTGTGCCATAGCCAAGGGTTTAGAAAGAAATAGGAGGTCAATAAATATCCTCAGGTATTTGCAGAGCCATGACTGCTGAGTAAGTTTTGATTTCAAGAGCAGCTACGTAAATTATAAGGATAATATACCTTTTACAAATAATTGGGCAAATCAATATGATTCAGAACTCTGTGGCAGAAGCAGGACTTGTGCTGTTAGTATCCCATGTCCAGTTAGTATCCCATAGAGTCTAGAATTAGCATAATTCTGTAACTCTATAAGAAGGTGCCTTATGCCTTTGGAGGATGTTTAAGTCAGTAAATGTAAGAATATAGATAATTTAAAAAAAACTCAACAACAAAACAATAATAGAAATATTCTTTAAAACTTTTCTCATTTCTTCTTGCACATGTGAACACAGTTAAACTTTTCTTTTTTAACACCTTTTCACCAATTAGAGATATAAATTATTAATAATTTACTATCTCATTGGAACCAATGTTATCCCATACATCAGAATTGGGAGGGGACAACAAATTTATTTTCTGCTGCACTCCTTCTTATCTTTGAGATTAAAATGGCAATAATCATACTAAAAGTGGTCCCAGAATTTAGGGTCTTTTGTTAAACTTTCTACAGAAAGGATGGCAAAATTATAGCATTCCAGGATTTGGCAGAGCTATGAGATTTAAACCCCCTTATCAATGGAAGCCTTTTCACCTTTTACTCTCCATTGACTTTCGTCCATCCAGTTAACCCATAAAAATCTCTTTCTATTGAGTCAGCATGTTCTGGCCTACTCTTTTTACCAGTTTTATCAAAAAAGTGTACTTCTCAGTTTGGCCCACTTAAGCTAAATGCCATTAAAAATATTGTAGTGCAAGCAATTTTCTACTCACCATGTTAAACTTTGGAGCTCTTTTTTATTTCATTTACTATGGTGCAATAAGATTTTAAAGGCAAATTCACCCTCAACTTCAAAACTAAAAATTAAAAGAGATCTGCTTATTCCAGTTTTTCTCATAAAAAGAACCACTAGCATACCAATAACAGTTTTCAGTTAAAGGTTATGAAATAATTGAGGAATATAACCAAAATAGAATTTTCTCCACCTTACAGATAATGCTGCCATCTCTTTCTCTCAACATTTAAATCAATAGTTGAAGATTGTTTCCTGACTTAATAGGAGATCCAGGAACAACACTTTAAATGCAAAAATTCCTGCCTTCTCTCTCATGTTACAAATGACTTCCCATGGGAAACAAATACTTGTTTCAGAATGATAGAGAGAAAACAGATGAAAAATTAAAAAAGACAAAGACAAAAAAAATTTAATTCAAACTCTCTAACTTGTGCATCTTTAATCTTCAGATATGGGTAAGGAAAAAGGCTGTATCACCCAAGCCATACATCTCTATTGCCTTCTAATATACAGTTTTACATTGGAATATCTTGTACCTCTAATATACAGAAAAAAACACCCACATATATGTAATTTTTTAATCTCTGCTAAGAAGCTAAAAAATCTCCTCCTAAAAAATCTCTAAAGATTTTTGCTGTGTAAACTCTGAAACATACAAATTCTTCCAAAGTAAGTGAGGGAAAGACAACAGGGCCAAAATATGCATCAGGAAAAATTAGAGAAAAACAAAGGAGCAAGAGTTGATGTGAGCAAGTGTTGTGAGAGTGACAATGAAGATGTATTTTATTTGAAAAGGAGACATGATTTTCATAAGTCACAGAGGCTTGTCCAGATTTCTATTACTCCTTATGTGCTCCAGACTTCTGACCAGTTAACAGATCTGTTCATGTCTGTCTTAGAGTGGATGCATTGTTGTCTTGGATCCTACGCTGCTGACAAGAAAAGGACCCTCACATTGCATTTGCAATTACAGTAATAAAATAACAAGCCCAAATTTATTTCAGTCCATCACAGCAGATTTTCAAGGCTATATTGAAAAAGGGAAGGAATTCTTTGGGACAGCACAGTTACAGATGTGGGCTTGATCCACAACAGAATTTAAGCACTTACCTACATCCAGCTCCTGCATTGAGTGCCTGTTCCAAAAAAACAAATGCTTTTTGCCTATGGAACAGCTTAGATACCTAAAGTTCTGCTCCAGTCCTGCAGGGCTGCACAGTACCTTGCTCAAATTAGGCCAACTTAGTATCAACAAAGTGTTCTGTCTCACCTGCACAGCTCTTCTCAAAGTCTCTATTTCAGAAGCAAAGCCATTCTTGTCTCTGTGGACAGATGAAGGATGAAGCTCTTCCCACCTTCCAACTAATGCCTAAAGGTTTACAACATTCTCACTGAATCTGAAATTTCTGACTTCAGATATCATGCTTCCCAAAGGAATTGAATGTCTTCTGTCTCTCAATAGAGTAGCTACAGGTTAAAAGCTACTCTGGACGTGCCAAAACCAGCCTAATTTCAGAGATCCCAACTTTGCAGTGTCTTTCCCTGGTTTGATTAGGCTTCTAACACAGATACACTTTTCGTACTTCCTTCCATTTATGGGACTAGGATCTTCTTCACATCCTTAGGAAGCTTCCTCTGAGAAGCTGTTACTACAGTGGAAAGGCACCTAAAGGCACCTTGTAGTGCCTCAGCTGTTTGCTAAATATAGCCTCAAACCAACACCATTCACTTCAATTTAAGTTTTTCCACTGAGATTACTGACAAGAACAGTAGTCAGGAATTAGGCAGTTATCAGCAGGGGGACTATAAGAAAAATCCCATTGCTATTCTATGGATGTACAAAGCCTTCCACAATGACACATGAGAGCAGCTCCTTAATCCCATGACAGAATCAATTTTATGCAGCTGTAAACCAAAAATAGAGTTGTAAGATTCAAGAAGTCTGGTGAGGCAGCTGATATATTGTGAGAAGTGCACGCTTCTTTTCTACAAGGATAAATTCCAAAGCTCTGTCATGAATTAACTCAGTAAATCATATTATATCTTTTCAAGAGAGATGTTCCATGTGACACGAACAATTAATTTTCTGATAATCTTCAAAATTTCTCTCCTGCTCCCCTCTTTTCTTTGTTTTTATTTGTGGTTTGTTGATGTTTGTTTGGGTTTTTCCTTTAATTTTTTTCTTGACTTAGCAGGAAAAGAGATAAGTTCAGAAATGAGGCATGTTTGATTTGATTTTAAATTATCTGGGAAAATTTACATATAGGACACCATTTAAAATAACAATGTTGGCCAAAATTTACATTTTGTTCTTCATACAAAACCACACAAAACTCTATTTAGCAAACGAGAAATCTTCTCATGTTGACACAATAAGGACATTAAGATTTTATTTTTACACTTCCTATGTCTTAATTTGCTCAATTATTCATCATAAATTCTTTCAAGGAGGCAAAAAAAAGAAGTATTCCTATACAGTCAAAAATTAGTAAGATTGCCTTCACTGCTAATAAGCCCTGGAAGCAGGCAATTTTGGAATGATTCAGGCTTGAAGGACCTCATCATCTTGTTTGACCTTCTGCTCAAAGAATCCAAGAAAGAGATTCTTGAACCAGAATTATTAGTGTTTGTAGATTAGAACCTTTTCTCACTTTTGCTGCTTTAGTGTTGATACTAAGTACTAAATTATTTTAATAGTGCAGAGAATGAAGCAGAGAACAAGATGATTTCAGAAATGACAAAATAAAAGAAAAATCTAGGAGCCAAAAGTGGAAAGAATCCTAAATTCTTACCTTGCCGAGTTCAATATACTTCTTTGCTTCTCCACTTGCACAGGTTACAGATGTTTTTTTACTGAGCAAAGCTGCTTTACACCCTTTGATTTTAAGGGAATGATATGGAGGAACAAGTGATCCGGTTTGTGTCAGTTTGGACTGGAACAATTGATTGATGACCACATTTTCACTAGCTGGAAATAAAAAAAGAAAGAAAGAAATGTATGGAGATAGAATGTAAGTTAGAAAATTATATATATATTGTATTTATCAGTAAAAAAACACAGAATAGGAGAGAATTAAATAAGTAAACCTAAAACAAATGGACAAATCTAAAAATGACCATTATCAAAGGAAATACAATATCTAAAAATAGTAGTATTATTTTAACCTATTCAGGTCCTGTGCTGAACAAATAGGAGGCATAAACCCAAACCTTTCAGACGAATTTGTCTAAACTTAATTAGATATGAGATCATCACCTCTGAATTTTGTTGCATTATGGATTCCCAATTTATCCATCTATTAAAGCAATGTAAGAGATGAGTTCTGCACAATTTCTTAACATGTGCTATTTGGAAACAATCAAGTCACTTGAGAGAAATAAATTATAGACACTCATTGCACTAAAGGATTATATATATACAAAATGTAAGAGGGGATTTAAAAAAAAGGCAAGGCGAAGAATGGAACTGTAGAAAATTTGGTTCCCCATATCAAGACCACACTTAAAAACATTTACAGAAAAAAAACATTTAAAAACAATTACAAAAAAAGACAATGTCATACATATATATTGTTACTTGTACAAAATAAATATACTTCCAAGAGGTGTTTTTAAACACAAAAAAAATTAAATCTGAATTTTATGACAGATAGTATACTTTATACTAATTTTAGTGTAATTATCTTTTATGAATTTATGGTCACAGGTTTTTTAAGATGACCATGATAATTACATGCTGCTTGTACAGCTACAGCACCAGTAAGTGTTAAGAATTCATTGCCTGCTACATCCTTTACCATGCTGAATTCTTGTTAATTTTTTATTTTTTTTTAATTAGCAAACTGGCATTATGATCACACCCATCATATGCATAAACAAACAAAAAAAAAACCAGAAAGATGAACAGGATAAGCACCATAAATAACAGTTTAGCATAGCAGTTAAAAATCCTCAGTTTGCTCTTTAATAACTCTTTAAAGGTTTCTTACTACATGCTTAAATGCAATAGATTTGTTTCCCTTTTTCTGTGGAGATTACTATTCCTTACTTAACAAGAACATTAAAATTATGAGGAAGATATGGAAGCAGATAATTTAAATTATTTCAATACAATCAGTGGGCATCAATATCCATATGTTTAAAATGTAATAAGTAGGATGAGGACAGGCATAGAAATTACACCTTTCAAATTAAAACAGATACATTCTATGTCAATAATCTCCTCTGATGATCTTCAGGCAGGTCTGTTCTACATTCTTACATATATATACAAATTACTTTAATGTTATTATAGTTAAAAGTTTTAATTGAGGAAATGAAATTCAATGAAAATCAAAGGAAGCATGCACTTAAGTTATACACCTACACTACTTATGAAACTGATTCTGAAGGAAATATGACACTGACAACCAACAGGTTTTAAGCCTAAGTCACTTAAAAAAGAAGGAACTTAGCCCTTAAATGACTTACATACTTGTAAATATTCTGCTAGCATAATTTTTCCATTACTTATAATTATTATGACTCCTCAGTTGTATATATACTCACCTTCATGATATTAAACTTTTTGTATCAAATAAAATCCTTCATTCTTGCCTTTTATCAGTTGCATAGCTGATTACACAAAATAACAATGAAAGTGTAAAAGGGACTATGGGAGAGAATGGAAGAATGCTCTCTTTCATCAAACACACTGGAAGTTGTCATACCTTCTCTTTGGCAGATTATCATGTGTATTCCAAGCAGTGAAAACTGTAATATTTCTAAAACTACAATCAATATGCTTATATGTAAGATAATTTCTTTAATTTCTTTCTTCATTTAGAATGCACTCTTTTTGCGTCTAAAATGCATCAATTATTTTACTAGGGAGCTTGGCTAATTTTACATTAAAACGGCTAAAATGCAATATATTTTGACAGCAGGCCTCTATTTCTAAGGAAAGAAATATAAGTATATAATATATTAAGTGGAAAACACTACAGAGGTTGGAGAGAAGAAAAATGACACCTCTGGGTGCGCTGGCATTTCCCTGAGGAAAATGTTTTGTTCTTCCTCTCCAGAAAGAGGAAATGATACAAGTTTTCATTAATCCAATTATGAATCATTAATTATGATTAATTGGTTGCATTATTATTATTAGGCATAATTATACAATGTGCACATTGAAAGGCATCTAATTTTGCATTTCAATGGATATTTATAACTATTCAGTGAAAAACATAAGAACGCCCACAAGTTACTACTTTTAGAAGGGAACTCAAGCAGTGGAGCACACATCCGACTGCAGCCTCTGTGATTTTGGGAGCCTAATTTCCTTCCCCTATTTTCTGAGTTTTATTTTTGCTTTAGTTCATACTCATTGCCTTCTGTAAGTCATTCTCACCCATCACACTATGCCTTCTTGTTCTTTACATCACATCACATGATAAAGATGCTTTTTGTTTGTAAATCTAAAATTAGAGCAAATTTCAAACAATACTGTTTGTAAATCCTTCATAAAGATGAGGGTGACTTTTTTACTGGAAATAAAATACATATAAATGGCTCTTCAAACTAAAATGAAAATTAAAATCAAGTAATAATATCTTGATTTCTAACAACAGTAACCACAAAAGCATTTACTTACTTTTCATTACAAATATGAGATTTTGTGAAAGGGAATCTTTATTTTTTTCTATCGCACCAGCAATTTCATATGTAACCTATAATAAAATATTGTGACATCATTAGTAATGACCAATGCATCTTTTAAAAATCTTACAGCAGTAGAAATGAAGCTATGGGTTTTTTCCACTCAACAGTTAAAGGCTGGCACCAGGTAGTATTTTTTGGCATTCTCTAAGTGCCTACAATACCAGAAGAACTGGTTGTTGAACATTATGTGCCTCTATAACTATACATAAATTTCATTGGACTGATTTTAAAACATTTCCACAATGCAAAACTTTGAATCACATATGTACTGTAAAGCAGGAGACAGCGACCTTAACAATGCTTTCCTTGTAGGATGAGCAGGTCACTCCCAGCTCACTGATCTCATTGTCAATGGGAAACTGTCCCCACTAACCATGACAAAGCAATCTGAGTCCAAACTCATACTCAGGACAAGTTCCAGCCATTTGGAGGTAAGTTCTGTCAATAGGTTATCCACAAATCCCATTTAAGTTTCTAACAACTACACCCACAAGGATTTTGGGTCACCTCAGTTGCCTGATGTTGTGATTTCAATAATAAAGAGCTGGATTGTCCCTGCATCTGTCATCTGACTGCAGATAAATTCTAACACATGTGGTAGACACTCTAAAAATTGAGCAAAAAGGAGTTCTAGCCAGAGGTGCTGAGGGTACATCCAAAATGAAGAAACACAACCAAACATCTCTTTTAATACTGAGCCCATCCCTGTATAGAAAAGGAGTACAAAGACAAGAAAGCATTTCATTTTTTGTTTTTTGGTTGTTTTTGGGTTTTTTTAACTTTATGTAGGGGTAGAATAAAACTAGTCATTGTATACACTTTAGACATAAGAAGCTCTGACTTGCACAGTAGTAGAACCCAAAGGGAATTTTTAAGTTAAAAAGAAAGAAAATTATAGATTTCAGCACTTGCATGATTAGGCAGGTATTAATGAGAACTTAGAATACAGTTCAGTTTTATTTACCTTGGGACTATCTAAAGCCTTTTTTATTTTTTTGTATTGGATCTATATCCTAAACCCTTTAGATGTTTGGGAAATTTTACCCTTGTACATTTGATAAGGTCGTAAATATATAATTAAGATTAGTAATACTAATCAGAGCATTAATTTTCCATTGGGTCATTTGGCAATTATGCAATGCTATCTTTCTCAAAAAGGAAATTATGTGACTTGGAAGTGTCTAATCTGTTAGAATGAGTAATTGTCAAATGATGTAATTACTATAGCATCTGACGTGAACACAGTATAACAAGAGAATTATGGTTCTTTTCCATGACAGATGCAACTTTATGTATTTTCTAATTGCATTTCCTAAGAACATACTACAGAGTTAGCAAACTATTAGGATATTTTAAGTGTACTATTAAATGCTTTTAGTGTACTAAACATAAATGTTGTGCCATATTGGTCCATAAAAGGTAATTAACAGAACTTATATGACAAATCCATAATGCCAGTTCCTAATTGAGTGTCTTGGGCTTTGACTAAATTAGAAGAAGAGAATTAGTACTGGTGGGAAGAGTAGGTAAGTATCGCAGTGGGAGATACTATATTATGATTAACTGTCTAGATTGAAACGGGGAGAAGTTTCAGCATTGATGCTGCTTTATATCACAGAGTTCTAGAACTATATTCATAAGACATATTTCATATCACATAAAATAGATAAAAGTTCGGAGGATTCCTTTTATGAAGAAATTTCTAACAGTCTAAACAATTTTCCCATAGACTTGGTAAAGTAATTCACTGCCTAAAGACATGAAAACTGACTCAATGAAATGATACTCTAGGGTTCCATAATCATTGCCAGTCTCACAAAATAGAAAAAGAAATAAGTCCTCCTCCGGCTGCCAATTTTGTTGATTTAATCTTGTCTCCATCAGAGACGACAAACCACACGCCACCTAAAGCACTTATATTTCCCTCAATTTTCTTCCATTGTGTTTGCAAAATAAACCAGGCCCAAACTCTGCACTGGATAGCCCTTAAGCACAGTGGAAAGTTATTCTGGGGAGACAAAAAACAAGCAAATATTGTGTGCTTTAGACAGGAAATGTCTCACTTAGATAATGGGTTGAGTATTATAAAACATACTCCTTATTGTCACTTCTATTTATCACAGTGTGCTTTATCTTGCTTTATAGGATGACTTTTTGGGGTAGACAGTATGCAAACCTATATGTCTGTGTTAGCAAGAGGAAACAAGACCTTTATATAATATCTGACAGCTGAACTATTATTAAAAAGAAAAAAAAATTACTGTTACACACTACATTTTATTTCATTATAAGAGATTAAAACAAAAAGGAGTTGGATTTACTTTCCTTCTAATTTAAAATTCAGAAAGGGAGAGAACTTAACATAAGTCATATTGGGTATGGCCAAATATTCATCTAGTCCTGAATATTTAGGGAAAATTATTGAGGAGTATTTCCACTCTCCACTCTGCCAGCCACCAGTTCCCTTCTCAGCCTTCAGGGCTCTGCCCATGAAGGTGCTCTTGAACTGCAGGCTGTATCTTACTTTTGTGTTTAGCATCTCTTGAATCACATTTCCTCCTCAAATCTCTGTTTCCAGGTCTCATTAACATTTCCAGCATCTTTTAAGACCCTGTGTCAAGGAGTTTCACTAATTACTAAGTATGAGAAACTAACCCCCCTAATTTTATTTGTTTTGAACCTGCTTTCTGCTCATTTAAGTTAGCGTAGCTGGGTTTAATGCGATAAGAACTTCCAGATACAAGAAAGAGGTAAAACACACAGAAAACAGGAGACTTGCAGAGAGTTGACTTTGGGAACTTTATATTCCTCTTGTCTTTTTACATATCCTCACCTCTGTGCTTAATTAATTATCTTCATGCCAGAAAATCAGAAGACTATATATTTTCTTCTGAACTAAAGTATCCTCTCTCATAACATCTTAAGGCATTTTATCCAAGTTCATTTGATATCCCAATATACTTTATCAACAGGACCACCTTTACACATAGTTTTCATCAATTCCTTAAAATACTCCTTTTTTTCTTGGTAAATAATTTTCATATCTTGTGACAGGCCAAATAAGTTCATGGTTAACGGCAGATTTGACAAGAACCCTAAAACAAGCTAGGAAAACTCCACCTGGAATATTAAGAATATTTTGGCTACACTCCCAGTTAAAAATGAAAATGTTACTACTTTAATAGCAAGGTGTAACTCAGAAACTCAGTTTTGCCTGTGTTGTAAATTTTAGTTAATAAGAAAATAATTAATTCATGTAGCAAGAGAGAAATTTTTGAGAATATGTCCAATGATAATTTAGTGCATAGAGACACTTGTAGTTGCTAATTTTCTGCCAGTACTTGAATATGAGTGATATGCTTGCATGTACCATTTTTTAAGGATCACTAGGTTTATCAACCTCCCAAAACAAGTCTTGTTAAGTAATAAATGAGCTAAATAATTTTATAGTCTGTCAAATCTTATTCTAACACTGTGATAGAATAGCATTTTGAAAGAAGGAAGTATTCAGAAACAAAATAGATTGTGGAGGAAAATATTTTATCATTTTCTCCAATAAGGGAAAATCCAAAATTAAGACTACTTAAAGAAAGAAAGAGAGAGAGAGAGATAAAGGGAGAAAAAACAAGACTGACTGGCCTGTGTGAAAACCAGAATCTATGTCAAGTAGCTTTTACAGGCCTTAGTACAGTTTAGATTAGATTGATTTGATTGTTATGTCTGGGGATTCAGCCTGGGGAAAAAATAGCGAAAATGAAAGCATCCTTGTTGATTAATCCCGCTCCTTTTGCCTTTTGATTTAGAGGTTCAGTTTCAGAGTCTTTCTGGGATATACAAGGCATTTCAGGGAAGGCTGCCTTGGTGAAGGTGATCTGACAGCTGAGAGGCATTTTTGATATGCAGGTAACTGAGAAATGAAAGACATTGATCTGCTCTGAAAGGAGCATTAAGTGCACTGGCTTATAGAGCAAAGAAGTTGATCTTTAGGTCTGGTTGGTTTATTACAGTATGAAAAGTCGAAACAGTGGTAAGGCAAGAAGTGACAAGGGGCTTATCTAATTTGTAAATTCAGGTTAAATTTAAACAGCAGAAATCTTAAATTATAAAAATGTATTATTCAGATCACATGAACAATGGGGCAAATAGCTCAAAATTATCTCAATTATTGGTATGTTACATACCCCTATTAGGTAAAGCTGTGTCTCTTGGCACTGTGCTAACACAATATATTTCTGATTTACATATTGATATGTTAATTCTTCCTCAAATTTTTTAAAGATAAAGACCTTCTAATCCTTGAGAAAGTTCAATGGTGGAAATGTAGTCTTTGAAAATCATAGCTATTGATATGCCTGATATTTCAAATATACAATTCACGGGAAGCCCTTCCTTAAGTGACAGCCCACAATGTGAATATTAATGTTATCAATAAATGAACCTAGAAAATCGGTATTACAGATTTTTAAGATAGTTTCAGTTAATGGTCAGATGCACCCATAAAATGCTTTACTACCTCAAGGCAAGCTTACAAGGTGCAGCGTGTGCCTCTTCCCCACAGACACAGACAATCTCTGTGAGAAGCATCTCAGGATACCCACAGTCATATCAAGCATCAGAAATAAAGCAAATTTCTTCCCTAGATGAGCAGAAATTTTCTGGAAGAAATCAGACTGCCAGTGTTCAGAGAAATATGTTAAACAACCTTCAGATAAAGCCTTTCACTAGGATTATATTTTTTTCAGGCATAAGACCCCTAAATCATTCTCTTCTACCTTATGCCTGAACAAAACAGATAAGCTTTTTGTCTTACAGCACTCAGATACCAAGACATTAAACAACTCTTAGAAAAGACTCCTAATGTGTCAAGGCATTGTAGGATTCTGTTCAGCTGTAAAATTAAAACTAGGAGATAAAGTAAAATACTTGGTATGATAAAGTACTGATGCTCACAATGGCCTTTGCTAAGCATATGTTCATGTGTGTTCACAAGCAATATATCATATTATCCATGCAGAAAAAGACAGATTTAATCTTGTTCAGGAATAATAGCAAAATTCAAAAGAAAGGAAGCAAAATTCATTTTATCTCTTCCACTGGATCATTCTGTCATATTTGTGTAAAACAATATTCATTCTCAGATTCCACTAAAATATTTGACCCTTCTGCTGATTTTTTCCATGTGCAGAAGTTAACTTGAGCATATTGTTACTGTTTTTTTCCTCCAAAACAGACAAGAAAATAATAATTAAAAAAAAAAAAAAATCCAAGGTCTCTCAGAAGATGCACGAGACTTCCTAGAAGTATTGATTCAGACAGAAAATTAAATATGGATTCCAAATTATTTGGATTTCTTTTTCTCCTTACATGTTACTTTGAGCCTCCTGTGCATTCTTTGTCTCAATTCATCATCATGCTTTCTTTCTTTTACTTCTGATCCATTCTCTCTTCTATTTTTCTCTCAGCACTTCTTTTTCTGGGATTGTTTAGGGCTCATTATGCTTGGATAAATAATACAGCATATTTAGTCTTAGGAAAAGTTGCTGAGTATGAAACTTAAGGGAATGGGCTATACCTTCCAATTCATGACACATTCAACTAAAAAGAATTGATAGTGGAAGAAAAGATAATTTTTCTATCTGCATTCTGACACCAAATTTCAACAAATATGAACGTATTAGACATCTTTAAAGCTGCATGGACACATCTGTATTAGCTGTAATTATCTCAGAATATAAAACTAGATATATCACTTTTGTTCACAAAAAGTTGTCTGTCAATCTCAATTAAATATACAAAAGTAGGTCTTTGCAGTGAGGAAATACTTTTAATAACAGCATTTCCAATTTATCTCCACTTCTGACCTGCAAAAGTAGCTACTGCAAGTGTCTGAGTAAAGAAATGAACCTAATTAATTCTGGATTTTGACCTACATCTATACACTACTGATGAAAAGTAGCCCAAATTGCAAGGGTCATAAGTGATAGTTTGGTGGGGTTTTTTTTCTGTTTTTTTTTTTCTTTTTTTGCTTTCTTTTTTGATGACTCTAAGTAGCTCCTTAACACTGGCTGCGAAGTACATTGTAATGACAACTGCTGCCTAGAGAAGTCAGGATGTCTCCCTTCACATTCTAACACAGAGGCTGCTGCGTTCAGTGTGATTTCCTCCTCAACTGCCAGCCTAGACACATCACCTGAGAGTTAAATATTAAGGTTAGAAATGAAGACTTTCATGTTTTATAACTTGTCATAATTTACTGGTAACTCTTTCTCTACCCTCTGGGTCTGATTCATCTTTCAGTTATGCTCACGTAAATACAGAGAAGCTTTACAAAATTAAGCGAGTAAAAATCAGTGAAAAATTGTGGTGAGGATAAAATTAAGGCCCCTTGTTTTAAATTTGGAGATCTCTGAAGGCAACAATGAAGGGTAAGACTGTTTTACACTTCACTTATATTAGAGCCACTTAATTGATACCAGACTATAAAAATGGGTCTCAAAACCTGCTATATTGATACTTTATATATGAAATCCTTATTTTTGAGTGCCAATAAATCCTGATATACTTAAAAGCCTCATCCTTTAACAATTACCTTAAAGCATATATCGCCAATGACTTCCATGAAAAACTACTAAATGTAGTAATTGCACAATATAAACAACAGCATCAGCAGTTTTAAAACCTGAGTTTTCACGTTCAGGTTCTTAATATATGAAGACATACTAGACTCAGAATAAACCCAATTAGTGTAATTTAGTACATTTATACTATCATCAAAGTTTTATAGAAATACATATCATGAAACACTGGCAATTTCAATCTATGATAGCTGTATAACAGTCTCACAAGATACCAAAAATGCAAGCGTCTTTAAGGATTTAGCTCATTTACTATTAAGTAAGGAGAGTTAAGCAGTTGCAAGAGGACTTTTCTGTTTTGGCAGGGTTAAGCATTTTACTGTTGTAAGGATGCAAAGAACAACCTGACTGGAATTGCTCCTTGGCCAATGTAAATCAAAGGATCTCCACTGACTTCAAAAGAATGTGTGGATTTACATTACTTGGAGAGCTGTCTATTTGTTCATGCTTTTAGATTAAATGTCATTACTATTATTAGGAAAAGGTCAAACCAAGTGTCTGTGTTATAAAACAAAAATCTAAACAACCATGCAAGGCTAAAACACGTTAATAAAAAGTGTCCTCTTTACCACTCACAGTTTAACTTTCAGAACTAGGCACCTGAAATACTGATCTTAACAAATTTTTTTGTTAAGAAAAATAATCTTCATTTGAAAAAGAAGATTTTCTTCAGAGAATAAGACAAAAAATTATTGAGTTTTGAAGAAATTTGTTTATATATTCTGGTTGTGATTTTAATCCAGATGCCTTGCTGCTGCTTCTATGTCAAGTTTTCGGATGTGGAACCTTTTTGAGCTCTTATGATAAATTTGTATAAACAGAACAGCATTAAAAAATACTTATGTAACAAGCATAAAAAAAGTTTATATACTAAAATAGACATCTGAAGTTCACGGTCAGTTTTTTATTCCATCGCTTGAAGTCCTAGTAAGCTTCACAAAATCTTGGTTGTACTGTTATCTAACCACTGTGTGCCCACATTCCTACTAACTAGTCCCAGCAGTGGAGGTATTCAAACCAGTTAATTTTGGCAAATAATTTGATTCTAAGTAGAAGGCCTTGTGGTGAAAGAAGAACCTACAGGGAGTTATTCAGAGTATTTGGGTTAGGAACTTAAGCATTACTCAAATAGTCCTTTCCATAATGACCAAATTTCTATCATTAGGCAGGAACAAATTCGCTTGCATCAAAACACAACTCAAGACTTCCATCAGCTTCATTTCCAAATGGGGAACCACAAAATAGATTTGTCCCTATCACTGTCAGATTATTAAAAAAAAAAAAAAAAAGTGCTATCCCTTTAAACATATACCTAACTTGCTCGCTTTGAGTTGTACGTGGTTGTGGGGACAATGTGAAAATGAAGTATTGAAAAAGAAAGGGTAAGAAGCCTATTTAAAAGAACTGATTACAATATTCCTGTGAACACTGTGGACAGGTGAATAAAAAAAATATTAATCTAATTTTACAGTCATGCTGCAAAACAATTAGCATGTTCTGGGATTTTTTTAGAAAAAAAAAACAACAAACTATAATGACTACTAACAGAAAAAGTGGGTGTTTTGTTTTTGATTTTTTTACCATATTCATGCTGGTAACCCAGGTATTTGCATATATAGCAGAGGAAATACAGGGAACCTGTACTGTCCTGGAACCACATCTGTATGCATAATGAAGCCAGCTAAAATGGCATTAAACATTTATGCTTAGAGATCTGAATCACCCCCTTCTACAATAAATTATTACAAGGAAGACGAAATTTAGGAGCCAAAACTAGGCACCTGTATCCTGCATGCTGTGATGTAAGCTACACATTTTATACACTAGATATGGCATTAAGGTTCCAAGTTGTCCTCTGAAAATTTATCACTTGACAGTGAAATCCTATTTATAGCCAGGAGTTGGAGAAGCCATGTTAAATTTTGTTTTGTTAACTTTTTTCGTTAAGTGCATGTAAATTATATTCAAACAACTTACCCTCCCAGCATAATGCATAACAGTGAAGGTGGAGCCCAGATCCTTTGGGGCAAGGTTACCATTTCCATCTTTAGTGGAGGAATAGACTGTATTTGTATCTGATGTATCCAGGTAAGACTGAATGCGTTTAGAAAGACTCTGTTCCACTGACCAAACAGATTGGCTTTCTTCATCCAGCACTGACAAAAAGCCTGATGGTTTCTGAAATGAAATACAGATTTTTCTCATTTTTTAGAGGAGCAATAGAATTTCAGTTGTTCCATGTAGAGTAACAAAGCTTTTAAGTTAGGAAAAAGAAACATATATTGCTTCAAAAAACAGGAAAAACAAAAAAGATTAAAATATTTTGGTAAGTGTTCAAGGCTGGTCGTTCTATACAAAATGTAGGGAACAGCATTTCAGCTGCCAAAAATGGTCACTATAAAGGATCTGTTAGAAACCATTTGTGTTCTTGTTTCTTAAAAGTTGTCCAGAAACTTTGTTGTCCAGAAGCTTCAGGCACTACAGAAGCTGTCAGGCTCACAAAGAGCCTCATCAGTGCTACGGCAGCACAGTTGCCATGCACAGATGCTACACATGAACTGGTACGGGCAGGGAGATTGTGCTGCATCCTCCTCAGCCCTGCCCTGTTGGTAAACTCCCTGAGCCACTGGGCTCGGGCCTCTTTGACCCATAGCTTTGTCTGAACATTCATAAATTGGAAAACACAAGCAGAAGTTTGCACTGTCCTAACATGCACCGACTGCGTATAAATATACATGGTGTAAAATGGATCTGGAAACTACCTGAAAGAAAAAATCCAAGACTGCCGTATGGTTACCAGGAGAATACATTGTTTCCATGGCAACTCCCTCTTGTACACATTCTGCTTGCTCTTGTAGGAAAAGCACTTCATTGATGTACTGGTGAATCTTCTCATTGGTCATGTTGACACACAGCTATTGTAAAATGAAGAAAAAATGAGCATTAGATGTTTACTGGATAATTCATCGATGTAGGTTTTACTGCATGTCTAATATCGAATTTGACAAAATATCAATCCACAATATGGTATCTCTTGGTAGACCACAGATTTAGGAAGACCCTAAGGAAATTTAGATTTTAACAACTATTACCCATAAAATTGGGAATACACAGGTTTCTGCCTGTGCAGTTCATTGTGAATTCCACAAGAGAGTTATCAAATATCAGTATTATCATGCACACTGGATATTTACACTTATTCCATTGAATGAAGAAGGGTAACTCTACATATAAATTGGTATATTTAATATTCGTCTGCATTTTATATTCAGGAAGGTTGTATGAATACGATGTGCTTTTGGAAAAAAAAAAAACAGAAATACATATTTGTTTAAGATCCTGAATCTGTAGTTAGTTCAGTGCTAACAAAGACAAAACTCTGTTTCCACATTTAATGTCACTGAAGTCTAAAGCAGTCTCTGCAGAGCTCATTGTGTTTTGCCAAAACATATAAAACACCTAGGGACACTTTACTAGATGCTGCTCTCCATTTTATACATATTCTAAGGGAAAGTTGGGAAGAAAATGGTGTTCCATAGAAAAGTTCAATGTTTGAGAGATAAATAGTGTAGAAGCATCTAAAATATTTTCTTTGATTGCCTTATTGGGTATAACAGATAAACAGATTCACAGAAATCTGATTTTCAATTAAAAACAGGTGGGAATTGTATCAGCTTATTTGTGTGCTTCTGTATTTTATTCAAAGCTCACCTGCTAAAATAAATAAATATTTGATAACCCTGTGGAAAAAATGTTTTAACTGTTTTTTTTTACATTAAAGTGGAAATTTGAGTTGAAATTTAAAAGCCTCCTCCAATGCTACATTAACTATGGTTAAGAAATTAAGAAAACAGAAACTCCTGAAAGGATGTAAGGACACTTCATATGAGGAATGATACAAGGAATGCCTGCATGCATTTTCTTTTCAGTCTAAACGAGTCACGTAGTTTTGTTGGCCAGCCAACACATGTCTTCTGTGAATAAAGTGTGCAAAAGCAATTCTACCAGCAAGTCATATTAAAAGGTATGAAATATTTAGATCAATTCTAAAATTACATGGGTTAACATCCACATGAGGGAAGAGAACTCAAGTTACGTGTAAGAGTTGCCTGAATTTTCCATTAACACCTCCTGTTAGTATAGCCAACTTGTACTTGTTATACAATAAAATAGACTAGTGTGAAAAACAGCAAGAAGAAATGAGACAAAGCTAATTTTACAACCAAACATCTATTAATGGTCTTTACTAATGTATGACAGTGTAGACAAAAGACAGCCTTGAATTAAATAAATATTTCTTTAAAGTGGGATTTATAAACATTCAGATTGTTATCTTATTTTATTAAGAATATAAGTGTACAACTGACTTCCAGTATCTACTTATTTTATGGAAAAGACAGCTTTTTTAACTCTCTGGCAGGTAAAATGTGTTTTACTGATCCCTTCTGGATTTCTAATTACAAAATCTTTCCTGAAGCTTGTTAACATTATTTTTTAGGGCAGACAAGCTTACACTTTGCAGAATATGGTAAAGCCCTAAAATCATGCATGCATTCTGTACATGTATTTATCATATCTTTTTTTGCAGATGACTTGTTTAGAGAAACAGGTCATTCAACTTTACAAAGGTGTATTTTACAATAAGAAAAGTTGTCAAAATCCCTAGAAACTCAAGCTTACATTTTATCATGTGCCAATCTCTTAAAATGCATTAAAAAAAAAGTATTTGAGAACATGACTATGTAGCAAAATTATTGAACTACACAATTTGAGATGAAGGAAAGATGGTCTTAGACACCTCTTACAAAGATCTGATAAGCAGCATTGGTTTTAAGTAGTGAAATAAAAGGAATAGCGTTTGTTAAAACATTCATACATAGCATGCCTAGACAGCAAAGAAAAAACCCAAATTTTTAAATTCTACCAAGCAGTGTATTATGGCATACACTGGAGTGCTTCTTAACAACATAAGCAACACAATGACCCAGACTGGCTTGTCACAATGCCACTAAGGTACTGCAGAGCAGAGCAGAAAGCAGCTCAAGCACTCGTACAAAGTGCAAACTGCCCCAGAGCTGCTCTCCCGAGCAGGGGCTGAGAGAACAGCTCTGCAGAACGAGAACAGGACACCAGCCAGGGGCTGCTGGAAAGCAACACACTCTGATCGGATCTTTCTCCATTTCAGTGTTTTATACAACCTGCTGGGAAAAGGTAATAAAATGAACATTTCAAATTAAAAGCTTGACAGAGGTTGACATAACAGTTAAAGCAGCTGAAATGTAGAAATGGGATGAATATGAACTAGACTAGCTTTGCAAACCCAAATTCTTTTGCCTAATGTCTTCTCAGTATTATATAAAACAATGAGGTACTTTCTGTTCAAAAATTGGAAAAGTTTATAGAACTGTATTTTTAAAAATTTTATGTAACTTCACTAATGTAAATTAGATGGAAATGTAACAGTAATTATAAAAATAAAAAGTCTCAAATAAATTTTTACCTAAAACAAATATTTGGGGAATACCTTTAAGGACTATATTTGCATTACCAACATTACCTATGGTACTTTTTGTCATTAAACACTGTTAAACTATTCTTGATATGTATCTCATAGGCTCCATATTATATTTTCTAATTAGTGCTCTTTCTACCAATCTTTTTTACCTTAACTTGCTATCATGTCTCACTGAAAATAATTAAACCATATATCTGTCCAAGACTTCTCTAAGAAGTCCTTTTAGGATATTATTGGATGAAAAATTATTCTTGTTTAAAGTATTTAAAAAAATCCAAAACAACCCAAAACCAACCATGGCTTGCAGCACCATCCAAATTGTAGATTTTGGAAAATAATGTAGTGGCATTTGGTAAAAGCAGTAAGTTTTCATCACATTAGACACTGTTAGCTTGATCTCTCCTCTTTTATCATATTTGACCAGTTAGTATTACTAAGCACACTCCAAATAAAAATTTAGGTAGAATACCAAAATTATACTGCGCTCTGAAGACAGAAAAGCACCCATGACTAATGAAATTTTCCTGCTTTTCACTCTATTCAATGTTCAGGCTCTTATGCCTATTTGAAGAAGGCATTACCAAAGAAGGAAATTTGTGGAAAGCAAACTTGGTGACTGTCAATCAGTGAGGGAAAGTTGGATGCAAAGAACCTTTGGAAAGCTAATTACATCCTTTGGTCATGCAGAAGGATTAACTCTCACAAGGAATGAGTATTCAGAACATGGAGTAAAGCTTACAGCTATCATTTCAACACATCTATCAGACCCTAATTTATGGCTCGAGATGATGAAGTTACAATGTCAAATTTAACCTGCAAGGAAATACCCTAGAATTTCTAAAAACTGTAATTTCTAAGATAATGAAATACAGAATCATCTTTTTTCTGAGGTTGGACTCAGAAAATATATTTAAACTTAATCTTGACACTTACTTATTTTTCAGAAACGTCTTGAATGTTGTACCCCTTTGTATCTGCTACCCAAACATTTCAACATCCTTTTCTTTATGTACAGTACCCATAAGAATATTTCTAAGGAATTGATAAAAGAATCAGAACCATTATATTTCTCCCTTTGTCTTTTAGGGCTAATGGGATCTAACATAGATTTCTTGTTCTCCATGCAGCTCCAACACAAATTCAGACAGTCTGTCTACTTCTGCCAGAAGATCTTTAATTCACTGGGACTCTGTCATCTCTGAGATCAGTTGCCATTAGCTGATCTGTGTCCCTCAAATAATGTAAAAGAGAGCCTGGTGCTATATTAAAACTTCGCTAAAGGTAGCTGTCACCCCAGAAGCCTTCCACAAAGGAGGGTCTGAAACACCCTTCAAAAAAGGGACAATTTCAATACAAAGTGGAATAGACCCCTACTGGTTTTTATACATAAGAAGGTATTAAACAAACAAGCTAACAAAAACCCACGGTAACCACAATCTTTCCCTGAAAGAGTTTGGAATTTTGCTGAAACGGAAATAGTTCTAAATTATTTTGCTGGTCAGAAACTAAGTACTATAGGATAAAAAAGGGCACTACTGTGGAAAAGTAAGATGTCAATTAAATGTTGTTTTGCAGTATTTCACCAACAATCACAAACTGGATTCAGCTGGGAATCTCAATTTGAGATAATTTGGGGTTTTTTTTGGCTACAAAATGTCTGATCTAAAAGAATAAGAAAAAGAATATTTTAATGTCAGGTACATGATAAACCAGCTTTAAAATCAAGTAACACTGGTTTTCCAGTGGCTGTGTGGAACACTGGACAGATAAAAGTGCCCTTCATAAATGAAAAGAAATTGTGTGCACTGGGAAGAAGACCAAAATGACTGAGAGGGAAGAGGGAGGAGTACACCCTGACAAAGGTCATGAAGAGTGTAAGATCCTCAGGAGCTGGACTGAGGTAGAAAGTAAAACACAGCATGGGCAGGCCCCTGAGGGGAGGAATAGGCATTTACAGCCCTGAGGCCCCCACCTAATCCTTGCTGATGGACCCAGTCCCAGGTGATATTGTGGCAGTGCCAGCTTCCCGCTGTTTCTCCAACTGCCTGGACAGGGTCCCAGCCCTGTGTGGCTGCTTGCCATGTCAGGGCTGCTGATGGGCACTGTCACCAGCCCTGGCTCTGCCCACCATGCTCCAGGGGTGCTTCCATCAGGGAGGGCATGGCCATCCTCTGGGTCCTCCTGCTGCCTGACTCCCTGGTGCCAAGGATCACCTGGTTCTCGCTGCTCCACAATAAGGTAATCGAAACCTTCCTGTGAATGAAGGCTTGCAAAACTGACTTAAAAATACCATGTCATATTTCCATGATAAGCACTTTCCATCATTCTATGGGGAAAAAGGGATACTCCAGCACTGGGAACTGCAGTGGGAGGTTCGGCATTAAGTCCCTGCATTGTAACAGAGCTCAGTGTGCATCAGCAGCTGCCTGTTCCACAGAGGCACACAGGAACCTCCATCTATGCTCTGCACAGGCAAAACCAAAGAAAGTTGTTTCCTTCTGCATAAAACAAAATCTTGAAATGCTCTTTCAGATTGTCCAAATGTAAACACCTGTGTGTGACCTCCCATCTTCTATCACTGAGACTGCAATGACTAGAAAAGTTACATCATGTAACTTCTATCTATTCATATCTGTCCATCTACAAAATTGGCAACATGACCTTACATTTGGACAGCTAGAAGCAGTCTAACGGCTGAAACAATGAAATTTAATGTAAAATAATCTGTTATAGTTTTTTTGGCTAGGAAATGTTATGCGACAAAAATATAGTGTCAGCAGAGTTAACCACAGAAATAACATTCTGAGAAGTTAAAACCTACTACACCAAATAATAACCATAGGTGAAAATTCCAACACAACTGGGTTCTGTGACCTCTTCTGCTTCACCATAGTGACTTAAGTAGAGTCCTGAGTGGGGCAGGCAATGCTCTCTGCTCTCAGAGCCAGCTGGCTCCTCTTGCAGATGTGCTGCACAGAGCTGCCATGTGCCTCTCCCAGAGCTATACTGCATCACACAGACAATGTGCATGTACTTTAATGGGTATGGAATTGAATGGGATTCAAGAAACACTTGATTGTTGCAGTGACCTACAGTACTAATTTAGATAAACCACTTACATTTCTGATAAAAAGAATATGTACATACTTTCTTCTGCGAAACTCGAGGCCTAGAGACATAAAATATCATGCAAGAGCTAAACACATAATTTAGCAGGAACTAAATACCTTCTTCATTTTCTCATTTAAATTCTATATCAGATAGAAAAGACTTATAGCATTGTCCATTCAACTTTATTGCATTTTTGTTCTTTATGATGACTCTACAACTACAGACTTCCATTTCTGTAGAAAGGCATGACTTTCTGCAGGGGGAAGAAAAGCAACTCTTACTACTCTAATACAGTTTTCTTAGAAACAGCTGGAGAAAAATAGTACAGGCAACTATCCATCCTGCTTATTGCTTCTTATGTTCATCTGTCATGAGTTTGTGGTCAAAAATACACTATCATAAGTATGAAGGTTGCAGCATTCCTTGACTGTACTATTTGGAGTTGTGCTGTGAAGGAGCCATGAATAAGGTCTGATCTAGTTTTAAATTCAACTAGAAGAGAAGCAGACATCTAGTTTTAAAGGGGTGTGGAATGAACTGCAAACAAATACAGACCCTCTCAAATAGAGAAAAAAAAATCATTGAATTAACACTGGAAACTGCCATTGATAGTTTTGGTGGAGCACTCATATTTCCTGAAATGACCACAAAATGAAGGCCATTTCTCTATAGAATAGGAAAGAGAAATTGTGCTCACTTCTGACCATGTTCCAGTGTGGTTGTATTCAAAGCTCTTCTGGCACAGCAAGTATGCAGCTGCTCCAGGAAAATGCTGTTCCCAAGCTAATGATCACTGCTAGGAAGTGATTGTAAATTGTTATTAGGGTGAGCTGAAAGTGTACTGTAGTCATTTACCATAGCTCAGCTGATGAGCAGTAAAAGCAGTAACTCACTGAGTCCTGGTGATTCAGAAGCTTTCAGTCTTTAGTGAGCAATGACTCCTTCAGAGTGTGGCTTCAAAAAACAGTGTTCCCTGCCTTTCAGCTTTTAAATTTTATACCAAAAATCAAAACTCTCTTCACTATTGCTTATTCCACACACGTATTTACTTTTGCTTTAGAATTACATGTCCCATTTTTGCTCTTATATCACACCTGTTCTATACAATAAAGGCTTAACAATACTGACCAAGTACAAGGAAAACTGAACACTTGATTAATAATGTTTAACTTCTAATGCCTTCTTGTTTACAATGGTCTATAGGAGTTTTCTCCCTACAAGCTGTCAACCAAATAATTTTGCCTGCAGAATTTATCAGATTCCTGGTGTAGGCATAATTCATCTTACTTTTCTAGTCATTTGATAGCTGTCTTCCTTTGCATTTCTCCTGAGTTGCTCTTAGACCAATCCTTAATTTGATTTATATATTTCAATACTCTCATGTCTTGTCCTTCGAAAACGTACACTGGAGTAAACAAGTTATTCTACCCAGTTTATCCATCTCTGTTTGCCTGAACCATCTTCAAACACAGTTTATTAAAACTGACATGTGATTTACTATCTCATTGCTCTCTTAATTATGATATTAAACTGTCCATCTATCAGCCTGTTATAAAGCATCAGAAAGATTCACACAGGTTTTTTGAATGTCTCTAGTTTGGGGCAATCAAGAAGCTTTAATTTTTATTGAAAATAGTAAAATTTTTTTTTTCCAAGAAAGCAGGAAAACACATTATCACCAAGGATGCCTTGTCATACACTAATTTGAAAAAAAATAAAGGTTAATTTTCCCCAAAATTACTTTTCTAATGCCATCCTAAAATATGCTAATCTAAATGTGATTAGAAATAATTTTTATGGCCCCACTACTGTCTAGTTGTAACATTTAATGCTAACATTCTGCAATCACAGGCCTTGACACTGGGCATGTTTGCAGACATGATGCAATGTTTTGTGTGGGGACCCTCTCTGGGCTAACGAGACTGTTTCTCATTAGGGCCAACGAGCCCAGGCAGATCTCTGAACTAGACTTGAGTGCTAGAGAGCTCCAGCTTTTAAATTCAGCCTGTCTGGGGTAAGTCTGCATGATTAGTATGTGCCACATGGAGATACAAACCGCTTCTCTTCACTGATACTACAGCTTACCACTTCAGGAATCAGATATCTTGATTACATTTTGGAGTTAATATAAAAAATGCTCACTTCTGCTTTATTTTTTCAAGAATGAAGTTAAATAGATTCTGAGATAATGACTTAGATTATTACATAATATTATTCAACAGAATGCATTCAGTCCAGGTGTAGAGACAATGTCTCTTGAAATTTATTTATTTAGAAAAAATAGACTAGAAATGCAAATATGACTTTGAAATTATCATGTTTGCTACACAGAAATAATAAAATTAATTCCTTTTTACTAATTTTTCCTAGATCCTGTTTTTTTCTCTTCAAGTATTCTTTACAGGTATTAAGCAGAAAATATTCTCACTCCAGAAAATAGAACTAATGGTATTTCATGATGTCAATTGCAGATCTTTTATGAGTTTTATGACAAAAAACCAATGCAGAACAGGGTCAAAGGAAAACAGCCAGTAAGTCCCAAGATGAACCCCTCTCATTTGAGAAGCATTTAAATTGCATAGAATACTTCATACTATGTCATGTATGAGTCAGGAAGCTCATGGATTTTTTTTTAATTTCATATACTCAGTCTGTTAAAACGTTTTTAATTTTTCACTTTATATTTTCCCTTGAAGGTGGCACTCCCAATGAGTAAATGACTAGGAATATTGGTACACACCAATAGTCTTTGCAATAATAATAATAATAATAATAATAATAATAATAATAATAATAATAATAATAATAATAATAATCCAGCAAATGTTCAAGCAAGGTAGAACTGTAACAGCAAAAAGAATTTTGTGAGAAGGAAACTGGAATTTATTTTATTGCTTTACATGCTCTCTTGAAGGTAGAGGTGAACCTATTGTGTGCTTTCAAACACCCAGAAATCAGGTAAAAATGTAAACATGTTTTACAAACTGAACTGATGTGGCTCTGTGACTTCTGTTTCATTAGAAAGAGGAAGCTGAGCCATTAAACAATGGACTGACAGGGATGAAGGGGAAAATCCCAATTTCAAACAAGTCCTTTGTTGCTGCTGATGTCTTCTCGATTCTTTTCTATACTTTGATTTTTTGTTCTATGCTTTGATTTTTTCCTGCTGCATCACAGAATTAATAAATAACAACAACTTAAGCACCTCTTTGAGTGTGCTGTGGAGAGTTACTACTGCTTTCTGAAATAGGAAATTCACAAGAGCTCTGGTGTTCAGTGATTAATGTTGGAGGTAGGAGAACATCTTAAAGAAAGTTTGATATTTACAAGGATTTTAAAGCATTAAGTGGCATAAATTTCAATTTATTTTCCATGGATGAAATTCAATTTTTTGAAGAGTCACATTTTTTAAAGTCACACAGAGGTGAATCTATCAGTAATGGCACTTAGCATAATGTAGCATTTGCATTTTATTTTTTCTCCAAGGCATCTGAAAACTTTTTGATCTTTCTTCCAATTCAGGATATTGTCCCTCTACTCACTGATCTAGTTGAAGTATAAATACCACAAGCATGAAAATAAACAACACTATTTGCTTCAGATTGCCTTTCAGTGCTAATACTTCCACTCTTCAAAATCATGGTAGATATTTACTATATTATTTTGAAATTGTCAACAAATGTGTAAAACCCAGCATATAATTCATACACATATAGGTATAATGGGAAAAGATATTTTATGAGAAAATTTTCACCTTCATGTATATTTGTATTCTGATCAAAACTGGTTAATTAGAGAAATAAAAACAGGTACAATAAATTCAGCAAAGCATCCACACTTGCCTGTTCAAAAGTATTCTTTTGAAATTCTTCAAATCCAAAAATATCTAATACTCCAATTTCAAACACCTGGTCACTGGGGAAAAAAAAGATATTACAGATAATAAGAATTCAAACAAGTGAGTAATACATCTGTTGCTTCTGACAGAAATATTTCTGTTCTAGGACAAAAGCAGGCTGTATTTCAAAAACATGGATGAAATACACAAGGAGACCATGTACAGAACAGAATCAAAATTCTACTCACAACCTATTATACTGAACAGAAATAAAAGAGCAGGGTACAAGATTGCTTTAGCATCCATGCTAAAAACTAAATTTGTTAGAGAAGGAAAAAATCTTAACTTCCTAAAGTCCAATTTCTAAGGATATAGGTACCCATTTTCTGACGTCACAGATAACCATTTCAGGGAAGTTTCAAAAACGTCTGATTGCACTCAGTTATCCTTTCCTTTATATTTCTTTGGGAACCAAATTGTTTCTAGAGAATGTACTTCAAGGGAAACCTGTTAAGCATAAGTCCTCTCTGTGTCAGCATCAAGTAGAATTTCTGGGCTCAGGCTGCCCAAGAGGTTACATGTCCCACGGGAAAGAACAGTCAGGGGTCAGGTCTGAAGAAGGCAGATGTTTCTTCTCTGTATAAATAAAAGAGTGGTTGTAGACATCGCATCTAATTTTTAGTGTGTCACTGCATGCATTCAGGGAAGGGATTTTATTGTGGCCAGGTGGAAGGAGCAGAAGGACCAGGGTAGGGCAGTCACCTAGGACAGAAGAAGCAGTCACTTTGGACAGAAGAAATGGGAAAAGGACAGAGGTGTTACTATTCTGTACCTGTATGCCAAGTTTACTTGGTGCGTATCAGGCTATAGATGTAAAGGAGAAAAAGGTGAACCACTGTGAAGTACATGAATATAGTTCCATTGCACTCATTGTAAACCCTACCATGTCATTAGACAGCCCTCAAAATAAAGTCCTATATAGCAAACAAAGTAAAATCATTTGAAAAAAAATGCATATTACAAAACAAGCTGGGAAAAACAACGCTCAGGGGCAAGCAGAGCCTTTTTCAGAAATCTTGCCCAAGAAGTTTGTCTTCATTTCAAAAGCACATGAGTTCAATGCACTACTGATTGTCACAGGACTGGCTGTGTGCGTAAATGTCAGACATAGATTGTTACATAATAAATCTAGTTCAGAATGGCTTTGTTGGGCAGGGGAGGTTATCGAGAGGTCGATTAGCCTCCAAGGGAATTTCTACAAGAAAAAGCATAAAGCTATATCACCACATCCATCTCTAGCAATGAATGCTATTTAAATTGGGCTTTAAAATGTAAGCATCATTCAAAACTGCTCCTGATTAGAGATGGGAGATGTACATTCCTTTTCAGAACAAGTTTTCCACAAAATCTGTCCATTTATGGAAAGAAAAATTAAATGTTTTAAAACCAACTACCTCAGAGAAACAAATGTTGAAAATTCGGAATTATTATGTTATTTAAACATGTTTGAGGGAAAAAAGGAGAAGCTTGAAATTTCCAAATGCTTGCTAGATTTTCACTCATTTTATTTTCTTTTTTTTTTCTCATTTATATGTAGCCTTCCTTATAGGAAGGCAAAACACAAACTGCTGTGTAACATTGTACAACAGCTGAAATATGGCATTATATTTCACAATTTTTAAGAAATGCTTAATACAGACAAAACAGCTTATCCCTTCTCTGTCTGATTTAATTAATAATTTGAGACTGGATTGTTTACATCCATGTACAACACACATGGTTGAGTCTATGACTGTTATTTTGCCAGATTAGTCTCTCTTACTTTCCCTCAAGGAACATATAAACATTTGCATTAGGAAAAGACCAATTCAAACTGACTTAATGAATTATTGAAAGTCAGGCAAAACAGGAACCTGGTCCTAGCTGCCAAAACTCTGGGTAAAAGCTTTAGCAGCCAGCTTACTGCTCGTCTCAAACAACATTCCTTATCAAAACTGATATTTGTCACAAATATACTGGCTTGCAAATATACTGGAGATGCATTTGTTGACAGAAAAACATGTAGTCTCAGTGTTTTTATGAACTCCTATTGATAATTTTGGTCTAGTATTATTAGAAGATGCACATACCACATTAAAAGAGCTGGAGGTTTTACATAATTAATATCTTGCCTGTGGGGCAAGTATAACAGCAATAGGCTCTGTATCCTCTAAAATAGTGATATTTTACTATTACATTGTGCTATTTATGTGCAAAATCTCTACAATCATGGTAGAAATTTTCTGTATTAAATTATTGTTCAGATTTTGAAAACTAAATAACAACTAACAACACAACGTCCAAATTGAAAGCATTTCTTTATATGTGGTTGGAAATTACTTTGTTCTTTTAATCTTTCTTCTTGTCTTTCTCTTTTTCATATCACTTTTCTTGCCAGAAGAAGGGTCCATATATGATTTACTGGCTAGCTGTCAATCATATTAATTCCAGCAAAATTACTTTCCTCAAATAATCATAAAGAGATTCCTAAGGCAAAATAGAGCATGAATGATTCCATGTTAACAAATAAAAGGGCATTTCACCAGGGTCTAAAAGAACAAATATTAGAAAAAGGCACTTTTTGTTCTGAAAGATTTCCTTATTTGCTTATTTTGTGATTACTAATCATCACTGACATATTTCTTCATTACGTTTCAGATATTTAATATTTACTGTGTATAACTAAAGGAATTGTAGTTTTAATGGAGACTTTGATTGCAAATTTAAAAATATTTCCCAGAATAGAAAGTAGAAAAAAAGAATTTGCTGATGTTTGAAGTACTTTTTTATCTCTTGTACCAGCATATAGGTGTAAATATTTTAAAAAAACATGGATGTTCACTGTAAGTCACTTTGGTTTTCTGATACACAAACCAGCATTTCAGCTTACAATGTTTTACAATGCCTCCAGCTTTGCCTTTTTCCCTCAGAACATCTCTAGAAGTTATAGACTAGAAATACCTTTTCAATCTTTTGCACTTAACAATTGTATTATAAAGAAACTACATAAAAATTCCTAGCAACTCCTAAAAACAACACACATACAGAAGACATCCTGTCTGATAATTTACCAGCTTGGCAGACATCTTGTCATTCAACAAGTGATGCTACCAGACCATTTGCCATTCCTGGCAAGGTGAACAGAACTCAGTTTACAAAACGTCTGACCCAGTGCTTCAGACAAACCTACAGAAGGTTATTTGTTCACTTTTATTCTATCGCAGATAGTTCTTAGCTCCAAAATCCATAGGGTCCATTCCTTGTGTTATCTTTTGCAATCTGCCTGCATAAAGCAGTGAGATCAAGCTGTAGTGGGAGGGTGATCGAATGTGCCTTTTCATCTGCCCAAGATACAACAGTTCTTGCTCTTCCTCCAACTTCTGCCAGTAATGAGGAAGGCTTATGTCTGATCTGGATAAATTGGAAGTGTTACTGGTTAATGAGGAAATATTTTTCTGATTAGATGAAGTATATATTCCTTCGGAATCCTAATTAAGAAACCCTCAGTTTTCCCAGGGAAAGAGATTATACCTGTTGTCACAAACACGGTTCTTGAAGAGAATAGGCTGAATACTTCCAGTTAGATATGTTGTTCTTCATCTCAAACAAGTACTAAACAAAATTAGTTTCTGATACTTTTGAGGGAGATTTTTCAGTAGTCTGAGAGTCTTGCTGATATTTGGTGTCATTGCCATGTCTCTCAGGTATCTTGCTCAACAACTGTAAGTTTTCTTTTACTATTACCTTACTCAGGTGTGAGTGGTGTATACAGAGATGGTGGCAGGATACATCAGAAAGAAACACTGGCTCCATATCTGAGAAACATTTTTTTGAGTAGCTTAAAAGTTATGGCAGGAAAGAAGTATATTTGGCAATGGACTCAAGATCTATAGCTCTTTTGTTAGTAGCATGTACTCTTCTTTAGCTCTTTCAAGTTAAATTTGTTTTGCATTTCAAAAAATGGCATTTTCTTATTAAATGAAACACTGGAAATTATCCAGAATAAAGCAGATTTCAAATTATGATATTATGCACCATATTATATGTTTTGTACTGTCTATTTTAAAGATTTCCCTACCTCCACATATAGAAACAATTCTCATTATCCTGTGGGTTCAGGTTCTGAACAGGAATTTCCTTTCTCTGCTTCTTGCACTCCCAGCACCCTTCCACTGACTTCAGTAATAGACAAATAAATGTTTTAGGGGTTTTTTCTGATTTTTTTATGAAGCTGGGAAGATTTCCATTACAAAATATCCTGTTCTACAAATAAGATAATGTATTAAGAATTTTGTAAATGAGACAACTGAGGTCCTTCCTTTGCCCAAACAAGTTTTCCTACTGCTACTCTTTGGCACTATTTGAATTTTGATGGGTATGAGTATACAGTCAGAATATAGAAGCTTTCAGAAACTACCTTTTTTGCATGCTCTATGTGCAACAGAAATCTGTGGCTGCCCTGGTGATACAGACAAAGCATGACTGAATGCCAGCTTGCCTTGTTTGTCTGTAATGCTGCCACATAAGAATCTCAGAATGGGTCAGGTTGGAAGTGACCACAGTGGGCCATCTGGTCCAACCTTCCTGCTCAACCAGGGTCTTCCTAGAGGACATGGAGCACAATTGCATTCAGATGGCTTTTGAATATCCCCAGTGAATGAGATTCTACAGCCTTTCTGGCTAACGTGTTCCAGTGCATGGTCACCCACACAGTAAAAAAGTTGTTCTTCATGTTCACGGGGAGCTTCCTGTGCCTCAGTTTCTGCCTGCTGCCTCCTTTCCCATTGCTTGGCTCCACTGAGCAGAGCCTGGCACCATCCTCTTGATACCCTCCCTTTAGATTTTTATAGACCAAGGTCCCTTCTCAGTTGTCTCTTCCCAAGACTAAACAGGCCCAACTCTTTCAGCCTTTCCTCATAAGAGAGATGCTTCCATCTCTGAATCATCTCTGTAGCCCTCCACTGGACCTGCTCCATGTTTCTCTTCTCCTGAAGAATCCAGAGCTGCACAGAGCATTCCAGATGCAGGGCTGAGCAGAGGGGCAGGATCACCTTCCTCAACCTGCTGCCTAATGCCTCCAAGAAATCATTGACCTTCTTGGCTCCCAGGACACTCTGCTCACGGACAGCTTGTTGTCCACCAGTACCCCCAGATCCTTCTCCACAGAGCTGCTTGTCAGCAGATCAGCCCCCATCCTGTGCTGGTGCAGGGGATTGTTCTTCCCCAGGTGCAGGACCCTGCGTTTGCTGAATTTCAGACAGTTCCCTGCCCATCTCTCCTGTCCTGAGGGACACAGCACTCTGAGGTATCGGCCACTCCTCCCAGCTTTGTGTCCTCAGTGAACCTGCTGAGGTGACATCCATCCCATCATCCAGGTCATGTGAGGTTAACAATGCTGGGCCCAGGAATGGACCCTGAGGGTGACTGCCAGTGAGAGACCTCCAGCTACACCCAGGCCCTTTGGGGCCTGCTGTTCAGCCAGGCTTTATCCACAAAATATTTATCAGCTTTTTATCAAGTTTTATCTACAAATAGAGAAAATCTTTTCTAACTAGCTGATAAAACAACATGCCTTGAACTTACTAGCAGGCAGGGAACACAGTATCAAGATTTTCTCAGGCACATATACCTAATTAGCTCGTTTTCCATGAGAAATGAAAAACAATATTTCACAAAAACTCACAGACATTCTTAAATCTCCTCAAAGAAAAAGCCCTCTTGCAGAATGAGTCAGGAATTGTTAAAACATTACCTTAAGTAATTTCATTACTCATTTGGATCACCAGATACAACTTTGCCAACGTGCAATTAATTACATTGAAATGCCACATTAAGGCAACCATTAATCTACACAACTGAAAATCAGCATACTCATCTAAATGGAAGTAAAACAGAGTTAAGAGTCTTTGAAGAGTTAAGAGTCTTAAGAAGAAATTCACTGAGCCTATTTTGATAATTTTAAAATCAGTACAATAGGAAATCATTATATAGATGAGTGAAGATAAATATCAATAATTAAAAAAAATTATAAGCACCTGTGAGAAATGTTAATAGCTTTCTTCTAATCCCACTCCATGGGCCAATTATGGCAAAATAATTTCTCCATAGTCGATTTTTAAAAAATAATATCAGAACTAATAAAGTAACAAATTTCAGATCTTGCAACCAGTCCAAACTAGCATGTAGGGTTATAATTTAGTTAAAAATAGGAAAAATTATAAGTCTTTTGGAAGAAAATAATATGTCTAATGGTGTATTATCTCACTTAACAACATCATTAAAATTCTTGTTTTATACCCATTGAATAGTATTCCAAAGTAATAAATTTGCTGGATTTTGCCAACACTTTTTATTCTTTGTACTTCATAGTTTTAGAGCTTGGTCTTTACAACTTTTCATAGAATCATCTCCCCTTTGCTTAGATTTAATAATCCTTTTATTTTGCCTGAAACCTGTCAGAAGATTTTTCTTAGCTTTTCTTATAGACCAATATTAAAGACCAAAATCAAGTATTTTCACCATAAAAGTTAAACATGGATAACCAGTTTCCTCAAAAATGCCAAGAAACACTTTTAGAGTTACTAAGCCAAGAAATCTAATTTTAGTCCTTCATAAATTCTCACTGAAGTGTGATGGAAGCACAGCTGAGATGTCTCATAAAAGAAGAGAACTGAGTTGGAAACCTTATTCTAAATTTCTGATGAAGGCTTCATCCCATCTGATGAAGCAGTAATTCTGACAGTCTCCAACTGGGGAATAAAGTGTGGCCTGGAATGTATCAGAATTATGTAGTCACATAAGTTAATGTTTTTGGTGGATCTTTCAGCAGAGGTTTATTAAAACTGCACCAAATTGGAGATATAATGCTGCTAACTGATGGTTATTCAGATATATTTGAAGTAAATCGGACCCACTAATCATAAATTCATTGCAGTAATTCAGCTTGCAACCAGAACTATTCTATGCCTTGATTTAGTCCTCCAGTTTAAACAATATGATGAGGCTGGACCAAAACAAACAAACAAAAAAAAGGTGTATGTGGGCTACTTCAACTGAGGTTGAAATATCAGTGAAGGATGATCAATATTATTTCCACTTAAAATAAGCTACTTAGCTTCAAGTCTGGAAAGGGAATGAAGCTGGTTTTGACCTGATAAAACTTAGTATATCTTGACAGTACTGCCAATTAATCCTGAGCTGGCTAGCTTTCTACAACCAGCGTAAAAGAACTGCCCCTTTTCAAACATAGGTATAATATGCGGCCAGAGGAGACCATTGCAAATTCCTCATTTCTGATACATCAAACAACTGTCCTGTTTTAGCTGAGATCTACAAACTCACAGAGTCTTCGATTTACCAAGGTAGAAATAGTTTCACTGGGAAATATTTTCATAACATAGAGGTCACTTCTTCTACCTAGTAATTGTACTAAAAGGAGACTACAAGATAAACAATATACAAATAACTTTGACTCTCATTATTTGAAGATCCTATGATATCTAAAAAATATAGGTTTATATTAACAACAGAAGTACACAACATCCTATTCTGAAAGAATGTAAGATATTATACTGTAAAATTACACACTGAAAAATTATTTAAAAATAATTCTAATAGATTCTTAATATATCAATTCTAAATTTCTTTCTCAACAATCACTTCAAAAAAAAGCTCACTGTAATTAGAAATGCCTGAGCTGGATTGTTGTCTGTCAGAGATATGCACTGACATGCAGCCTCAGTTCCATAGATCCCAGGAATGAATGAGGAAAAACTGTGACTTCACGCTACTGCCCTTCCTTATTTTATAGAGAGTATGTCAAATTAGGCCATGGATTGGGAAATTGCTCTAGCTTAGTGTCACAAACAGACAAGTAAAATCATTCCATGTTACTTCTGTTTGCCTTCAGCAGGAAGTGAGGCACTCTGGTGGTATATATATATAATGACATTTTAGATGCAGAAAGCTGAGTTACTCAGGCATGTTACCTTTTTCTCTTAGCTACACCCATAGAAAAGAAGAGATTTTTCACTAATTGGTCTATGAATAGGAATAAAAATAAGATTCTGAAGTCCTCAAACTCTAAAAGGAAGCATCTCATAAACACTTGTACTATGCAGCCATAGAGATATGATATAAAGATTAATAGATTACCATTTCACCAATAATTCCAAGCCACTTGTATTTCATGTTTATAAGTGTCTTGGTAAGAAAGCTCAGCTGAACATATGAGCTGTTGAACTTTGATTAAGTCACATGCATATGCTCATCTAATTAGGTCTACTGTCTTAGTTTGTTACTTTGATTCTACTGAGATTTCTTTTTTTTTGTTGTTCCTTTAATTTGTTTCTTGACTGCTCCACTGATGCACATTAATTAGCATTCATTTTTCCAAGAAATCATGCTGGATAGCAACAGCATCAAATTTAGAAGATGCCAACCTAGAGAACATTCTTAGAACATTTAAATCAGCTATGTTTAAACATTCATTTGAAGGCCTTTGAATAAAACTCTGGTTTTAATACCTTGTGCTAAGGTCACTGTCTTGGGAAGAAAGAACAGATATGTTCTGCATTAGAAAAGCAGCAAGCAGCATTTTGCATGTTGAAAGACTTAGCTCATTTTGTATTGTCAAGTCCTAAAAGGCTATTAATTGTAACCACCAATCTAGATTACCACATGAAATACAATGGCCCTCTATATAAGCAAATAAATAAACAAATATGTTACAGCAGAAACAACTAGAAGGAATGGCCAGTGCTTTAAAAATTCAAGCATCCCTGTCATGCTATTATAAAATTCTTTAAAACTTTATCAGTGTGCATTAAATTCCATCATTTAAAGGAACCATTTTTCTATTATAGTTCTGAATTTGAATAGATAATGGAACACCTAATAATTTCCAATGGTCCTCCTACCTGCCACTCTCATCTTGATTTTGAAGGTAGCAGTTGATTGTGTTGACTAAAAAGCTAAATAAACGACCATATAGAGATTTTGCCAAGAGGTCCCGGTAAAAATCTGCAATCTCTATAGTGTGCCTCTGAACAATGGTGTCTCCTAAGAGAAAAAGCAGAAAATGGAGATGAAAGTGTGCTGTAAACTTTGCCTTAAGTAATTTTAGTTACAGTAAATTTAGCTACAGTTACTTCTCCTTTGCCAAACATTTACATGGTGTTAGCTTTTTTTTGAAGCCTCCAGTGCAAGATGAGAAGACTGTCAACACTCAAAAGATTTTAAGTTTGGAAATATTTGCCTTTATACTTTGTTCAAAAGAAATGTGTATGAGTACAACACAGAACTAATATTTTAATGAAAATATTTTCTTCAGATTTTTTCTTAAGACACTCCTGTTGATTACAGCTCTTACTAATATTCTCTATTAATACGCAATCTTATCTTGACACACTTTTGTGACATTAATCAAGTTAGGAACCCATCAGTGTCACACTGTGAAACTGCTTGGTTCCATATTACAAAGGCATTTCTAATTTGGTGGCCCACTCTGATTTACTGCATGGCAAATAACCCTACATATTCCTCAGAGGGAATATTTACAGGACCATACAAGAAAGAAGAAACAAAAAAATGATAGCTTTTAATTTTTTTAAATTAGAAGGCTCAAAATGCCACCAGGTCTGATCTATGAGACTGTAAGCTTGGCAAAGATTACCTTTAAAATACTGAACATCTGTTGTTAAGGCTGAAGCAAGCTCATCTGGTGAAACTTGCAGCATCCCTGCCACTGAAAAGGAAAAGAAAATGTAAAGAAAGACTGATTTATGCTATACTGCATATTTCATTTTTTACAACAGGTTTTCTAGTGTAGATTTTTTTTTATAAATGAAAGAATCCAAACATTAAAGAAAAGGGTGCTGTCACAGGAGTAATCAAAATTAATAAACACATAAAATCGGATTACTATAATCAGTACTTTGTGAAGTTTGAATATATCTGTATATTACATTACAGCTTTCTTTCCCCTTCAAAGATTACTCAGGGTTTGGCAGACTTTCTTTGGTATTAGAATAAAGGTATGCTACTTATTGACATTCTGTATCCATAAGCCACTTGGAGGAGATTTGTTAGTGACCAGGAGGGCAAACTTCAAAGCGGAGGAACAAGAGACCCTTTTAAGACATAGATTTTGAATGTAAGGAATTCAATTCAAGGTAAATTGTTCATCTGTTGACAAGCAGTGCAAAGGCATTTAAAACAAGACTTCACAAAGTGCACTGCACAATTTCTTTTGGCAAATGATAGCATTAAATATGACATTTAATTAGCTAATTTGCAATACTGGCATTTTATTTCATCTCATAAAAATCTGTAATTTATAAAACATCCAAGTCAATTGGATACTGTCTTCCCACGGTAACTTATGAATTTTCAGAGGTATTTTTTTTTTTTCTCCCTGGAATTGTGTTTCCATCTGTCGGTGGAATAGCGCAACTTCCCTGCTGCGGGACCAGGCAGGCGATGCTCCAAGGTCGTGTCCTACTGACCTTGTTCCAGTAGCTGCAGGTCTGACACGAATGCTGTCTCAGCATCTGTCAGAGCCGTAAAGCGAATGTCTCCGAGGTGCAGAATTGCTGACAGAATCACAAACAGGTTCTCCACCTCCTGCACACATTTTTTTTCAGAATTAAAGATAAAAAAAAGGTCTGTTGGACACACCAGTGAAAGGCAATGCTTTAAAAAAATACAGATAGTGTTAGTTTGTATCATCAGCATTTGATAAGTTGAAAAGCATTCACGTGAATTATTAATGGGAAATTTGAAACCAAACTGGAACCTAGCTAGGACATGAACCAACAAAATTACTTTTTATTTCCTTTGTTTCAATGTAAGTTACATTAACTGCTAGTTTAAGAAAGTTTTTCCAAATGTGATAAAAGTACTGAATTATCTTTAATGGATGTATTGTTTCTGCAAGTAAGGAAACTTATCTTGTCCCTAGAGAATTTCCATTGAGACTATTTCTGTAGCTGGGAACAGCAAGGGTTTTTTTGCCTCAGCCAACTGAATTCACAAATAAAGTGTCTAGCTTAATAGGTTCCTGGTATTAAAAGCTCTAATTAAGGTCTGAAAGAAACAAAAGCAACTTTCCTTACCCTCACACTTTCCCTCCAGGATTGCATACTCTTCTGTGATGTCTCAGGCTATGAAGCAGTTATCTTTAGAGACAGATTTTTCCCGGCCTCATTTTTATCACAGCAAGAAGAAAACTAACTTTCTTTGGTTGTTTTTGTTGGTTAATTATATTTAAAATATTTTTAAATTCAAGGAGAAATATGATCTATGGAATATGAACCTTAAATCCTAAAATATGGAAAGCATTGTCTGTTTTTTGGGAATTTTTTTTTAAAGTGAGTTATAGAACTATGGTGCTTCTTAAAATGGTAGAACAGGAAACCTGATAACCACTATAACACTATATGACATTATGTACAGCAAAGTTAATTGATAATTTTTGAAATATTTTTTAAAAAAATGTTTAGAACCTGAATCTGCTGACACAGCAGAAGTGATAGTGAGAAATTTCACTTACCAGAATTTGCAGACTAAGACTATAAATACACTACTAATGAAATAGGTAGCTAATACATCCTCTTTTTTTCCTCGAGTTTTCTTCTTTTTCTTCATTTTCCTTTCCCTGATAAATGCACCAATCATCAAAAGGCATTGGAAAAGCTCACACTTTGTGGAACAGAACTCCAGTGCTGTTTAAGCAAGTTTGCTTCTTTAAACTACACTTTAAGAAAAGAACATCAGTCTCTTACTGTATGAGAGACATGTCAAAAGGGCAACAGTGTATTTTAGTATTGCACAGTACCAAAGCTGAAGATTCAAAAAAATCCAACATATGCAGAGAAAGTCTGAACAAGATAACTCTTAAAATAGAAGTTATCCTAATATAGCATTCAAACTAGGGTGCTGTACTCTGCTTCTTGGGATGGTATCTCAGGCAAGATGAAACGGCCACTAGCACTGCACACTCCTTGGTTGTAGGTTAACTCATTCAGAACTGGTTTGGGGATGACTCTGAAGCACTGAGTGGCAGTGGGCTGGGATAGCTTTTGATTCTGGTGATTTTGGTAAGGTCTCAGGTATATCTCACATTCCAGATTCTCAAACATGTTTTTGTAGCATAAGGTGGATGTTCTCCCACCTTCAAGACAGCAATTGTTTTCAATAAACATTAACATACTTTGGCAGATATCATTAATGACTGCTAAGGAGTTTTTATATTGTTCTTCAAAAAGACTATCTACTCTATCATTAAATGTAGCTAGGTAGTCAAGGAATGATACATACACACATCTCCATGTCTCCGTTACTTCTCAGAAGTAATGGGTAGAAATTTTAGGAATATGTTTTATCTACTTGTGGGCCTTTAACATTCAATGCAGGAGACCAGCCTGCAGTACTTGAGAGTTTCACAGATTTCCTGCCCCCTGAATATTATTCTAATGCTGCCCGAATAAAGACCAGCCTTCAAGACTTTTCTGAGATATAACTTCTTTTCAAGAATTCAGAGTGAAATTAAGTACTGGACTCAAATGACTACTTATATGAAGCATTCTCAGGCTTATAAATTGTGATTCATCTAGCATTCAATTGTTTATGGGCTGAATCCCTTCCTCAACAGAACAGACACATTAATGAAAAAGCAGAAGGGATCCACCAAACTATGGCTGGGCTGAATCCAGAAGTGTGTGGACATTCTGTTATCAAAATCTACTAGTACAGAGCTTGAGCCACTAAGAGTAAGGAATAATATAGTCAAATATAGTGAATTTGTACAATTTTGTACATGGCCTCATGAACATTAACGAAAAGAAACCCTACTTTTCAATACATTGGAAGGTGACATTTTTTTACTTCCTTAACTAGGGAATGCCAAACAGCTCCATGATCTACCACCACCACCACAGAGGTCTATCTCCTACCTAAAAAACAGCTTCAGCAGATTCACAAATTTTTTGCTGATAGCCCTTGATCCTTTTTTTTATTGCAACTGCTGCCCATCTGTCATTTTTTATGATGTTCTAACTTAGAACTACATTGACTTTTTGTCCCCTTCTGTCTAATGATATTGTACAGTAGTAAGTTCTTAGCTCTTTCTGAAACTACTGTTGCTTATGTATTTCTCTTGCAGAAGTGTTCCAGATACAGTGTGCTAGGCAGCATACACATATGTAAGGAATATGAGGAGTTTGTTAAGCACTGTAGTATCCTGAAGAGATACACAGTTTACATGAGTTTTTATGTTCATCCTTCTATTTTTTCGGATTTCTGTCACACTTCTGTCCTCCAGAACCTCTTCTTGGTTCATTTTCCAAATTAACTTCTTCATTAGTTTCATAGGATTAAAGACAAACATCAGGCCTTTCTTTTTATTGCTTTTTGGGAATAAAGTCATCTCTTTCAAGTTACATGGCTCTAATTTTCTTTGCCTAAATAAGTATTTATTTCTTTTCAGGTGCTTTTAGCATATGTGTGTTTCACAAAATTAAAAAGGATGGGAAGATAATCAGGAAGAAGAAAAAATTTCCATGGCTTTTATGAAGTGTCATATGGGATTTGATTGCTTCTTTTTATCTATGTAATTTAATTGTTCAGAGTATTATACCTTGAAGCTGTTTTGTGAATCTTTAAGAACAAAAAAGATTTACATTATTGGTTCTGTGTCTAATTAAAAGTGATTACAGTAATTTCCCTGGAGTGAACTAGTGCTGTATTTGTTTCAAGGTCTTAACTAACTAGGAAAAAAAAAAAAGACGAAAAAAAAAAAGACAAAAAAAAGAAGACAAAAAGGCACTTCTTTTCCCCACAAAAGATTACCTGTGGGAGTTACCTATGGCCTGCTTTCAACTAATATGATTATTTTTACCACAAATAACATAAGCTCATGTAACTTACCAGGCTATTGAATCCCAGAGCACCTAGAGCTTGTTTGAGTACGGCAAATTTCTCCCTGTTTTGAGGGTTGGCTGCTAACATCATCTCTTCTGATACAGCCTGGCTTAGATACCTGCACAGAGGAAAAACAGTCTGGTATTTACAAGGCTGGGGCACAATCAAACTTTTGAAGTTAAAGTCTAGCTTTACACTTCCAATCAGAGGTTTATTGAAGATTTTTCTCAGCCATTGGAGGGAGCAGTACTAGTGACAGAATGTTCTGTATTTCCTTCTTAAACTTTTGCTTAAGTCTCCCCCCAACCCCAGCTTCAGCTCTACATAGAAGCTGAAAGTTCAAACTGGATTTATACCACTCCCAGTTCTACCATCCTTGCACTACCAGAGATTCCCCTTCAGAAGGCAGATTTGAGAAGAACCTCTGATAACTGCTTTAAATTCCCCTCTAGCTGACAAGGGAATAGATCAGCCCTTAACTGCCACAATGATAATTCCTTCCCCCAGCAGCTGAATGAGTGATAGGTGTACTCAGCACATCTCAGAATGAAGCAGTAACCAAGTACACAGAATAATAAGTGTACAGTCCTTAAGCTGTACTGTTTTGCACACTGCAAAGCAAAAGGAAATTTATTGTACCTTCCTGAAAACACTGATTAGCAGAGAGACACCTAGTGCAGCAGCTAACTCAGGAAAGAAAAAAAACCAGAAACAACATAAAGAGTAATAATACAAAACAGATTAATCACAAACTGTAGGAAAACAGACTATTGAAAAGTGCAGCAATCTAGCCTTTACAAACATTTATTTTGACCCTCTTGAAGTAAGTCTGTATTTTTAAAATATTCGGGTATCTTCATAGAGCTGAAATCACTATGAGTGAGGTGTCTGAATATCTTACAGGATCTGACTTCTAATTACATAATGCTGAGAATGTAAGATATTTTCTTTTATTGTTTTCATTAAATTATCATAATCATTAAAATACACATTCATCACGCAATCTGCAATCTTCATAAAAGTCACTTAAATAAACAAAAGAACTCTCCACACCTCTGTCCAAATAAAATCATCACTACACCAGCAAATGTGAACAATTTACACCTTTACATTCCAGTCCTCACCCTTCACCACAATTGCAACAAAAATTCCCCACAATTATTCTGCTCTCTAATGATGTTCAATCCATGATCTGTCACTTAAATACTGGAAACAATACGGGTTTAATTTTTGACAATTCTTGTTTACAACTGTGTTCTCATACCACTACAGAGGAGACATACTTTTAAAATAAACTCCTACTACCACAGAAGGTCTGGCAACGCTTTATTAAGGGCAATCATTCTTATGAGAGTGCCCTTGCACCTCAATGTGTGTAGGAAGAATTATTTAGTACTTGCACTTTTCTAGCAGAAAATGAGGTTTAAATAGTACCCACAATGAAATATAAAGTGCATTTTTAGTGAGCCCATACCAGATTTTCCAGTGTGGATTCCCCTTGCAGCGATAATGGCATAATTTACCCCAGCAGGGGAGCAGGAGAATAATGATGGGGTTAAAAATGTGTGCCTAGATGCATAAGTACCTTTTGCACCCACAGGAGGACTAGCTCAGCAGATATCTCAAGTATGAACAAGCCTCTCACATCAGTGGATAAAGCTGGTGGTTCACAAACCATTGAGAATGTGGGTCTGTGAGCACTGGGTCCTTGAGGTTTCTAAAACATTAATTTTGTCAGACTGAGGTAGGTACAAATGATAACACAGCTGTCAAATCAGATAGAGGAGATGATACAAAGTATAGCCAGCTTTATGTTTTTCTGGGGTTTTTTGGGGGCTTTTTTGTTTATGTTTTTTTTCTTCCTGGAGTTCTTTTACATTGCCTGTAGATTCCAAAGGAGCCTAGAATATATCTAGTACTGAATCTGGCATAGAACCTTCTGGTGTAAAGGTTAAACCATCAGAAAATTTTCCACTCTTCTGAACTGCTGCATGAGCTTATGCCAGTAACATGTTATGCATCATGAGTTGGTGGAACTTTTGATCCATAATTAGGAGATTTACAGCAGCAGCCACTCTGCTGTCAAAATATTCTATTGTCGAATGTTGTAGGAGTTGGAAGCATATGGCCAATTTCTGCAAAAATACCCTCCTCCTCAATGGTTTTCTCCCTAAATAACTCTTTGTCTCTCTCTGTACCGAGCAGGGAGTAGTCTTTCCTGTTCTGTGAAGAGAATACTCCACACGTCTCCTTTTTAAGTTTAACCAGCACTTTTTTTGCCCATCTGAAGTGCTAGTGGGCACCGCTGTTGCAGAGAGCCGTGTGAGCAGTGCCAGCAGCCCTGAGTGCAGGCTGCAGCACAGCAAGGAGCTGCTGCAGAGCGCTCACACTCCCAGAGCAAAGCGCAGAGCTGCGGAGTGACCCGACCCGCGCCGGCTCTGCCTTCAGCGCAGCGCTCGCTGATACAGCGGGGGGCAAAATGGGCACCTGCCAAAACAGGTGCCTGTGGCTCCAACAAACCAGCAATAAACTGCAGCTTCTGCTGGGACTTGCCTCTTGGAAGAGAATCTGACTTTCCCAGCTATACACGTCCTGAAGACTTAATCAGCAGATGTGCTGGTGCTCGCGGAAAGGGATACAGTTGGACATTTTCTAAGGTGCTCTTCAATTTAGTTTCCCCAGCCTCTGAAAGCAATTAATTTATATTATAACATTTAATGAGGCCCATTCATTTTCCAAGCTATTTAAGGACTAATTGCTTTGAAGATTTGCACATTTACACGTTTATAATATAGGGTATACTCATATTAAAGATGGATTAATTGTATTGAGTACTTGAAACTGCTGATGGATATCATACAACCCTCACAAAACGTAGGTAATATATAGTGTAACATAATGCACTCTAGCCATACAAGGAAACATATTTTCCTAATTATTAAGGTCATTCTGCCTCAGAAACATAGCAACATTTGGATAGAATGTTATTTTTCTTTTAAAATAATTCCCTGGCAGCTCATTCTTTCCACCTTAAAGATGCTGAGGACTAAAAGGGTTTGAGACACCATTTGTGTCAATATTACTACTGTCACCTATTTATGTTTAAGAACTAGAGACCAGAACAGATCTTAAATTATCCCCTCTCCTACAAAATTAAGGAAAGGGGAAAGAGATTTGTCAGAGTGCAAAAGTCCTAATAATAATAAACATTCTATGGTTGAAGATGCATCACTTTTCCATAAGATGTAAACTTTTTTCCAGGATATATATATCTTTTCTCATATTTATAGTGCGTTTTTGTCTTTTGACATTCAAGTGGCTTGGGCAGAATGCCTTTGCTGGTGATGAAGAGGAACTAAACTGCTTAAAATTTATATTTTTAACCAACCATGGGGATTTTAGTTATTATTTTTACTTAGATTTTTGCTATTGTAAACTGTACCCATGAAAACCTACGATGTTACTTGAGTGTGTGTAATGTTCCTATAAGTTCCTAAATAGTCTGTGTTCAAATGTAAACCAGATCTGGTGACTCCTGAGTGCTTTGTTGCTGATAATTTTAGTAAAAGAGGTTCTACTGCTATGCAGTCCAGAGCTGTTGTTCCATAATAGCTGATGCACACAGGCTGTGCACTAGTTTCATGATTACTTCGTTCAGTTTCACCAGCCTTACTGGTATACCTCTGTGTGCAAATTCATTCTCAAAATGCACATTCACATTAGTTTACTGTAGCTTTAGAAAAGGATTCTCAGATTTTGGATGAAGTAACCCTTAAATGAAGGTACCTACTCAGACAAATGATATTTATATCTCTTGCAAAAGTGACAGACCAAAGAGTTTATGCAGTTCTAGTAATTAACCCCTTTTTGCTGACTGTGTAACTTCTTGTTTAAATGCTACTGCATGCTGACATTTTCAATGGACTAGTACTTTTAACAAACAGTTTATCAGCACACAAAAAAAGTTTTAAAGACATGGTCAGTGATTTTTATTTCAAAAAAGAAGAAATTCACTGATTCACAAAACTTCTTTTCTTAACAAAGATAAACTAATTGAATTGTAGTATAGTCACTTTCAGTAAAGTACAATGCCACATTACATAGACAATTTAATGAGAAATGTAAGGAACTATATAGTTTTTCTTTCTGATTTTTTTTCTAATTGTTTTAATTTGCAGCAGTCTAGCAATCTCATCTATTCTAGTCTCTATAATAAAAAAAAATTACTGTTTAGAAGAAAAATTCAGTGGTGGTAATTTTTTAGTATATTGCTTATCATAATACACAATTTTTGAACCATCACTAGAATGACACCATAGATCAAATTTTCAGGTAAAGGTGTGACTAGTACAACCAAGAGTATAAAAAAGTACTTAGTATGACATTCAATTCTTAAACATTAACCACTCATGTAATTCCATAATTACCTTACCTGCTTACCTTATCATTTTCATTATAATTGTTTGACTCCATCACAATTATTCAAATTACATATGCAGCTTACTAGAAGAACACTGAATTTTTGTGACATAAGCATATTTCAAAATTTCCTACAAAACCCCACCAGTTAAAAACTTTGTTCAAGTAATTAATCCTCTGCTTAGATAATTAAGCAAATAATGAGACTAAAGCTACAACTAGCTAAGACAAGCAAAGGCTAAAAAGAAACTTTTTGACTATCAGTTTGCCACTGACGGAAACTCAGCAAAATAATACCTGATTTACATTTTCTTTTAAACTGTAACCCAAGAGCATTTGGTATCAAAGTGATCTGCCTCATTCAACATAAACAATTCATGCAATTTCTGTTTATTCTTAGAACTGCAACATTTATATAAAATCTGTGAAAAAAACAAAAATTAACAAGTTTGAAATCGGCTAATAAACCTTGATATTTCACTTACAGAGTAAGTAAAACATTACCAAAGCACTATCCTGATCACTTTGCATTTGTAGAATCTGACACCTGAAATTTTCAAGCATTCTGGAAGAGCAGCCATTTTATGCCATGCACCTATATACGTATTGCTCTGTATGACAGAAAAATACCTTCTTCATTGCAGTGGTTCAAGTTATATCTGGCAGGGAAACTGCTGAAAGAGTTTAGTAGGTTGCAACCAGTTCATCAGAAATTCCCTTTTGTCTGGACAGTTAGAATTGGGTTTCAATTAAAGATGAAGATGAACCGTGGATTTGCTAGATGGACACTTCTTTTCTGAGGGCTTTCCTGATGTAAATACATCTTTACATGAATAATTAAAAGAACTCTTGGTAAGATTATATTGTTAAGTGGTTCTGAGTCACTGCAAAATTTTAGGATAAAGCCCTATGATGCAAAAAAGGGAGTTGGGGCTACTTTTAAGCTAGCATCTATCTACTTCCCACTTGACTCCTTTCCTGATGGAGGATGAGTGCTGACACTTCTCCATTTTGTTGTACAGCTTTCTGAGCTATAGCAGGTTTGATATAAGGGAAACAGTACAAGATCAGTATCAAAAAAGTCTTGAAACTTTATTATAGATGATAGTGAAGTAACTGCTGCTTGTGGTAATAAGGATTTCAGCAACCACAGTCAAGATCTTGCCTCGGGTTACAGTCAAAATCTTAATTTCCTAATTGTTTAAACTCAGAATAATCTCTGCTCAGATTAGAAACAGAGGACATATCTTAAATACCAAAAGAAAACCCCAAAAAACAACCTAATCAAAAACAACCAACCAAAACTGCACAGAAAAGCAAGGAGCTGAATATGGGGCTGCTTTATTGGTCAGAAAAGTGACAGAGATCAGATGAAAGCACATTTTGTCCAGGAATAAGGTCAAACAGAAATGACTATTAAAAAGATACGATTCAATGGCAAACAATTATAGAATAAGACAAAGGGATAGCTGAATGTACAAATTCAAGGCAGGTAAGGCTGATTAGGCAGTGGATTATCAGAACAGCATCTGTTATAAACTAAATGAGTCAAGTATGCTTTGATAATGCAAAAAATCAATCAACATATATAACACCTTTATTTGCACAGGCCAACATAGGAGTCATGAAATACTTAGCATGGTTAAAGCTTGAACTGGACTACTCTGTGTGATTTGGGGCACCCCATTGCAGGAAAATCAGGATCATTGAAGAGAAAACCGAGAGAAAAGCAGCAACAAAAATGTATCAAAAAATAAACTTAAGAGCAGTTCATTAACTGTCACCTACAGAAGACTGAGAAAGATATTAGAGATGAAAATTCCCACAGTCTGGAGGACTATACCTGGAGGTTTTCAAGACTTGAAAACCTTTTCTGATCTGCCATCTGGTCCTGCTTGGAGCAGGCAGTACAGTAGAGACCCCCTGAAGTCCCTGACAAAATGAATTATTCTGTGATCCTATGAAACACATTAAATTTATTTCTCATAAAAATTGGGATTTATTTTTTTTAATCTCATGTAATATCAATAATTTTGGCCCCAGAAAGCTGGGACATCAAGCAAAGATAAGTCTTTAATTGTTGCAGACATTACCTTGACCTTCAAGTAGTCCCTAAAATGCAAAAACTGACTACAGGTGTTAGAGCCATAGCATGTTTGAAGGCAAGTAAAATTTCATCTGAAATTCACATTGCTCAATACCTGAAGGGATAACAGTGTTCTAAAATCAGAACACTGTTAAACACCAGACTCCTACCAAAGGGTAAGTCAGAATAGGATGATAATATTTCTGCTCTTTCTGCTCACGTCAGCAACTCTTTCCACTAGTCTAGCTAGTAGTAAAAAAAGCAATACATTATTATTTTATGAGGAAGAAAATTTCTTTCGATCTTGAAAACAAATATTTTGACACCGACTTCTAAATCACCTTTCTTTTTTTTAAATTTTAGAAAACTCAAATTTTATAGAAATTAACCCCAGATTTTAAGAAAACTGATATGACCAATTTTTCATCAGGAAGTTTTTAGACACTTTTGTTACTTTTTATTGGCTAGAAATCAAATAAAACCTCTTTTTAGATATTTTATACCTTTGAAATACCTGGAGTTTTTTTTTTTTTAATACCTGGGGGATAAGATCAAACTTTTGGAGTTGATGAAAATACACAGTGGAAGCTGGTTCAAAATAATTGTCAGGATACATGCTATGACCACAACATCTCCAGGCCAATACAACTTAGCTTGATTTGGTATCTAGACAGGAAATGGTTTATACCTTCCATGTAAACTTATTTACCAAAAAGGCTACCAAGATGACTGAAAAAGAATCCTTTCTTGCATGTAATCACTCAGGGAGGATAAGATCTTTATTCTACTGGACTTCTGGGTAAAGGTGTACAGTAAATGAACTCAAACTTACTTTACTAAGGCTTTAGTTCTTATGCTTTTTCACTAATGAAGTGAAAAAAAAAGATAGGACTGGAAGTCACAACAGAAATTTTGCTTATTCCAAACACCATCCTGAGGCAGAAAATCACAAGTTTCAGATCTGGGAATGATAGAACCATTTTCCTGATAAGAGCTGGGAACATGAATGCAAACACAGATGAAATTGCCCTGGCATTAGTTCACAAATCAGTAAAGTTTTCTTTCTTTTGTCCCACTCTGGCAATAGATTTTCAAAGGACTCCTCTGTTTGCACAGTAGATCCTGTCTTGATACAAAGGCTTGGACGTTTGTATAACAGATCTCTGGAGACCTTTTTAAATCAAGAGCAAGGGAAAATATTATTTTTTTCTGTTTATATTCCTTTAGTTGGTAAAAGAAAAAATAAAAAGAAAATAAATGCATGAGAAGAGCTGAATGTCATAATCTGTTCTTTTTTGAGATATCTGGCCAACTGGTTCCTGTGAAGAATTAAAATTTCTGTGGTGTGCTGTCTTCTGCTGATCCACTTGTCCACATATCATTTCTCTGCTACTAGTAGAATACTTCTTAACTAACCCATAGAGAAATAAAATAGTTTCAACTCCTACTCTATCACAATTGAACACAAAATACAGTATATTTTTTTTGCTAAAAGGAGTTCAAAATTATTGGGCTAAGAATTTACATAGAAGGAGCAAAGAATAAATACTTAAGATAAAATAATCACTAATTACAGGACTCTCTATCATTACTTAATTAAGCAGTGCAAGCCACTGCAGATCATGTTGTGAATTGGATTTTGGATTTTGTCTATAAAGTCCTTATTTCTTTTACAAAAATGACATACAAGCCTTAATCTTCCTTCACCAATTCAAAATATAAAAAAAATCCTAAAACTGAGATCCTGATACCTCATATTTATTTATCCAAGCCAGAAGGTTTTTGCCCTCACTTTTAGGATAAAACCCCCATGTTTTGGTGGGTTTTTGTTTTGTTTTAGTTCTGTTAGTGTTTTGTTGGGTTTTTTTTTGGGGGGGGAGTTGTTTTTGGTTTTTGTTTGTTTTTTTTATATATCATGCTGTAAGCCTATGGAAACCTGTCATCTAATAGTTCTCCAAAACCATTATGTGCTGTCCAGTTAAAGAACTTCAGAAGAGATGATTGAAACCAGGGTCTTTCAAAACATCACCTTCATCATGGATAAGATTTCCGACATATATCCCCCCCTCACACAGATGTGTTCAATTTCCTTCTAATCATGATGATAAGCAGGATATAGAACTGGTTTGTCACCTGCTCCCTAAGTCAGCTTTATAGGCAACTGGTAGGAAAAACTGTGCCCATAGCCTAGAGAAGAGCACATCAGTCAGACTGAATGGATTCAGGAATGCCTACTGGAATTATTCATAGTCTTCTAATGCTGTAAAGGCTTTCCTTTCAGCTTGACCTTAATTAAAATGTATCATTAAAAAGCACACAAAGCATACAAGTATGCTCTCAGTGATAGCTTCTATAAAATGCTGCACCAGTTTTTCCAAAACCAGACCCAGACCATGCCCATCATGACATCATATTTAGTGATTTTATGCTACTGGAAAAGCAAGAAGTCGGTTTCTTTTCTTTTTAGGTTTACAAGTACTGTGAAATAGAATAATGAATTATTTCATCACTGTGTATTGTCCCAATTCAGCAAAGCTCCTCTGCGTAACTAACTTCAAACCCCTGCTTTGTCCCTCTGATTTCAGCTGAATCTTAGTATCAAAATAAATATCAATAACTGGAATTCATAGGTGAACACTGTATGTTGAGCTCTGGTTCACCGAGAAAGGAAAGGCAGACTGAGGTGTGTGAGACTGGAGGAAATAAGTAGTGCTGGCAACCTAGACCTTAGGCAGTCCCAAGCATTGCTTATGTAATCTTTAGGCCTTAATATAACATTATCGTACATTTATTTCTACTGTATGTAATAGAGATTCCAAAGATACACAAACATCCCTGAACTGTAACTGTATGACCTAGGCATAGTGCAGAAAACACAGGATTTAGCTCCTTAGCTTAGACGAACCCCTGCCCCAACACAGCCATGGCACTTTTTGCTCAACACCATCTGGGGAGTCTCTGATACACTTCACAGTGAGCCGCACAGACTTATCTTTCAGCTCTACTTGTCATTATATAAAGTCTAAGCAGAGCATCATTACAAAATCTTCATTAGCTGATGCTTTGTTGCTTGAAAATTCTCAAGAGAGCCAAGGATGAAGTGATATTTCATAATCAGGTTCCAGCTCTAATACAATCAATATGCATGTTGTGGGTGTAATTTAATGTGACATTGTATTAAGAAGCATGGATTAACAAGCTAAATCCCTTCCTTCCCCTTACTAGTGCTGCCCAATGAACCATGTACTTGCACAATCATGTGAAAGGGGTATGGCTTTTTCCTTTGCAGTCCCCATTCCTCCTTCCCATCCATTTCAGGGTAGTAGCTCTGATTAAGCACAATGGTCTTCACTAAAAATTCAACATTACCAGATCGGTTAATTTTTACTTTAACTTCAGGTTGAAATCATAGCATCTCATAAGATATGGGTTAGTTATAGACAAAATATAAGTTAGTTATAGACAAAATATAAAAAATTAGTTTTTTTACAATTAGGTCAGGTTACTGTCCTCATATTAAATATTTGTGAAGTATTTCTCTGAAATAAATTAAATCTTTGTAAAAGTTTAGCTATTCTTGTGACTACTTACTAAATCCCAAGATGTAATTTAGGTATAATTAAATTTTAGTATTGTTTAGCCTGACTGAAAATTAATGACTTCATAGTTCTACATATGTTTTAAAATATGCTTTCAGAATTGCTGGCATGAAGGTTATTGAGCATATAAAAGCAAGTCATTACCTTTCAAAACTAAATTCCACTAATCTCTACCACACAAACTCACAGAGCAAGAAATTTCAACAAACCTTCTTTATTTCTCTAAATATCTCATGTGAATATGGGAGGACACTGTATTCTGCTTAGTGGGAAAAAGCTGCTTTGCGCTTTGCACTGTTTGATATGTAAACAGGAATGAGATAAAGACAAAGCAAAACAGTTGACATCAATGAAGTAAATGACATTTCCAGAACACGACAATGAATAGCTTCTGGCTTCTTTCTCTCAGGGAAAAAGGGCATGTATTATTGCCTTTTTTTTCTTTTTCCCCAGTTTTTAAACTTATTGGAATCTGAACAAATTTTATATCCTTTGAACCTTGTTACCCTGTAGCACTGAGCTGGAGTTACTGCTTATCATTTAAGTGCACATATTTCTGCTCATAACTCATACAATAAAGTACCAAAAGCAGCACTTAAAAAAATCTGAATAGCTTTGTTAATGTCAAGAGGTATCAGTATAATATTAATCAACTAAACACTGTAGACTGATTTGATGACAGCCAAACACAACTATTATTTTTAGTTTTCTAAACTAAAAAAATTGTAAGTTATGTATGTGTTTTGTAAACTTGTTTTAGCACAGAAAGTTTATATTAGCTCATGTGTTATCCAGTATTTTTTGCCTTGATATTTTTTAAAATGGAATTTCAAAAAATTCTCAAAGAAAGACTATGTGCACTATGAAGTACATAAGTTTTACCGACAGTGAATAAACTGAAAAGGAAAGCAAAGAAATATATATTGGTCTTTAGCCTCAAAATGCTAAATTTTGGTAGGCTACAATCAGGTATGTTTCTTTTTTTTCCTAATTATATCGATAATCCTGTGGAATAGGTTAAAATCAGAGACTCAAGCATTCTGTTCCTAAAATTACACAAAAACATAAATTTAGAATTATTCCATTAAAGAAAAAAACATGAATGTGCCACAGGAGTGACCCGAAATAGAAATTTTCACATCTGATGGTAATACAAGAATTCATACAGACAGTATACCTTGAACTGTTTGTCTGGCTCGTGATTCAGATATTTTACAGGACAGAATCACACGATCATAATTCTGTGAACTACTATTCTAAAAGTATAATTTTGGAGCTTAATGTACATGAAATAAGGAGCATAATGCTGGTGGTGATGAAAAAGTAGCAAATAATAAACATTGCTGAAGATGTAAAAACATCAAGCCAGTCTACATGCAAGTGCAAACTGGTCCAATTCATTTCCTGAAATGCTTCAAAAGTTGTTTGAACTTTGCTCCTACAACTAAAAGCAATTTTGTATTTCTGTGTTCAGACTTTGGCACGGTTGCCAGGCAGATGTTATGAAGTTTATTAGCCTCAAAGGCATTTCTCCATCAGCACTTGCTACTTTTAAAATGCTGATTCATTAAATAAAGCTTACTGTGTTAAGAGCCACAGTATCTGATCTAAACTATAAAAAGTGTTTTGGAAACCTGCTTGTAACTTTTCACCAGTATCCAGTTAAATTACTGATAATATGCTTCAAAATTATTTCATACAACCACTGATTGTAGTTCAAGAATCAGTTTCAAATAAGCTGATTTACAAGAAACATTCTTATTCCTGTATATACAGGTACAACCATGTGTGTTCAGGTGCTTATTATTATTATTAAACAAATAATTCTGAACAATAAGATCCATTTAAAACACTTTTAACTTGGTCAAAAATAAAAGAAAGGTAAGACCTTCTCAAGACACTAGGCAACTTTTGAAATACTGGGAAATATATAGATATATTTTATTTACCTAAAAATAAAATTTCTTTTTAGAAGTATTAATATAATTAATTAATCAAGAATGATTATTCATCTTTCATGGGCTAAGAAAGTATCATATACTACAGAAATATAATTTGGCACAGTACCAAACTATACTGTAACTTACTTTTTTCTACAAAACAAGAATCTTCTCCTTGCAACTAGAAATGGAGCAAATTTATGTGTATTGACGTATGTTATCTATTTAGCAATCAACAATCCGCAATCAACAATTGCCACTCCTTTAGTGTAAGAAGAGTGTTCTGCTTTTACACAGCCACCAAGCTTCATGATGCTGGACACAGGGTTCAGTAATGGAGAATCCCCATCTGCTCTCCAATGCTCAGCAAGATCAGCTTTGCCCCTCTGCCTCAGGACCCATTTTTGTCCCAAATGCATTCAAGGACAGTCCAATATGTGAACAGGATGGATACATGTGCCTGTTTCTCTCATATCTTTTCAGCCCTCACAATAAAATCATGCTCGATGAAAGGTCACAAATGAAATACTTCTGATATTAAATCCCCTGCAGTGTCTTCCTTTGCCTCTCGTAAGGCACCAGGGACACAGAAGCTCAGCAAACCTGATTTTAGCACTAAGACCCAGAAGAGAGTCTCTTTGTCCTGTTTTGATGCACAAACCATGAAAGTACTCGAAATCTTCAAACGTGCTTTAGGAAGGCCAGTGTACCTTCAGCACCCAAGTAACCTGCTTAGATGCAACCCTTCAGTCAAGGTCTTGGTGTGCAATCTCTGAGGTCTTAGTGCTAAAATCCACACTGTATTTACACATAGAGATCTGCAAAGGCAGGTTTTATTTGAGTACATTACTTTCTAACAAAATAAAAACACAGACAAATTTAAAAGGTAAAAAAAATAAACAGAGAAGAAAAATGATCATAGAATAAATTATGCTTTAAACTAGTCCTTGCCCTCCTAAGACATATGGGAAGCAGGAATGGGAATAGATTGGAGAGGATTGCAATTGTATGTTAAAAAAACTGGCTCCAGAATAATCTACAGGACCAAAGAACTTGAGATGTTCCCATTTGTTCCGGTTTTGTCTTAGGGGCCAACCTAACTCCATAATATGCTCCCTGAAGGACATGTTTTAATAGATGCTGCTCGATTCCTTTTAACTGCGACTTGATTTAGGAGTCCTGTTTAAACAAGAGATTAGGTCTGAAATGTGGCAAATGTACATAATGGAGCCAAAAATATACTGGGAAAGGCATGTCAGAGAGCATGATGAAAATGGGGAAACACTGCAGCTCCAAGGAAGTACAGATGCATCTCTGATAGTGAAGCTGATTTCTCTAAAACCAGACATGAGTTAGACAGAAGCAAACACAAAGAAATACTAGGACAAAAATGTACAATCTCTAGCAGCAGCAGCATTAACCCATCTCTATTTGAGACAGAAAAGTGATAAAAAATGAGTGAACAATCATTTAAATAGAAAAACACATACGATCATCATCATTATTGAAAGGCTTGGGCTGACAGGGACCTTAAAAACCATCCTGTTTCAACTCCCCTGCTATGACCAGGGATGCCACCCACTAGATCAGAGTGGAAATATTTATAACAAAGAAGGGTCGCACAGATTCTCTGTCTCTTATTCAATGCCGGAAAATTCTAATGACATAGGATAGTCTCAAATTGTTTTTCAACAAAAGTATTCCATGTTTATTTTCCTATTTCAATTATTAAAATTTACAGCGAAAGGTCACAGGCTTATTTTTATCAGTAGTTAGCACTTTTCTTGGTCTTCATTATCCTCCCCTTGGTTGAAAACAGATCACAAAACTTGTGTCAGTGTACCAGCATCAAAATAAACACTGCAAATATTGTCTAGGTTTAATGCTAAGCTGTAATGCCAGCTTGGCAAACTGGTTTCTATCCATTTAATGATTTGATTAGGTTAAAATTCCACAAAGAATAAAGTAGAAATTAAAAGGTGCCAGCACTTGTCAGAAGCCATACATTACTCTTCTCAATAATTATGATTACAAATACAGTTTGTCAAATGGTATTTCTACATTGGCTTTTTCTGTCATTTCAATCAGCAGAAAATTTGTAGTAAGTTTTTTATTTCAGAATGTTTTCTTGATTTGCATCTCTGTGCAAACTGCATCTGCTCTAATAATTTTTCTCACCAATATTACTATTATTCAAGAATTGTTTAAACTTACAATCAGACAAGCATAAAGCTTATTGTCACAGACAGGTCACAGATTGAGAATCATAGAATCATTAGGCTGGAAAAGGTCTTTAAGATCATTGAGTCCAAAATCCAAAAACTTGAAACACTCTGGACCTATTCAGCTCCCCCCAGCATGTCTCCTTGTCTGATCCAGAGTTCCACTTGCTCAGATCTGGTAAAAGTACAGCTTTCCCTCATTCAGTAGGCTATTATATGCGTGCATTTGACATATATGTATAGATAGATATATATAGATACATAGATATATATATATACACACACACACTTTGTGCCATGATTCCAAGAGATGTGTCATAAGCTAACTGGATACAGACAAGACATAATCACAGAATTTAAAAGTTCCAAAGATCATCTGGGTGACAGGTGGCTCATTAAAAGACATTTGTACACTATTCTGTCCTGCATTATATTGCATAAAATAAATTCAGAAGCCAGACTGATAGAGTTGCCATTCTTATGAGCTGTAAAAAAACTAAGATCCTGACATCCTCTGGTCATTAGCACTCAGCTAGTATATTCAGAAAATTTTAATTAGTTACTTTCAGGCTTTAGACAAAACTCAGTTTCAGTAACTAATTTCAGAAAATACTGTGGAAATGCAGTACATGGAAACTGTAAACGACACTAATCTCACACAACCAGGTTTAACCCGAGTAGTGGTAATTTTGAGTTATGATTAATGAAAGAACTAGAGGAAGAAAATTATGCTACACTTTAGGATGACCTTGCCCGACTTTCCTAGAGAGAGTTGGCTATCAGTGCAATGAAAAATACATGGCAGCACAGAAAGCTGAGTGAAGGCAGCAAGTTCAAGTGAGAGGTATCAGCTCCACTAGATCTAACACTGAGATGAGCTGGGTTCAATGACTGGGGTTCTGTAGGTCAATAACAATTTCTGAAACACCCAATCCTGGTTGGAAATTCATCTACAGAAATTGTATCAAAATGATTCCAAGAGTGACTTTTGAAACATAAATTGCAGAACTGTGTTATTGCACGAGATTTATGTAATGTAATAGCTAAGTGGTTTCAGGAGCTGAATCCACTGAATCTTCCTCCACATATAAGATGATTAGCAACCTAGTAAAGTGCAGAGACATATTTTGTACTTAAAGTAAAAGCCAAATGAACTTTTCTACCATTTATGTGAGTAATCACATCTAGTTTCAAGCCAGGGTTACTTTGGCAATTTCACCCTTAGAAGCTACATCCGTTTTCCATCTGACGTGAAACACTGGTGGGCTGTCTAAACAGTCAGAACTTAATTTCTTCAACAGAGGATCAAATTTAACCAGAATATATATATATATATATAAAATATAATATTATATATATGTATAATTATATATATATAACTAAAATATATATTTTGTTTATATATGTGTAAAAATATATATTTTATTTATATATATGTATATAATTTTCTTAGCTCTCTGGAGATTTCTTTTTTTCCAGCAAAGTGTTGAACCTACCCCAGAAAATTTAAGGTGTACGATAGTCATCAACAGAATTCACACATTCATAACAAATTGAGGAATCATCTGGTGCATGTTATGTTTATTTTTCACTTGCTTTTCTCATTTAAAGCAATTTATTCTAAACAATGTTTCATTGTACCTATAGTTTTTCTGCTAAAATCAAAACAGATGTGTTCAGTAGACTCTAAAGATGCCCAGTGCTCTTAATTACCAAGTTTGTTTCTTTCTTTTGATTTAAACAGATTTCAGTTTTTTCTTGCCTCCTGTTCTTCATGCTATGCCACAGACATGGAAGATGGAGTATTCTTTTATTTTCTGCACCTCTTTCTATATCATGCTTACACCAAAGAGGACAAGAAGGACAGCCTCTCTAAATCAAATAAACATTAAATGGTATCAATGTCAGTCAAATGATGTAAATGCAAGTTTGTGGAATAAAACTAAACAAGCAAAAATAAATTGACTAAAGCAATAAGAAGGCAAAAGCCAGAGAACCTTTATATGGTCTGATGCAATTTTTTCTACTCCAAACTGACACCAAGAGAATGTAACTTACTAAATATTATCAGATATTTGAGTTCATTTAGGAAAACACAGAAATGCAAAGAGTGCCTTGGCTCTACTGTACTACTACAAATGTAAAACTAATTCCTGAGAAAACATCATGTGTTCATTAACACGTAGTTTTACAGGTTCAGCTTGTTAGAATTATGATGGAGAGAAAAAAAAGTTGTTGAAAAGAGAGGTACTCAAAATGAATTATTTCTTTACCTCTCAGAGTATGCCAACGGAGGACTGAACATCCTCTGCCACTAGTCAATCAATATGAATGAAGAATAGTACAGTGAAGAGGGGATTGTTAACATCAAATGAAAGAAAATACCCAGAGGAATATGAGTTTCAGATTTGCACTCTTGAACAAAGCAGAATTTCTACAGCATTTATTCTGAAAGCCAGACAAATAACAATTACACTTGGGACCTCAGACAAGATCCTGAGCTGTCTCAGAGCAATTTTACTACCTTCACCTTGCTAAATAAAAACTCTTCTTGAATTTCAAGTAAGTTAATGATTTTTAAATATCACTGGAGGTATAATTTTTTAAAATATCCTTTGGGAATAAAGAAGTAATATTAAAAGTTGCTAATGTCGAAACTCGAATAAATAAATTAATCATTGAAATCCAAAGCTAAGTTGCTTTTGCTTTACAGGAAAAAAAACATGCTTTGGATATCTTGGAATGCAATTAGAATGCAAGTATTTAGGTATGTGTGTGTATGTAAATAACCCTGAATTCAGGATGAACCACTCAAGACAGCCAGATTCTCAAAGCAAATATTGTGAAATAAAATTAAGAACGGAGAGGTATACTTTATGTATAAAGTGTAAGTATCTGCAAATAGAAAAATAACCACTTAAATCACAAAATACAGCAGATGACAAAAATTAACATATCAGTTTTTTTGAAAACCTAAGATATGATTCTGATGATATATTCTGTAATTGCAATTCCAACCTCCAAGTAATGTATGTTGTAGGACACAACTATCCACAAATGTGTCACAGAAAGGGGATTTAAGAGAGAAGAAATGTAGTCAATTTTCAGAAACACACTATATATTAACTTCAACTCTGATATTATTGTCAGGTATTTCCTGTATTAACATGTACAGTGATGGTTTTAAGGATGAAGATTTAGTCTACATGGTTCAGTCACCATATTTCTCTGGCTAAAAAACTGAAAAAAATTCTTAGCTACTGTACACGAATAGGCTCCTTAGGATTCCACCTACTTTTCATTAAAATATTGCATTCTAAGCCTAAAATATGAGACTATGCCTGAAAGCTTGCTGAACAGAAGTGAAGCACACAAATAAGTAAAATGAGATGAAATAGACCACAGGGTAAAAAAAATCAATATTTTTGAATATTCTTTTTTAGAAATCAATATTGAATGAAAAATAAATCCCCAAACTTATACTCTGTTCTGTTTTTTAATTTCAGATGTATCTGAAAATACATATTGTGAAATGTTACATTAGATATAGATAAAATTAGTTCTAGTCAATCAATATCACTTTGAAACATGAAGTCATATCCTAATACAACATATGATATACCTTCTGGCATCCACCCTCAAAAAAACTGAGTTAGTCATGATTATTACTATTCAGCATAACAAATCACACACATCAGTAATTTACTGGTGTTGTCTCTGAGCACTTCCTTCTTTGAAGTGCAAGGATCAACATTGACACTTGAAGATCATGGTCCAACAGATTAATGGAGCCTGAGATTCAAAGAAAGAATAATAGAAGGAAAAGAGGCTAAGGAAAAAAATAAAAACAAAAACATAAACGTTCTTTTAGGTACAATTCCCGCTTACATAAATAATAAACCTAGTTGAATAAACTGGTGAGCACTATTTGGTCAAAAAACCTGCATGAATGATGAAAATAAAGGAAAACTAAAGAAGGTCAGAGTATTGAGATAAAGATAATTATCTGTTGGAATAAATGGGAACTGGAGGCTGAAGTTATAAAAGGAGAGGGAAAAAATTTAAGCGAATAATATGAAAGCACATTTTGTTGGAATATTCATATGACCTACATGCAGTAAAAGTGGTTCAGTCTCAAAAAAGAAATAATTTTAAAAGTTCAGACATCAGTAAATGCAGTGCAAACAGGAAAAGAATACATAGTAAGCAGTAAAAGTAAACAAGCAAAGCACAAAAGACAAGAGATAAAATTTAGACAATTTTTTTGACATTGAAAATATTCCAGATTACATAGATATTAAACTCATTGAAACAAGATTAAATCTGCTTCAGAATCTCAGACAAATACATCTGCTTTATATCACTCCCCATTACCTTCCTGATAACTAGCCTGGTTTAATTTAGCTGTCAGACCTTGCTGGAATCTAAGTAAATGGAATTGCCTCATTACATTCAGAATATACAAATCTTGCCCTTAAAATAGTACTACTCATTGCAAATCAGATTTTCATGGTAGCATTGCATGAAGATAGTCAAGAAACAAATATTCATAGTTAAAGCTTTTCACTAGACAGCTGAAATGTAAGTAAATCGTATCAGGAAGATGTAAACTGATAGATGTGTACAATTTTTATATTATTTGCAACCATGCAGTTAAGAAAGAAAACAAAACAAAAAACAACCATAACTATTTTCTATTTCACTCAGGGTTTCACCTAAGCATATTCATTTACTGAATGAATGTACTGAAACAAATTCCAGCAAAAAAAGCTTAGGCCTAACTCTTGTTTTTGAAATCTCTCATCTGTTTGAAACTGTATCTTCATCCAACCACATTATTTAGAAAGATTGCCAAGTGTGCTCCCAAAGTCTTTATATCCTTTGCTCTCTAGGCATGCTACTGTGCACAGCTTGAGCTACTAGTATCACTGCATTGTTTTATAAATGTTAATTTACTTAAAATGCAAGTATTTCAGACGAAAGGAATGTGCTGCTTGTAGTCAAGTCAGGACAGGAAAAACGGTACAAAATCACAGCAACAACAAAAAAAAAAATACAACTTTACTTGTTCAACCAGAATTTGAATGCTTGTTTTAAATTCAAGAGATCTTTGGAAGAAGGTCTCTTTGGAAGAAGGACTTGACCTTCACAGCCATTCAGCTGCAGGGATGGTGATCCTAACATCTCCTGTCAGCTTCTCTCTCCTCCTGTGCTGACATTGCCCATGAAGCAAAAGTGGAATACAGCAGAGGAACTTCCGAGTATGATCTTTACCCTCCTCCTAAAATTATATACAATTAATTCCAATTTCTTGATAACTTAGAGCTTTAGTTTCTGTCAGCAGAATTTTAAAACTGAGTTGATCCTCAACAGTGAAGTTCAGGGAGCC
>JAWWMU010000001.1:91179533-91191131 GCA_035048155.1 Cinnycerthia olivascens
TGATAACTTAGAGCTTTAGTTTCTGTCAGCAGAATTTTAAAACTGAGTTGATCCTCAACAGTGAAGTTCAGGGAGCCTCAACACTAGGCTTTATTTGGGTGAGACTCAGAATTTTGGTACAACTAACTTATGCTGAGTTTCATCACACAATGTCTAATGGCAGCTTGATAAAGTGATGTAACTTGGCACTTCATATAGAAATTATCACTCCAGCAGGATGGGAAAATCTGATGTAACTCTTACAGATCTAGCTACTTCATTCACAACATTGAAATTCATCTAACTTTGTAACTGACCTCTAATGTTTGGATTTTCCTTTAGTCATCATAAAAAGATAGCACCAAGCAAATTGTGAAGCAAAGGGATCAGAAGGATCCTGTGAAATCATCTCTGTGAATTGAGCTTTTGGCCAAACTGAAAGCTTAAAACAAAGTCAATATCCACAAGAAAAAAAAAATCTATTAGGCTTGAATACAATGAAAGAGCATAAAAACATCAGAGGACTGGAACATCCCGAAAATACCTATTTTTCTAATTATGTGGGGAAAATTTAAAAAAAACAAACTCCAAAACACACACATAAACAAAAACAAACAAACTAACTAAAAAATAAATCCAAACAACCCCATATAACAACAAAACAAATTAAAAAAACCAAACCCACACAACTTTTCTCTATGAATTTATTGTTAGACTACCCCAGCAAGGTTTGTAGACAAATGGCACAGGTATAGTAGTTTCAAGATTATAATTTCTTTCTTTCTGCTGCATTTTAAATGAGAACCTAATCAAATGGATGGAAAAAAAAATAAAGGCATCCAAAGATACAAGGAAAGAAAAGGAAGAGGAAAGGTATGGAAATATGCGGTTTCTTCATGGTCCATATCTGCAACAGTTAGAAAACAGAGAGGCTGCCACCTGAGTGTATTGAAAAGGGGAAATCTGTGGTAACTGGCTACTCATAGTCTTGAAAATTGACATCTTGAGCTCTTATATGTAAGGGAAAGGAAGAGTGGGGGTCAATATGGATGTTACTAGAATAAGCATAATTTTTAACACATTGTATTAGTGCTTGTTAGAAAAGATGACAACTGGAAGCACACAAAAAATCATACATAAGATTCTCTTTACCACTTTAATTTTTTAAGCCTTTTTTTTGAAGACCAACCTTATAATTCATAATGGGAAATTTCTTCTTCAGTGGTCAAGGTTCAGATCAGTTTAGACTTAAATAAAAAATTCAATCACTTTACTAAAATTACTCCTTTATATATTAAATTCAAGTATTCTTATTGACAGTGAAAAGGACGCCTGCACTGAAAAACTGTAAAAGAAGATACACCAGTTCCATGAATTGATCTACATCTGTTGGTGCAGAAGGGTTTCACTGCAATTGAAGAGCTGGGAAAAACATCACAGGCAGAGAATACACAGGGCAGCGCACACCACTGTTCTATGGGAAAAAGATTACACATCTAGGAACAGCAGTTTGTTGTTCCAAATACAAAAAGTGCTTGCCCTGACCACAGTTCAGTTTGCATGAATGTGTATATAGCATTTTCCTCAGCTCGCAGTTATTCACTTGTTTTTACAGTACAATGAATTAGGAGAAGTAGGAACCTTATTTAAACTGAAAATGGCGACATCAAGTTGAGCAGCTCTCAAACCTACCATCTTTTCTGAGATAATTTTCAAGAGTTAAGTGGCCTTAAGCTATCTTTTTAAATATAAATATACAAATGTAAGGACATGATTTTTAATAACAGTATGTTTCAGTATCTTATATATACATATTACATAAAGACATCCTTACATTGTTCTATAGGCCACAGCTTTGAAATAGAAATGCTAATAGGAAGCAATTGGCCTAAAGCAACAAAAGCAGGACTTTCTACTTATTTTCTGGAAGATTTTCCCAATGTACTTTCTTTTCTATTGCTATGATCTTTCCTTCTGTTTCCTATTCTTTCTTCAGTGGAGTTGAAGATCATTTACAAATTGATCTATCACCACTGTCACTTCTTTTACTGCTCTCTGTTTCACGTTGGTTGCAAGAGTCATCCCTAAGTAAGCATTTACTGTAACTATGAGGCTAAACTAAATGCACTAGCTTTTTTTGCCTTTTTTTTTTTTTTTTTTTTTTGGTGAGGCTAAACTTCAGTAACCACAAAAGTACTGCTTACAGTCAGGGACTGTAATCTGCACCCAGAAAAAAAAAAGTCATCCAGAGCAAATCAAGAGCAAATTGAGAATACAACTTCAATTTCCTAATGTCTCTGCATTACACATAATTATCATCATCAAGAAAAGAAGTCATAGAGTTCTTTGAAACATGATAAGTTAATAGAAATTTTGGAACTTTTCAATCAACCATCTGCTGATAAAAATCAATTTCCGAATATAATGAACACACAGGAGCAGATGTCAGTGAAAAAGCTTTGACTTGCCCTTTAGAGACTCTCTCTTCATTTCTGACATGCTTCTCTTGCTCAGTCTTGGAAAATGATCTTACCTTTCAACAATTATTTCTGTCTTTCTCCATTGTGATCCACATGCAGATACGATGGGAGATGTATTCATTCAGATCCTTCCCTATGTAGATTAAATTCTTGCTACTTTCAGATCCTAGTTGAATGTAGACTCAATAGAAAGCGTCCAACTATTTGTCTTCACATGATGCCTTAGCAATAATAATGCTTGCAAGAGCACATATTTAAGTTTCTGAGCTCAAACTTCCTCTCAGGACAGCATCAAACAGCAGAGATTTATAACCAAACAACTTCCCCTACATGATGGGGCGACACCCCAGCCTTACAGAAATTCTTAGTGATTCCAAAAGGGAGGGATTTCCCCTTTAAGCAATTTAGATTAACTCTTAGTCCAGGATTATACATTACACAAAACATGATCTACATCTCATCTTTTACAGAATCATATTGACAAAATTACTTGAAATCTTTGAGGTAGTTTTATCTAAAATAAGAATAAAAAACCCATGCTACAACTCATTTCTTACATTGCAATGGCTTAAGAGAACAATATTAAAATAGGCGTACTTCGTGACTTTAGTAGCCATTATTTACTAAGATTGTTGAATCTTCTACATAAAACTGCAATATTAAACAATGCGAAGAAGGACAGAAAAATTATCAAAAACAACTGTGAAGAAACAAAGGTTTCAAAAGACCTTTTATCTAGTTAATTTTACTACTTGAATCAAGATTACATTTGTTTAAAGAAAACATGAAAAAATCACTTATGGATGTTATCAGCATTATGTGATCTCATCAAAATTAGATTAAGCCAGAAATAACAAGCTTATAAAAGAGGTCAGATCCTCTTTTATAGAGGTCAGATCCTCTTTTTTCATTCATGAAATATGAGTTTGATGCAGTATAAATTTATCCCTAATTTAACTTTATCTGCTGAGAAGGATCTAGCTCACTGAAGTACTGCACTCAGGAGTGCAAGGTAAGAAAAATTTGGCCCAAACACTCTCAGTAATGCAAGATACAATCTACTCTACATAGGCAAAGCAAAAGTTTATTGACAAAAGCAGGTTTATGCAAATATTCAGCTATAAACTACTTCTAAAGCTTTGGTACTGAAACATTCAGACATCTATTTAGAAATACTATTTTGTTCTTTTTGGACGATGATCAGATATCTTATCAGATAAAGCTTTGTTCATGTGAATCTAATTATTCAGGTTTACACTAAGTTCTTTCCTGCAAGGGGACTTCAAATTGTTTCATTTTCTGAACAAACTGAGAGCTTCCAAACAACTTATCCTAGAAGAGGCATAAAGTAATCATCAGGAACTTAGAATGCTTTTGTTCATCAAAGTCCTCAAATGGTTTAAAATACAGATTGAACTCTTCTCCTTGCTTTGAGGAAATAGTTTTTAGCAGAGGAATTCAGCCAGAAGTTTCTTCAGAGCTAGTGCTGTATGCTATTCTGTATAATACAGAAATGGTAACATCTTAAAACATTACCAAACAAAGGGTGGTCGAAAGATTTCCATCAAAAAAAAATAATAATCAACAAAGCTTTTCTCTGCAAACATTAATGTGGTGTCTTTTTATTTACAGGTCCTAAATCTAGAACTGCTATTTTATTCAAGTAACTAGCCAGACTGGAAAACGGAAAAGGTAAAAAAACAAAAAGAAATCCATAAGAAAAAGGCTTAGATGTGAAAACCTAAAAACATTCTTCTAATATAATTTTAATTACAATTGGTCTTTTTACAGTTACTCACTATACTCATTTTAAAGGTAGTCAGCTTAAGAGAAGATCATTAATACTAGCCTGATTAGCCATTACCCTAACAACTAGCCTTATTAATAGCCTTCTCTCATTTCAGTGACACTTATGAAAGACTGCAAAACGCAAGAGTAAAAGGCAAATTAACTGAGAAATATGTTTTCATTTAAAATATTTTTCATTCTAAAATAACCTGAAATAATAAATTCTGAGATACTCACAAAATTTCCTGAATAAACCCAAAACCTCCTCCTATAATAAACAATTGGAGTGTATTAAACCTTGGACACGCTACTTTGGGTGTCTATATTCAGCTCTATATTTGAGCTCTTACTATTAAAGGCAATGGAATCAGCACAGTTTATGAAGACACAAATGTGGTTCAGTTCATGCAAAGCTCACAGTTATATATCTAATATAGTTATGTAAGTCTATGTACATCTGAGTAGGGCCTCAATCTCCTTTGATTGTAAATGACAGCCAAGACAAGCAGCTCACGTGGAGTCATACAGAAAGACATAATTTTAGGTGCTGAGTGTTGAATCCATCCTTGGGGTCAAAGTAGTCAAAACTGTTGTTTCTGTTTTTCTTAATAATTTGATATAAAGTAGGCATTAAAAAGGAAATGGAGATACCAGTTACATTTAGTGATATTTCATCAAAATCAACATATTCCATAAGAAAATTATAAATAAATAAAATAGTTTTTACCTTAAGAAACAAACTTTTCACCGGGAAAAACAAAACAATAAACCTACTCTAGAAGACAGAAAAATAGCTAATAAATTTCTTTTTCTCCTTTAAGGCAACAATATTAATGGATAAAAAACTCTGATCTTATTAAGAGACTATATATGTACTTCAGAACTAAATCCTCATGAGCAGGTACTCCACAATAAACAATGTCAGAACTCATTGAAAAGTTAGAAAAAATGTAACTATTGGAAGAAGACAACAGTAGAGAGACATTAATATAAGAAAACTATTAATAATAAATACAAAGTTATTTTCCTACCTGTGTGCAGATAAATTACTGAGGTACAGAGTGTATTTTTCTTCAGCAGACAATCCATCCATCATCAAGTAAAAAACATGAAAATTACTCTGGTTGAGAGGCTGGATGACGACACGAGACTTCTCCAACATATATGTATAAACCCTAGCTGATTAAGAAACAAACAAACATATAAATTCATCACTATACTGATCTAAATTTAAATATCATAAACCATTCACCATTGCAACAGTTAAAAATAAACAATGTTTCTTATAAAATGGTCTGAGGCGAGCATATAAAATATAATATTTTTACTCCCACGGTTTTCTATACAAATCACATATAAAACCCTAATTCCACTAAAATTGGTGGAACAAATGTATCACTGCACTTACTTACTGTTTGATATTGCCATTAAAACTACTTAGTTTTACAGATACTGATGTTGATTTGTACCAGTTGTTGCATCTGGCAAGACTTTCTAAGTGACAAGCTATTTGTCATGTCACCTAAGTGTAGCTGTCTTAGCACTGGCATCTATTCTATCCTCCTTCTAAACAAAAAGAGAAAGATGGAAGAGAGATTGAAGACCTCTTGAAAAAAACACACTTGGAAGTATTTCTTCTTTCTCTGCTGGCAATCAAGAGCATAGTTTAGATTAACCACCTAGCTTCTGGATGGCTACAGAGAGACAGATCCTCTACAGAACAGGTTATCGGCGAGCTCACTGACTTAAGCTGGGGAAACAAGAGAACAAGCGAATGTCCAACTGCAGCTAGAGGTCAGGGCCTTTCTGCTCAGTGGGAACCTGATCCCAGTTCCCATTTATCCAGCTGCTGGCACACTTTATCTCATCATTATTTAAATACAAGCTGTGGTGCAAAGACCAGAAGCACATCTCATCAAACACAGCTGAGCACCTCCACCACATGGACACATTCCATTTTGCTGCAGCTTTAGGCTTTTCAATATCTGCAGTATGGCAGAGCTTTCACAGTCTTTGCAAGCATCCTTGCCCTGGAAAGGGCTGTTGAGTTTAAAGCATAAAATGCACTTTTCAGCAATGGAGGAGCCATATTTTTGAACCCAGTAAGCAAATGAGAATATTAAACTATAGCTTCCCACAACCTGGCTTTCAACCAACTCATTCAGGACTCCTTCCTCCATGAACTGGAAGTAGTTCTTGAACATATAATCATAGTAAATATTGGTACATTCATCCTGCAGCACAGCAAGTATGTTCTCTAAATACAAATCACTCATGTCTTAGAATTTTTCTCATTTTTTACTTCTTTTAAGCTGCCTAGGATTAAAGCATTATTTTCAGAACCAGTTTTGGACTCACAGGTGTTGCCCAATGCAAAGTGAAAGAGTTTGGTGAAAGAGTGTGTATCAGAGGCATGGGAGTTGCATCAGCCTAATAACTAGGCCAGCAGAGGGAATGTCAGTTCCTGTCACCACACAGTTGCTAATGTCCACAATAGCTTATTCATTGCTAGGTTGGTTATTGCTATATCATCTGTCTTTGTCTGGTCTTTTTATTTTAAATTCCACTTATTTTTGAAGCTCTTTAAGTTTCTGTTCATTCTGTTGAAATAAACACAGCAAACCTGAGGTTACTTGAAATTGTGTGTATAAGGGAACACAGCCTTTGAGAATACTGCTGAAAGACAGTGTAGGCAAGAGAGAAATGAAACGGGTGAATCTTGAACATATTGGTTTGGGAAAGGCCTCAGCAGTTAAATTCTGTCTATGAACTAAATATAACCATGCAGGGTCTCAAAGAACTACTCTGCACAGGTCAACCATCCTGGCTACATCCCAGTTAAGGAGTACAGAAGGTCAGGGGAATATTAGCCAGGGACATCCTCTGCGCTTTCTTTATGTAACAGCACAGAAATGTCCTGACATGCACTGGCAACCAAAACCATGCCTGAGATTCTGGCTAAGAGACAGTAGGACTGACAGAGAGCTGTACATCTGACTTCCTGAAGCAAGGAAACCTGATCTGGCCCATTTAATCATCCTACAAAGTGTAGTAGTGAACTGCTGTTATGGAATCAATATTAATAAGAAATTGTGCATCATCTATCTAATCCTCTGCTGCTACACTACAGAAAAAATTAAAAACCCAAACCTGTATGGGAAGTAGAAAGGCACACTTGGGAAATCATGTATGTTTCTGGCTCCAGTAACTTTGCAACACATTATAAATTGAACCAATGCAATCATGGCAGGACTGCCCCAGACACACACTTTCATCAGAATCAATCATTACCTGGCTGCCATTCCTACAGAGTAAAACAGAATAGATGAAATATGAAGGAAGATTTCCATCTTTTATTGTGCTTGGAAGTTATTTCACAGTAAAACTAATCCAACCATCAATTAATTTGAAAAGAGTTCACTGCAAATCTTTAATCACATTTTGGTGGCAGTATTCTTTACTAAGGCTTTTATAACTACCACTTCAGGTGTTTTTAACATTCATTGATTAATACAAGGAGGAAAAATGTTACCAAAGGTCATCTATCATTTAATTTTAATGATGGGCAACATCACTTATTCAGATGACACAAATTTATTCAGCCCTTTTCAAGTACTTCAAGTCACCTGCACTTTAATAAGGCTTAATACATTCCATCTCAACTAGCATCTTCAGGAGTAGGAAGAGCTGTTAAGAAAAGCCAAACTTCCAATCAGCAGAGATCAAACACAGCATCATCTTAATGGTGCTGAGTCATAAAGAAAATTATGATAATAGTATGCTTTTCTAAAAAGTGAAATGTGTTTGTTAATCTATATGTGAAATAAAACAGAGAAAGAAAATTATTTAATAAAGATCCAAAGCAAGGTCCATCATTTTTGTGCAGTAGTAATTGTACTTAAAGGCACAAACAAATTTATACTTCCTTTAACAGCTCACTTTATCTACTCAGCAGCTACACAGCAAGCAGATTCTGTATTAAAAGTGTGGCCGGTGAAATCTGTCTTTCAGCAATGCATTCTTAGAAACTACATTGCTCCTTCTCAAAAACTGTGCTGTCTTCAACACAGCTATTCATAAAGACAAGAAAACATTAGTCAGTCCATTTCAACGTAACTTAAAAAAATAAATAAAAAAAAAAAAATCAGTCCTTGCTTTTCAAAAAGTGAAGACTGAGGAAATAAATGCCTAAAAAGCAAAGCAGAAAATCTGAAGAATAAGTTTTTCAGACTTTATTTTCTCTTCCTAAATTTCTTTTTGAGTAATTTGAAGAAATTTATAGAGGCATTCATTTTCACCTTAGGAATTATGTCAACTTACCTGAAAGCCCATTCTGGGGAAAAAAAAATTAGTCTTCTACTATTATGCTGTGGAGTTAATCATTCTCTAGGAATGATATAATTTTTTTACCAGAGATCAATCTTTGAATTCTGAATTTATTTTAGAAAATTAATAAAATCACTGGTCTGTAGTTTATTCTAAGTGTTTGTTCTAATATAAAACTTTCCACTACATAAAACCTCTTCAGATATCTGTACTGACTTTGAGTAGAACCACACTAAAACTCTCCATCCTTGTTTTCAAAACATCATGGCAAAAATATGCGAAAGAACAAATCGCCTAATGATGAAAATTATGATGAACATTTAAGTTATTTAGGTATATTGTACTTTCTGCTAGAAGAATAAGACTTGTGATGAAAGTCAGAGCATTTCTAGAGTCTAAGAGAACTTAAGCATGAACAAGAAGCTGTCACAAACTTCACTGGTTTCCACTCAAAACACAAGGAGTGCCACCTTGGGCTTGCCCTCTATAATAAAAGTGTACACACGTACTTTGCATGTTTCTTCCTCAGCAAACTGTTCTGGATCTCCACCTATTATATCTCCACCATCTGTGAAGGAGTTTAAACCATCTAAACCCTTTGATGGAGGCAGTCTAGTGTCACTTGGATTTTTGCTTACAAATCAGACATATTTAGCCCCGTTAGTATCAGTGAGTGATAAATTTATGACTCAGCAAAATCATGCGCTCTGTATATTTAAATTATTCATTTATGTAAGACAGTAAATATTACTCAAATGATCTTGCAAATAAACAGAGTATACCTGGGTGGAATTTAAACCTGCCAAAGACAACATGCCTGATTCTTTTCTCATTTATGGTGGTCTAAACCTGGGACAATTTCACTCAGATGTGATGTTTAGCAGTGGCCAAGAAAAGGCAACATCTACTATGCAAATCAAACAAGAGAAAAAATTGCAAATTTCAGAACTATAAAATGCAATTCTACTCCTGTAGTAACACTTGTCTCTTGACATTAAATTATGTAACTTTTGGCTACCTCAGAGTTGCTAGGAATAATTTATTCAATTCTTAAATAACTGGGGAATATCAGGGTAGATAAGTAATTTGTTTATATTTGTTAGTTGACCTGACTACCCTTATCTTGTTTGATGGCTTGAGAATCATAAAAACACAGAATTAGTGTACCAGAAAACTGACACAAGAACCTGGTTAACTGATCCTGTCACAGGCAGTGGCTATGAATTAAACAGGCAGTTCTGAGAAAAGCTGTTCATAAACCCAAATCCCTGCAAATATAATATACTCAAATTAAATATGTACAATATAAAGAGTCTATAAAATTTTAGCTTTAGGGACTGAGGTTTATTTTTACAAGCTGAACTGAGACACTCTTCAGTCCATGCTAATGTATATCTAATTTTGTATTCCTCCCACAAGAGCTTATAAATGAAAAACAAAATCACACGTTTTAGTTTTGAATTTCCTTTACAATTATCCTACATTCATTATAAAGCAAACCAGAAAAAAGTGTTAGAAATTTCTCATGCAGTGACATTTCCCATGAAGAAATTATCATATTTTCTAGAGCACAGTGAACTGTCTCAAGAAAATTTCAGTGGAAATATTTCCAAAGAAATTTTTTAGAAAACTCTTCAGAAAGCATGAACACATTTAAAATTATTTTTAAAAAGAGTAGATTTGTAAATGCTTAACTAACGGAATCTAATTCACTTGGAACAAGTGTGTCTTGCCATATAACTTTTCCATCTAGGAACAGTGCAAGTAGCAAACTGTCTGTGTGTAGTTATTTCTGTTTATATACCTTGCTTTCACCCTGAGTAGCTTAATGATGACCTATTGGACCGGAAATGAAAGCTCTCTCTGACTGCTTTTGAAGAGCAGAGTTTTCAGAATCAAAGTGAAAGTTTGTGAAAGTTTAATCAGTTTTCTTCTATTTCTATTTTTTTTTTTTTTTTTTAACTAATTAATGCTTACTAGGGATTAGAAGACTCATGCCTACTCTGAAAGCAGGAACGAATTTCACACTATCTTGCTTCTAGGAAGAACAAACAACAATATGGTTCCTAGTTGTTTTAAAAGAAGCTCTAAGCTGTAATAAATTATTTTTAATTTCAGTATTCCAGAACATACTTCTTGTTGTTTTATTTGTTTGTTTGTTTGTTTCTTTTTAATAAACAGCTTATATCACTCACTAATTTAAGGGATACTTAAAACATCCAATACAATATTAGGCATAAATGCACAAATTAACAACTTAATCAATTTTTTACTCTTACTTCACAGTGTTGCACCACACAGCTTTCTCAGTTTGCTGATCTGTGAAATAAAATGAAACGTGACCTCCTGGGAAATATGAGGAATCACTGGCATCAGTTTGTTTCTTGTCTTTCCCTGCCACCTTGTGGTTGCTCAGAACAGGGCCCTGCCCACTCCAGACAAGTGATAATTTACAGGCTGTGGAAGTTGTTCCTCTGACATTCCCTAACCCCTTTGCCTCTTTCATGTACCCTGAAGCCATTGCTGTCCAATTCTGTGCATGCCACACTGGCATCTCTGATCTAACACTCTGTGTGCGATATCAAAATTTATAGATTAAATGATGTTTACCTGCAATTAATGTTTTTTTTCTCTCACAAAACTGTAGTTCAAAATACTTTATAAAACAGCTGGAAAAATCGTTCAAGGGTGTCTTAGCATGTCCAAAGGCCTCCAAGATACAGTTCACCTGCAAAACAATAGCAAAGAAGCAACAAGAGAGAAACTTGTATTTCAAGAAACATCAGGGAGAGTGGCTTGTGATTAATAAATGGGAAGAAAAAAAAAAGACCATTTTACATCTTGGAATTAAAAAAAAAATAGTTGGCAGGTTTTTTTCCAAAATAGAAGTTAAAGCAAGACAACTCAAAATATACTCAAAAAAAGCAGTGTCAGAAGAGTGGAAGTTGTGAGTGAAAGGACACAACATGTGACTTGTGTCCCTATCAGTAGTTTGGATAAGAGTGACAGGAGTCATACTCCTGGA
>JAWWMU010000001.1:91196786-91233233 GCA_035048155.1 Cinnycerthia olivascens
CAGGTCTGTGTCTGGCCTGGAGCACAGATACACATCTTGAACCTTGGTGCCCTATCCAAGGCTGTTCTCGCCGTAATCATGTTTTGGGCAAGGGGGTGTGAACTCAAACAGCCACTGTATGAAGTATGCATCCATTTCTATAACTCTGACTGTGGCAGAAACCACCAAGGTCATCAGGAACTATATTTAAACAATCGAAAGAGCGCCCACTCATTCAAAGTGTTATCTGTTTTACCAAGAAGACACAGAAAAAAAAGTTGTATCTTGGAAAAAATTGTTACGGTTTTGCTAATATATTAAAATGAAGATGCTCCCCACATAAAATGGGCATATACATTAATTAATTTTAGCAGTTTTGCAGGTCAAATGAATTATACGAATTGTGAAAAAATATCCACAAACTTTCAAAAAGACAATGCTTACCATGGTAGAATAAATAGGAAGTTCTTTAAATGGGTTAACAAGCAACAATATATCACCAATGTAGGTCTGAAAAAAACAAGATACAATTGCTTTATTAAGTAATAAATTAAATTTTTAAGAAGGCTAATGCCTTTCTTCCAAAAAAAGCTCTCAGCAAAGCATCTTAAATCTAGCTAATGACATGCTAAACATTATTCATTAATTCTGAGCTTTTAACTCCACAGTTTGAATTTGAGATCTAAATTTACATTTTGAACAGAATTAATTAGTATTTTTGTAATAAAACTGAATTCTTCATAACTGAAAATTATGCAGAGAAAATTTGCACTACATATATTATGGGTAGATTATTTGAAAGTTAATTGGTAACTTACCACTTGCTAAACTACAAAAATGTCACAGACTCACAGAAACTGGTGAGTTGGAAGGGACCCACAAGGATCATCAAGTCTAACTCCTACCATGCCTACCACATCAACAAGCTCATCAAGGGATTTTTTTTATGGAATAGATTACATAATTTAGAAACACTATACTGTTTATCCAAAGCAAATATTTTTAAGTATGTTGTTTGTGGGATAAGATGGAGCAATTGGTACATATATAAGTCTTCATGCAAGTGTACGTGTGCAGGAACATATGAGCATGCACCTAGAAAAACTATCCTGACCATATCAGAAAGAGTAAACCATCTAATGACTGCATGTTTGCAAAATTTTATTATTTCATATTTGGGGCTATTGATGGATGAGAGGCTGGACATGAGCCAGCACTGTGCTCTTGCAGCCCAGAGAGCCAGCAGTGGGTTGGGCAGCCCCAGAAGCAGCGTGGGCAGCAGAGTGAGAGAGGGGATTCTGCCCCTCTGCTCTGCTCTGCTCTGCTCTGGTGAGACCCCAACTGCAGTTTTGCATCCAGCTCTGCGGTACCAGCACAGGAAGGATATGGACCTGCTAGGATAAGATGAGAGCCACAAAGATGATCAGAGGCCTGGAGAACCTCTGCTGTGAAGATAGGCTGAGAAAAGTGAGATTATTTATCCTGGAGAAGGCTCCAGAGAGAACTTATAGCAACTTTCCAATGCCTAAAGGGGCCTACAAGAAAGATAGAGGGGGACTCTTTATCAGAGATTTTAGTGACAGAATGAGGAGGAATGATTTTAAGCTGAAAGGGAAAAGATTTAGATTAGCTACTAGGAAAAAAATCTTTACTGTGATGATGCTGAGGCACTAGAAGAGGCTGCCCAGAGGAGCCGTGGGTGCCCCTGGAAATGTTCAGGGAAAAGTTGGATGGGGCCCCGAGTTCAACATCCTCTACTGGAAGATGTCTCTGGCCATGGCAAGAGGGTTGGAATCAGATGATTTTAAAGGTCCTTTCCAACTCAAACCATCCTACAATTCTATACACGTAAGATTGTAGGTCACTCTTGCTGCTGTACTCTTCATTCCACATAAATGGCTGCTGCTGTATTACAATCTAGAATGCAAAAATTGCCAGACTTCTGTCTCTGAAGAGGTCAGACAGCCAAGCATCATGTGAACAGTTTCATTCTTGTCTTTTTCAAGATAAAGCATTTTGATTTGGGGAGGCGGAAAATACTGCCTTTCATAGAATGTACCAGTTTTCTTCTAGAATGCATCAATTTATTTCCCTTCTCACCCACCCTGACTTCACTGTTGGGTTTTCTGGCAGAATGAGTTTCAAAAAAACATGAAGCAGGAAGTGTTTAGTGCTAATGAGGACTCTGACTTGGAATTGGAGCCCAAGGACTTTTTCTTCTAAGTCTAAGAACCAAGTCATGATGAAAGCATCTTCAGCACTGATGCTGACATTCTACCAAAGCATAGCAGCTGATGTTGAGCAGAACACTAGTGATTGCTGCCTACAAATTCTATTAAGCTAAGAAAATTCCAGAGTAGAAGATCCTTTCAGGTAAAATCTTCAGTATCTTAAAATAAAAGGCTTCCTCTGTGAAATTTCATTAATTCAGTTAAAGTTATCTGGTATCTTTGAAAGTGAGATAAAGAAAAATAAATACTCGTGTAATTAGTTATTTTTTTAGCATTTGATCCATGATTCCAAATCCCAGAATATTTTTTACCATTGAATGCCGTAACACCTAAAACTGATTTTCCCATAATTTCAAAAGGATTCACGGCAACATAACAGTTTCCCATATTCCTTTAGTCTAAATAGTGTAATGAACTTCTAAATTTAAAAATAATTTGCATGTTTCACATTTACATTCCACTCAGCTGTAGTAAGTTAGAAATAAGTGTGTAAGATATGGACAGGGATACAAAAATTTCTTTTTGTATCTAGATGATTAACATTACAATATAACTATTTCTCTGATGATGGAAGAAATGAATAATTAAATTCCCCATGCTGAATTCTAAGCTGTTTAAATCTAAATTTCTTTTACGCTTCCAGTAATCATGCTCTATTAAATTAACATAGTGTTGAAAATAGAGGGCTCTTTCAGTAGTTTGAGAAGGAAGATTACAAATCATGGTGGTGCACCCCTGCCCCAACCACATTGTGATCTGAGCAACCTTAAAATACTCATTCATGACAAGTGTGTTCATCATTGTTTACCAACTTACCTACTCCATGAAAAAAAATACACAAGTTGTATTCAAACCTGTCTGAAGTGATATTCCATTTTTTATTTCTCCTTTTCCTACACAAACTTGAGGAATTGCAGGGCTTGCACGCACACCCATGCTCTCATCCATTTAAAACTAGTCATGAGTATGGGGCAGGTTACTGTCCAGTAGTTATGATAGTAATCCTGTTTTACCTATTCTCTCTTTAGTCTTTTAATAAAAGCACACTATTGATAGGTGAATAGCAACTCACATATATCTGGTTATTGTTGAAACGCTTCTGAATCTCGTAAAGCAGGCTGCTGTCTGTTAGCTCACTCAGAGAAGCCAGGTCATCATTTGGAGCTGGAGGCATTAGCTTTATCTAGAAAACACAAATTAGAGAAATAAAGTAACTTCACAATGAATCATTCTGTACCATAATGTTCTAATTTACAGTATAAACCAAGACCATTAGAATTTATGGGAAAAAAAATGCATTAGGAAACCAGAAAGTTGTTGCTCACAAATAAATCCACATCATTAATCAAGGGAGGAATATAATAATTAATATCAATGTTATGGTGTATAACTTTATGAGCCTGATGGGTTCTTAAGAACATACCAGAGAGCCATTTGCAATTTTTAAACCCATAAAGATTCTCAGATCAAATGCAATTTTCCTGCTCTCTTCATTAAATGTATATAGCAGAAGAAATCAAGAAATTAGTTAGTGGACTTGTAAAGTATTTCTTGCAGCATTGAACCAAGTTCTCAGACCACTCTTTATCATATGGGATTTGAAATTGTACTGGACTTTTTCTTGCAGAATAGAAGTTAGTAAGAAATTGGAAATGTGTTGTTATGGAAAACAGAAAACATTCAGAAGTGTCCACTTTAGACAAAACTGGTGAGTGGAATTGTTTAACACTTTTGAGATTAGGGTGAATAATATAAACTCTACAAGGGTAAGTAAAAACATAATGAAACAAAAAAGATCCCAAAGACTGAGACAGGAGACAAAAGAAAGAATCAGTGATAATGGAAATTTTATTAAAGACAAAATAAACATTGACACATTAAGCAATGTGCTTATAAATAATGATCTACACTTAAAATGTAGTTTGATTCATTTTTTATGTCAGCAAAATACCCAGAAACAGAAAGCTCTCACATGAACTGCAATAGAATTAATTACTTTGTTCAGAGTTTATTATAATAACTCAGAGTCTATTTTGAGAGAGGACGATCAAGATGAAACTTCTTTCTTCTATTGATGTGCTTAAAATGAAGGTTCAGGAGAAAAGCAGACACTAGTCTTTTTAGGTGAACCCCTCAGTAGCTTCAGTTTTTGTCAGTGACAGGAGATGAGTGGCAGAAGCAGACTGGGAGGTACTGGAGGGAACATGGAGCATGCTTCTGCTGTGGGGAAGAGCCCAAAGGCCATATGGGACTCGTGTTCAGTACTGGAGATCTGACACAATCTAATCTGCAACTCAGTCACCACAGGTTCAAGGTCGAGTTCAGAAAACCTGATACTCTGATTTCACTACCTGTGCCTTACAGGTGTATGTCTATCTATTGGAGAGGTTTGTTCCTCACCCTATTGAAGTGAATGAAGATTCCTCTATCACACAGAAGATGGCATTTCTTGCTCTTTTTGTTTTTAACCATGGCAGTTGGACGTACAGCTGACAAGAAAACAAGAATTCCACTTGGCAAAACAAAAAATTAAATTACATTGTGGCATTTGTGTTTGATGATATACATTGGAATAGGAAAAAAAAAAATTAACAAAAGAATTCCAAGAACATTTTAAAGTGTCTTATAGAGAAAGAGCAGAGAGACAAGTCTGTGGCCTCCTTTCCTTAATAGTGTGCTCACCTGGCATGCAGGAACAAAACAGGCATCAGCCTTCACTGCGCTCCCTTGAGTGCTATCAAAACTCAGAACATCTGTGCTATAGAATGAGTTTCTTTTAATCTATCTCTACGAAGATTAAACGTCTGCTATGTATTTGTAAATAAATAAATAAAAATTTGTAAATAAAAGCAAGGTTTGGATAAAAGAATTGCCCTGGGATTCTCCACATTTTTTTGAACATTTTAGCACACTTCCTTATACTTTACTGATTCCTATCCAGCTAACACTCATGTAGATAAAACCTGGGTATCATTCAGATCACATGACAATAATAATTTCCAATAGGTCATTTAGGCACGGTCCCATCTCTGAACGGAGCAATATTTTGCCTTACAGATGTTTATGGACTCATCCCACATAGCCCTAGGCCGGCAAACAGGCACTGGCTTGCATTTATTTCATAATCTAGGCATGGCCAAAAATGCTTGTTCTGTAGGTATGGTTAGAAATGTGAAGTGGTCAGTAAAACTCCAAGTGAGGAAATCAAAATATTTTAAACTCTTTTTTTCTACAAAGTTCAGGATTTGGTGTTTCAACATTTTCTACCTGATTCATTGCATCAAATTTCATAGTTCAACAAGCAAATAATCACATAGAAATAAGAAACTCTAAATCCTTTAAACTCACAACTGATTTGATTTAACAGTAAATGTTATGTACATTATTAATATCTTATTATGGGCACCTTAAACTTCCATTCCAATCTACTTTTCTGATCATATAGATGTGCTTTTTAGCTCAATGCATCTATCTGGCTATCATTCTAATTCCATGATGTATATATATTATGGGACATAAAAGAAAAATAGCCATACATACAGCATAAGTTCCAATACAACTACACCTCTGGGAGTGATTAGTTTTTAGATTTTTTTAATGCTTACAATGAAGATTTCTATTTACTCTATTAAATTATATACACTTAATAACATTCAGAATCTGCTCATATAATAGTCTTTACTTATATAGTTTCATAGTTATATTATTTATTTATATATTGTTTTATATATATATAGCTATCTATATTATTTAGTTATATACATTTTTACATACTTGTTTCACTGAAACATATGTACATCCCAGCTCTTATGTGTAATAATATGTTATGCACAGCTGAGTCTTGTCTGTGTCATAAATGATACTGGAACAATCAAAAGGGTATCGAGGATGCTCTCTCTCACAGTACGTGTGGCAACAATACATAAACAAGAACCATAAGACAATTTTATTTTTTTTAAAAAGACTCAATTAAGAGAAAGAAAATCTTTAATTTTTTTTTTTTTTTGCAGCGTGGAATATTTAATTCCAAGCCATTAATGTGAATCTGCTATCAAAAACCATCCTTCCCAAAAGAGAGGAAGAAAAATTGAGAATATGATAAAATTCTGGAAATTATTCATACTGCTTTCTTTGTTTGGGAGCACAGATCTTGACAGTGTTGATGATCAAAGAACACATTTTACCTAGGAAAAAGCAATAGCTAATACAAGCCAAGAGAGGTCCAAACTGCTTTATTGAAGTAGTCCCTTCATCCCCATCTCCTATACTTCAAGTAATAGAAATCTCCACGGGAAATAATATTTTCTTAAGGCTCTTTTTCAGCATTTTTGCAATTAAAAATCCCTCACATGATATATAAATTTGAACAGTTATTTCTTTCCAAATCAAAAATGTTACAGGCTTTTTCTATTAAAAAGGCATGTCTGAAATGTGCTAAGATGAATGTTTTATTTTTGATCCCCCAATAAAGGCCTAATCTGCATGCCATATTGCCTAAAAATGTGTGGTATTTCTGACATAAAGCATACAAAATATCATCCTGATGTATTTCAATAATATATGAATGCAAAATCCAAGTAATGACTCCACATAACCGATTTAAAAATTAAACAGAAAATGATTACTTTGAGTGTAGTTTTAATGCAACTGGTAAGAATAAGACACAACTCATTAGAAACTCATTAGAATTAGGACACCCAAAAGGCAGGAACAGTGGGGAGGGGTTGTTTGAAGATTTCCTTTGGTATCAGCACTAAATAAGAACTTTACTTCCCAATTTGTGAAATTAAAAAATAAAAAATAAAAATAAAAAGTGTTAAATTAATAAATTTCATCTTTGAAAACTAAGGTCTAAATATTATTAAGACAAATACAGACATGATATACATATACCTACAGTTCATAAGGCATGGCAAGTAGTAGAGAATACAATCCCTCTACTTACAGGATCACAGTTACATCAAAAGAAAAATTATATATTTTAATTTGACAAAATCTAGGGACTTGTTACAATCCAAACACGTACCTATTTCCTGAAGTGATTAAAGAAGTTTATTCTCTTTCCTTTATAAGAGCTAAAACTCATTAAACCCTTGCCAACTGAAAAGTTGTTTAAATTATTTTCTAATGCAGCCAGTCATTTAAAAATCCACTAAAATAGAAGCATTTCTAACTTATCCTCTGTTAATGATAGTTTCTCAGACAAAACTCTTCCTATCATTCTATGCTAGGGAGAATCACTCCAAATTCAGCAACTACAGATATTTTCTAATTTTTCTTATTTTTATAAAACATGAGATATTCCTAGCTTATTTAGAACAGAATTTCAGACTGTTTCCTGCAGAAATTTCTCAAAAATAATAGCTAAAAGAGATTAATCTTTAAGTCTGCTCTCTTGTCTTTGAATTGTAACTATTATGGAAGTTCCACTGTAGCACAGTGCAACAATAGGAGTGCTTTTGAAAATCTGCCCTGGGACCCCGAGGAGATTCAAAGTCATGGTGGAGAATGAAATTATCAGCATAAACACTAACATTTGCTCATTTTCACCTGGAAGAGTAGCTGTTCTTATTCAGTTTCTGTGTATGTTTTAGTGCGTAAACTATAAAGCAAAAGTTTAGCTTAGACTCAATGAAAACCTGAATAATTTTGGATAGGCTTACATCAAAAGACAATCAGGCAGAGAGGAGTATCTGCGCTCTTGCAGACCCTTTTGTTGAACATCTAGAAGCAAGCAATAGTCTTGGCAAGACCATAAGCTAAATACTCCCCTCTTTTTTCCTACAATTATAGGAGGATTCCTCCTTAAAAGGTTGCAAGCATTCACTTTGTGCTTGTCCCTTGGAAAGACAGCTTCCACCAAATCACAGTCCACAACATCAGTCAACAACATCAGAAACTGCATGACATGAAAACAAGATGTAAGCCAAGTGCAAAAAATGTTGTGGTATCCTCTGACTGGATAGGGAACCGAGCACTCCACAGGATTCCAAAGCTGAAGTTCTTTCCCTGATTGACTCATATCATTTACATATGGAAGCACTGATTGATCTCGTATGATCAAGCCATTCCTCTGAAACACATCCAAATAAAAAGCAGTGGAGTGTGCATTCTTCTGCCAAGACAGAGATGAAGTTTTTTTTGAACCGAATGTGGCTTAAATCAAACCAATATCTTGCTCCTTTTTTATGCTTCAAATGCACAGTAAATTATTTTTAATGGAAATACTACCCTCCCCCTTGATGCTAAAGTAGCTTTTTCTTAAGTGGCTAAATATTTCTGGAAAATGTGTTTCCCAAATGCATGTAACAGAAAATAAACCCCTTTGTATCACAAAAAAATCCAAAGAAAACAAAAACCAAACCAAACCAAACACAAAGAAAAACCTAAAAAATAATTAAGTCCTAAACATTCAAACATGGGATGTGCCAGATTTATAAGCAATAGATAATTGCCTCCTTCTGCATTCGTCTGGATGAGGTTGTCCTCCTTTGGAGGAAACTGTAAAGTGTATCCAAATAATCAGTGCTGATAATTTAATGCATTATCACATGAAAGGGAGTTAACACTGTAGCTGTAAATCTTGCAATTCCTAGCTTTGAATTATAGTCACTTCCTTTGCAACTTGATATTCCTTAGACATTCTTTTTGTTTTTTCAGTCTTCCAGGTTGTGTTTCTCTTGTAACTCGAAGTTTGGGACACACGCGCGCTCTGGGTAGTGCCAACAGTTGTCCCTCCCTGTTGTGACCCGTGAATTGGGTTTGAGGGGCTCAGAGCCCTCCCCAGAACCCTGACCTGCCACCTGGCAGCTGGCAAGGAAGCAGCTGTTCAATTTGCAGAGGAAACTCTGCAGGGCCAGACAGACTGCAGGGAGTTTTCAAGGTGACCAGGCTCCACAGTGGAAATGATATTGCTGTACGGTGTGGGGAAAAAAATACTATGGTCTTCAGCTTCATTAAGTTTACAATTTCCAGACCTAAGCACTAATGAAAATTTCAAGACACTGCATGCTGTTACCTGCTCAAGTTTGGCTGTGGTGTTCACAGTGATATTTTCAGATGTGCTGTCTTGAGATTGCTGCTTACATAAGCCTTTAGCTGCATCTTTGAACATGGTATCTTTCTCCAGCAAACTGTCTTGCTTGGCAATCGGTAAAGCCAGGGGATTGCTACAAAGAGAATCAACAAAGCAATTAGACTCCTACTGAAGATGACAGACAATCAAATGTGGGTGGCACAAGCACAGAACTGAGATACAACTCAGGGCTGAAACACAAGCTCCTGGTCCAAGTACTAAAAAGAAACTGGTGTGAAATAAACTGCTCACATAGGCTGGTCTGTTCCCAAAGACACGAAGCAATGCACTTTGATTTAAAATTCACCTTTATGCATGTCTTTTCTGAAGCAGAATTGAGCAAGCCAAAGAGAATATACATGAGTCTGCTTTTGACAACCCATGGTTGACAAATCAACAGCCAATTTTGCAACTGAATTTAAAAATATAGTTAAACTACACAATACTATTTTGAAAAACATGTTTAAATGGAATAGTACATATATTTCCATTGCAGTTATTAAAATTAAATTCATCACTTTTTACCTTACTTTTAATCCAGCAACGTCCAAGATACATTTTATGACAAGAAGCTGTTCTGAATTTGTGCTAAGATAAAAATAACAAACCAACTAATCAAGCAAATAACACACTCCTGAAATTACTTGAAAAGCAGGCAGTATTCTTCGTTCACATAAAAGTTAAAACTATATTTATGCACATAAAAGTTACTTTCTCTACTTGCAGTTCAGACAATATGACGCTTCTGAAAAATAACAATGTTAAAATCTTGGATGATTTTTCAGAGTTGTACACCCAAGGAATTAGCAGGGAATCAGCTGCAGGAGCCGAGAATACAAATTTCTTCAAAAATAATTGTCTGGATTCTGACAGTGCAAATGAGACAATCTCATGGAGTGTACATCAGCTCCTTGCCAAAATGAGCGCATAATTTCTTTAAAAGGAAATGTGGACTCAATATGGAAATGTGGGAATAGTGTATTCCATTATAGAATAAGGCCCAAACTATGTTAAAACAAATCTCATGTTTACTCTCAGTTACTTGAGTTTAACCACTGATTATTAATAAAACATGATTATGCAGTTAACTCAAATAAATACTCATAGCTAACAATGATAGCAACTCGGGATAAGAGCTGCTCTTGGAAAAAGAACTGAAACACACACATAATACAGAACTGAGACATACATAATTTTAGAAATAAAGGATAAAACACCTTCTAGACAGACTTCATTGAAAAACAAGATGAAGTCATTTCCCACTGAATAAAAGATAGACAAATAAAGCTTTTCTTTTGATGAAACTCTCAGTCTGTAAATATTGAAAGAATTAGCGTAAATGTTTCATAATGAAATATAAACGTTTCTTTGCCTCAAGATGTTTAGCTTCAGACATTTAAATGTAAAACATCTAGAAGAATATAGATGAAAATAAACATTTTTATTTCTTGCTTAGATACCATAGATAATTTTGTAACAAATGTACCAAATGTCCCATGGACAAAAGATCCACTCCCATTTTTTTTCAGTTTGAACTGCAGAACAGACCTTGGCAATCAGCATAAGACATATCTGTGATTAGATTGTAGAAGAAATTAAACACCTGTGACACTAACATAAATAGCTAATATTAATTCACATCTTACCCAGTTCAGAATTGAACAAAACAAGATTAACTATGAAGTTTTCTTTCTGAGTAGCCTTTTTCTACTGTCTAAAACTGCTCAAATTTCTTTAATCACAGACTAAGAAAGGGTTTTGCATAAGTAAAATTTAAGTATTAAAAACCGAAGCACTGCTGCTTATATCTTTGTCATATTCATGTGATGTTTCTTTTAAATTGTGAAGATGAAGGATTATTTTGCTGTGAATTTGAAGCTTACCCATTTAATCCAACCCTTTTTGTGGTAACTACTCAATACGCATTAGAAACACTTCTTAAAATTCAGCTATAAACTCCTAACAACCAAATAAACCTTTCAGGTGTCACAAAAGAGAAGCAGGTTGTAAATGGGTGTCTAATGTTTTGACAGATACATTTTCAACTCAAGAGGACAATAATAACCTAATTTAACAGGCACCTTTAATGTGCTGATGTACATAAGAATAACCTTTACACTATGTTCATTTATGATATATTAATAGGACTTCATGTGATGGAAAAGATGACATATAATTCATATTAAAACAAAAATGTGAATGATTCTGTGAAAGAAAAAAACATATTAAAATGACTCCAACAATTCATTATGACTTAGGTTCAAGAAGGCACTATGAAAAATAAACTGAAATGTTTCCAGAAAACATTGGCTTTTTAAAACAGTATTTCTATTAGTAGCAAGATTAAGTCAAGCAATGCCCCTGAAAGCTCAACTATAGAACAGTGCAAGGGAAGATTTTATGTTAATGTAGGCAAGTAGATTAGCATGACCAGTCTTCTTTTATGAAAATTAATGGATAATTAAGGGATAATTAATAACTAATTAACCACAAAGGAAGACTTATGTAAAAAATAATGTCACACAGTAGACAGGAAGAAGTGTCATCTAGAGTAATATTACTTGAACCTGCCTATCCAACTGGAAAAAATATTGAATGTTATATGGAGGAACAATGATTTTAATTTTTATGCAAACATGTCTCCATGTATAGAATTAATTTGAAGTATTCTGCATTTTTACTGGAATATTTTAGATAAAGTGAGATGGTTTTCTAAAAGTTGCCATCCTCTACTATGTCATTTGAAAAGAAAATAAAAATCATATGAAACATAAAAGTTGACAATCAAATATTTGGAAGTATTATCATCAATATTGGAAGCACTTAGGTCCCTTCTAATTTGATAAGAGAATTATATCAAGGGAGAATCTGAAATAATATTTTTATAAACCCTTTGAGATTATAGTTTTTGTTGGAGAAAATTTATGTAATCCTTCCACAGGCAATTCTGAAATGTTTCACACTATTTCTAAGCCAGTTGACACTTATAAAGTCCATAATTCCTAAAATTTCAGTCTAAAAAACTTCTTAAAGTCACATAAAAAAAACTTCAGAATAGATTAAACATTAGAAAAGTGTTTGAAAACACTAGAATAATTAAAAGGCAGGTGCTACATAAATGGTTACATGGAAAAGAAGAATTGAAATGTAACATCAATTGAATCTCTCCTCTGTTTCGCTATCTTGAGCACATCTGTTTCTATGTTATTTCACATTCTTGTGCTGATTTTGAAACACATCATTACTTAAATATGCATCAGAAAATATACAATGTGATTAAGTTAGCATTACTTTGAGAGTAAGTTCTTAATTTTTTAAATTTTATCACTACCTAGATGACTGCACTATCCATGCTCTACAGACACATGTACTGGAGTAGTAGTACAGTGATCCTTGTGACAACAGCATGAGCTTAAAATCACTTTTAAACAGAAATGGCCAATTTAATATTCTGAACTGTAAGCTATGTCAATTAATGTATTTTATGCTGGTATTTTTGCCAGTGAAGTAACAAATTTCTTCTGACTGTACCATTAGAATTAAAATTGGTAAAACTTTCCAGCATAACCTTTAGGTTTGCTGCAATGCTCAACCTTCAAGTGTTACTTGAAATATTATTATTCATGACGTTACTAAAATTCCGTCTTTCAGCTAATTTACTTGGTCAATTATGGCCAAGGAAACATGCTGGAGCAGGTATGGCCTCAAAGGTGCAGCAGCTTGTGGAGAGCCTGCGTAAAGCACAAGAAAAGAGCAAGACAAGAGGAGTGACAAAGAGAAATAACTGCAACCCTGCACTTTACCATGAGATTGAGTGCAGTGCAGAAAGCCAGGTTTGCTTGGTAACAGCACATTTCAAATACACTGACTACTAAATTTTGTTTCCTCTACCTGAGCAGAATCTGACTTTCATGTCACCTCTTCACAGTGTTCTTACAGAAATCAATGCTGTAATTTAAATTTGATCCAGTAAAACTAGGTTTGCTGACAGAACACCTTCTATTTATATAATTATTTGTTCATCATTTTTGAGTCTGCTTTTGAATACCGTTTTCTTCTGAGAAATGGCCACAAAGCAATATGGCCACAACACAGAGTTACTAGAACTATTTAAAACTTTCCAACTCAGATTAGTTTCTTACATCAGGAGAGCTGATGAAAAATGGATGCAATAAAGAATAAAACAAAGGTACATGTGGGATATTATTGTGCACTACTCTTCAGCAGTAAAACATAGTTTGGTACACAAGAACAGCACAGGCATTTATGTTCAACTTAGTATATTACACATCTCTCTACAGACTCTGTTTTAACAGAGCATGAAGGATGAAACTGTTTTCAACATTAGCCATTGGAAAAAAAAAAGTTGAAACAGTCATCTAGGCTGCCTCTCTAACAGGCAGCATGGAGCCACTTTGGAGGATAATTCACTATGTCTTAAGAACATGTTTACTATCATTTGGAATAATATCTCTTTGCAAGGTTTTGGGTTTCACAATTACAAGCATGATTCAATAGAGCTGAGATAACTAGCTTCGAGATGACACCTGATTTTCAGCCACTATAAATTAAAATTAGAGGACTTATAAGTAACATGGAACTCTGTGTGGTATGGTTCACCAACAGATTTCTATATTCAGTAGTGATACCTGAGACATGCATGGACAAAATACAGCAATAATTTTGCCTTCCAAGAATGCTCCCATTTCAGCTGGTTGGCCGGCTGATACCCTCCTGCACTGATAGCAGACCTGATAGATAGGTACTGCAAAGCTTTGGCTGAGCAAGCCTCTAAACCCAAGACTGCTAAAAGTCTGAAGAATGTGCTGAAGGGGCATTACTTCAAGCATCCTGATAATGGTCCCCTGGCTGTGTGCAAAGGATCACTGCCAAAGTCAGTGCACAGAGCTGAAGAGGGTTTTGGCTTCTTTGGGTGCTGTATACTCACAAAGGCACCACACTGGGATACAGTTGGCAATAGAAGTTAAACTCACCCAATTCCATACTTAAATCAATTTCTATGTTTCTCTCTTCAGTGGACTTTGCTTTTTCAAAACTTCCAGTGAAGGTTTTTACACATGGCAGGTCTGTATTATTGTCATATAAAGAGTCACTATGTGGGAAACTCTCAAAAATTAGCTATCCTAATCTACATATTACAGGGTGGAAAGAGTAGAGAAAAAATATTATCAGACCACTTAAAATTTGTGCAAGTCATATCTTCTAGAGGTTAATAGGTGTTAGCACTTAAACCAATATTCACTTCAATATGTGCATCGCAGTACAAACTTACAGAATATAAAACACATGGAAATGCATCATCTAGATGCAAGAATAATGACTAAGCTCTCAAAGTCTCTAAAACCTTTATGAATAACTTTTGCTAAGCATCACTACATAGGTACAAGAGTGACCTATTGTCTACTTCTAGTATTCAATTTATCAATAATTAAAAACAAAAATTTTAGTTACATTTCAGAATCTAAAGGCCTCAAAATTAAATTTTACATTTAAAAGACAATTGAACACCACATAAATTTGAGGAGTATGATTTATGTTATTGAAACAGCAGGTTAGACTAGAGGACTGCTTATTTCATAAGGAATTAACAAGCATGAAAAATTAACAATTTCATAAACATTAGTATCATATACTCAGCTACATGTATTAATGACTACAAATCATGAAGCAGAAACAACACACTGTGTTTACCATCCATGAAATAAGACATCTTTACTAAATATCAGTATATCCCTTGGAGTTCTGAATTTAACAGATTGATCATTTCATGACAGTTGCTCATCTCTTCCAAATTTTAATGTATCCAAACACACTCTTCCAACCATAAATTATAACTGGTGTGAAATGGAAGCATTTATACCTTATCTGTCTCTCTATAAGAGGTTTTATTTTTTTTTTTTCCTCACATACTCTTCAGTGATTACTACAGAAAAATTAATGTTGGTGTTTTGCAAGATTATTCAACTAACAAATATCTACTTCAAATATACAGCAACTGCAAACTGTGTAAAAACACCACTTTTAGGTTTTAAAATTCCCTGGATCACAGTATTTGGAAACAAGAATCTGAAAAATCAGTATGTCTTGTACTACCATAAAACAGCCAATTGTGCTTCATATTTATTGTACACCTCTTTTCACATACCCATGGCAATCTCTTTTTAAGATTCACAAGGAAATATAAAAGTATTGAAATTTACAATTTAAGATACAAACTGACTCTTTAATACTAAGTTTTAAGTCCTCATTGCTAAGTGCTATTCAATTCCACTTGAATTTTAAGCAGCACAAATCTAAATATAAATTTGTAAATATAATTTTGACCAGTATCATTTCATCTAAAATTACATATCTGATTTTTCTCTTATTTAGGATTTTTCCCTTCATTGCTTCTCTCATGGGCAATGATAGTTTTACTTACACTATACCCATCTACCTTAACAGAAGGGTGTTCAAGTCCACAGTATTAACCTCTAATAATTCTGCTAAGGCAACACCAGGTAATTTATGCTGGAAATTATAATAATATATTTTATTATTCATCATCTATAATTACAAAACTAAGATTGACAAAAAGATATTATACAAATGCAGAAGACGGTCCAGGAGAGTTCCAGAAGGAAAGTTACTTGATCCATCAAATTACACTGAATCAAAGAATGGCTGGGGGTGGAAAGAACTTCCTAGAGGGCACCTGGTCCATTCATCCTGCTCAGGCTGGGACATGTAAAGAGAGTTACCCAGGACCACATCCAGATGGGATTTGAATATCTCCAAGTACACACAGCTAGGATTCAGATTGACAGATATGGTTCAAAGGACAATCTGGCTTCAGGGAATTGCTCTATAACAACACCAGCACTTACTTACAGTTTATTGGAAATTGTGGGCAAATCATGGATGATCTCTTCATATGGCTCTTCTTGAGATAAAGTAGAAACAGCTAAAGGGTCTTTCATTTTTTCCTCCCAGACAATTTCAGCCTTCAGAAGCATTTCCTCAATAAAATCAGAAGCTGCAACATCTAAGACATTGGAACACCAAGATATCAGACAAGAAAATGGTGCAGAAAAGCTCCTTTGAATTAAAATCTCTAGATCAGATTAAGACTAAACATGTGGCTAGACAACACAAAAGGAGTTGCTCAGATATCAATCACAAAACAATACTTGAAATTACTGGGAAAATAAAGGCAAAATAAATTCAGTACAGACTCAAGTTGTCATCTGCAAAACCTCAAAACCATTCTTGCTGTGTAGTAAACCAAAGTATTCAATAATTTACAGGACTTCAGGAAAAAACAAAACATCTCTTCTAAACACTTTATTTCTGTGAAAAGGTGCACTTAAACTCTTTTCAAATGTTTTACATTTCTACAAACAAGATTTGTGTTTTATACATACAGAAGTGCTGAAATCAGTTCTGTTTGCAGACCTGATGTTTGCAGTTTGTGTTAAATACCTATTAAATATGGTTAGCTAATCATTATTCTTAGATTATCTGAGTTTAGTCCACAGCCTTTTTTTACAAATAAAAACTGCATCTAACCACAAACAACTCTTCTAAGGTTAAGTGTCATGAAGTTCCTTGTGAATGTATTTGTAAGAAGTACAGCATTTGAAGCATAACATATTTTGCTTTATTATGCATGGGAAGTTTCATCCACAATCTGACAGGAAGTTTCTATTATCTACATTTCTGAGTTCCATCTTCATTTTATCCTAGGCATAGAATATTGAACAACCATGTGTTCTTTTCATACTGCTAGTTAGCATTACTGACATTAGCTCTGCTTTGATCTCTGTGTTAGACGAGTTGATCTGAAATCCCTTCCAACCTAATAGAGTCCACAATTATTATTTTTAGAGTCAGTGCTTCATCTCCCTGTTGCTCTCTGGTTTAAGAAGGAGCTTTCTGCGGTAAACAAGGCAGCTACACTTCAAAACTAGGTGTTGAATTTGTTTTCAGGTAATAACTATAGAAATTCCAACTCAAGAGACCATGTACTATGAGCAGTTGGACAGAAAGGAACTCAGTGAAAAATCACCAAATATATGTAAATGCAGTTACCACCAAGGCACGGAAGAACTCTGAAGTAAGAAACATAGCTAAAAATAAGCAGGGAATGAAACAAGTGGAAGGACATGCTGTCATTTGATATGATATCCTGTGTTACCATGACCAGCAGTTTTCAGCTATATACGTAAGAATGTACGCACATGTACGTGTATATAATCCTACACACTAAATAAACTATAGGTAAGAAAGTAGGAAGGAAAGAAAACAGTGTCACAATAGCTAATACATATACTATGTACATGGATTTTCACCTACCTGAAGGCTTTTCATTATTGCAGTTAAGAAGATTGGGATTTGCCTGGTGCATCAAAAGCAGCTTCACAATATTTGCCTAAAATGGGCAAAACCAGAGGTGTTTGAAACGGGAGAAGTAGGACAGGTGTCTGTCACTCAGATTATTCCTTCCTGCACTATCTGAAATCATATGATAAACCACAGGCAGCACCCTCCCAACTACCACTTTGTGCAGTTAGTAAACACATTTCTATAAATCACAAGCAGCAGAGTAAAATTCAATTCTCCTACGATTTCAGGGTACCCTTGGCAAACCTCCACCCCCAGATCTCCTTCCACTTATACATGTGTAAAAAAATTCACAAAGGAAAAGCCTACCACCCATCACCACCTGTTAGACGTAGATCACAAATATTTCTTCATGCCTGACTAATTTAAGAACTGTGTGCCAGCACTGCCAAAGGGGTCTGACTCAGCCACCATCATAGAAGTAAATCTGTTTTCAGTCAGTAGTAGAAATTGCCACATTTATCTTGTTTACCAAAATCATCTAATCTATTAGTAAAGCTAAAAAATATAGCACAGTAGGGGAGGGCAGAGTATCACATTATGAAAAAAGTCTAAATCATATTTTTCAATTCTTGCAAGGAACTGTTTTAGTGAGTTCTTCTATGGCTGCACCAAAGTCTAGAGATACTTTCCCATCAAAGGCGGTAGTAATGATAAACCGATCAGAAATGAGTGGAAGGCTGCACAAGGAATAAATGATACTTTTAAAATGTGAATATCGATCTTAACTAAATGACAGAACTATATGCATTTTTGAATACATGTTAAAGTAAATAGAATGCATAAAACAAGTGTAAACTGACAGGAAAGACGAGGATGAGCACAGGCAAAAAAAAAGCTGTGAAGGAGGGAAAGGATTTTTCAGAGCAGAACAGACTTAGAGATAAATGAGACCTGAACTGGAAGTCAGCTAAGGGAAAGGATAGCTATTTGGCAAAAACCCAAGCAATAAATATATAAATATATAAATAAATAAATAAACAAAAAAAGAAATCATTGCAAAACAAAAATCAATATGGATTCAGAACACAGGAGTCAGTTTACTAGAAAAGACCATGATAATGAGGAAACCATTAAACGCAAAGAAAATACCAAGCTTCAAATCATAGAAAAGCAGGAAAATATTGTTGCAATTTCTATAAAAATAGAAAAGATACTGTTCTCCTCAGATTTCTAATGTTGGCTTTCTTTCCTTGCAGTAATAGCAGAAAAATCAGTGAAGTCCATGATGTGGGAAAGCCATAACAGGCTTATTTCCAAATCCAATTAGCCCTGCTTTCCTTTGTTGCATGTGAGAACTTGCAACACATGTAAAAATATACACATATATATGTCTTCATAAGGAAAAAAGGAACATGCTTAGTTATGGAGCTACTGCATAATCTCTGAAAAGTGGTAGTAGTTGTATTAAAGGAAGGAGGCTTTAAATGTTTTCAGTTTAGTAACAATATGCAGGTTTTTGGGTTACCAAAGGTTAGGATTTATACCACAAGAAATACCATGCTCCAATATCTGTGCTTCCTGCTGCCAATGAAATATCTCTTGCTGGGATTCCTTGATGCATGGCACCAAGACTAAGATATTCAGGTCACCGACAATTTCAATAACCTCCTTTTGGATACATAACTCTCTTGTGCTGGAATTTGCCTCACTCACTTATGTTTTAGACCGATTATTTTAAAATACAATTACCATATCTTCAGAACTGTGCCTAACAGAAGAAATATTTGTAGAATAATTACAGCAAATTACCACTGAGCAGAAGTATTTCAATTGCAGAGTTACAAATAACATAGATATGACTATGTCAGGAAATAACATAATACCTAATGAATTATTGTAGAACCTAATAAAATTAGTGTGTATGTATTCCTGTTTTTCCAGTGTAGTCTTTGCCAATTCATGTAAATTTAAAAAAAAAATAGACAGTGTCATGACTCACTGTGCAGAAAATGCCACAGTAATAGTAGTTGTTTGAAATATCTGCTTATAAAATATAACTTGTCTTGCTTTTTCTTTTATACTCATCTATTTATTCAATACCTTTAGAAAGAACACCAGGAAACATCTCATATCTTATTTTTTTCCTTTCAGATATTATCTCTGAATATGCTTCTTCACAAAATACAAAATCAGTTATTTTTCTGCATTCATAAAGCATGGCTAGCTCTCTTTTCCTAGTATTCTGCTCAAATTGCAATATTTTTGCCTCTTTCCGACATCTCTTAATGGATATCTCACCCTCTGACTGTTGAGAATACTACTGCAAAGAATATTTTCCTGTCTCACACTTTAATCTGAAAGTCTCACCTTTTAGATTCCCCTGGCTCCTTCTTTTCTCACCAAACCAGAAGATCCTTGCCCTCATTTTCAAAGGACTTCAGAGATTCTCCACACTTTATGTATTCCCATTCATGCAGCATTCCAGCTCCAGTCCCTACTGCACACTGGGCTGTGACTTTGGCCATCACTTATACATTTTAATATATTTTTGTACTTCTAGACCGTGCCTTATACTAGTGAGGAAGTTTTGAATATATTGGTGAAGGTACTTTGTGAACATCCATTCACAGCCTGTTCTGCCGTGGTGCTTGCCGAAGAGCAACAGGTGATGGGCTATTCCACAGCTCAGATGGACTGAAAAATGGCCCAATGGCTGGGGCCAGGGGCTGGTGCTGAGTGGCCAGCAGGCTAAGTGGAGGCCAGTAACCAACACTGTACCCCAGGGATCAGAAACGGGTCCTGTTTCACATCCCCATTAAAGATCAGGTTGATGGGGCAAAGTTCCCTGATGGCATTAAATGTGAGGAGCGGCTGATGTGCAAGAGGGTTATGCAGCCATCCCGAGGAACCTCAACAGGCCAGAGAAATGGCAGACAAGAACATCACGAAGCTCACCATGGCCAGGGGCAAAAGAACAACCCCAGGCACCAATACATGCTGAAGGCTACCCAAATGGAAAGGAGCTGTGCAGAAAAGGACCTGGGGGTTCTGGTAAATACCTTGTTGCACGTGAGTGAGCAATGTGCTTTGGCTGCAAAGAAAGCAAATGGTTTCCTGAACAGCAATTAGGAAGAGTGCTGCCCACAGGTCAAGGGAGGAGATCCTTCTTCACTACTCAGCACAGGTGAGGTCACACCTGCAGTGCTGTGAGCATTTCTGAACTTCTCAATATGAAAAAGACATGGAAGAGTGTAGCAAAAGGCCACTAAGATAAGTAAGAGACTAGAGCACCTCACATATGAGGAAAAAATCTGGAGAGCTGGAATTCTTCAACCTAGGGAAACAAAGGCTCAGGGGAATCTCATCCATGTGGGTAAATACCTGAAGGGAATGTATAAAGATGACAGAGACAAGCTCTTTTCAGTGGAGCCTAATGACAGGTCAGTAGGGTACTGAGCATCTCCCTTGCTTAGATAGATTGAGGGAGTTGGGCCTGTTCAGTCTGAAGATGAGATGACTGGGAGGGGACCACATCAATGTCTGTCAGTATCTGAAGGGAGGGTGTCAAGATAGTGGAGCCAGGCTCTGCTCCACAGTTCTAAGCAATAGACAAGAGGCAAAGGGCAGAAACTGATTCACAAGGAGTTTTGCCTGAACATGAGGAATAACATCTTTACATGCAGGTGACCATGCACTGGAACCAATCACCCAGAGAGGATGTGGAGTCTCCCTCACTGGAGATATTCAAGAACTGTCTGGACACAATCCTGTGCTCTCTAATGATCCTGCTTGAGCAGGGGTGTTGGACCAGATGACCCACTGTGTTCCCCTCTAACCTTACTCCTTCTGTGATTGTGTGACATAAGGCAGCATAAGTAAATTTACTGCAATATGCACAATATAAATCTCCAAATACAATTGCCCTGTGCCAAAAAGGGAACTAAGTTTTACCACACGTTAAATGTTAGCTAAAATAAAGAAATAAAAAATGTTGATTTTCATAAAGCAAAGTCTTAGGAGTACCAGTGTTGGCAAGACTGCAAGGCCTCTTGCCACAGATAAGTAACTGCAGTGACAGAGTAGGAAATAATGGGGCATGAAGGAGAGACAGGAATTCCTCAAGAACCTCCCCATGCACTTGAGGCTGCAAAGGAATCTCCAAACAGCTCTCAAACCACGGTATTTTTTACTGGTAATTAATTAGCTGGAGAGCAGAACCAGTATTCCTGAAAAGTGTCTTCCTCTCTTGTCTGGTCAGATACTTTCCTCTGAAGCCATGTACAGGACATTAGATGTGTACCAGCACCTGCAAAGGATAAAATGCTGGCTCTGCCTCAGCTTTTAACTCTTATTATCCAAGTCCCAGTCCCAGAGCCACTAACTCAGATAATTTATTCTCTTTCCTTTACCATCAGAGAGATACCTGCTTAAGTCCTAAATTCAGAAAGCTGAAGGTTTTATGCAAATGTCCTCATGTGCTGTTTTGCACAGCAATGAATATGCATTATCCAATTTGCATGAACCCCCAACAGTAAATTCCTTCAGTCTTTCACTTTTCGTCCCTGTCAACACCAATATTTTGCTCCACTTCTCCACTCCCCTCTGTCTTTTTCAACATTGGACATATTCTGTAATCCCTAAGTGACCTGGTTCACAATCAACATTTTGGTTCCTTACCTCTTTCATTTTTTATTCCCCAGACACTTCATATTCACTCCAAAGTTCTCTCTGCCTAAGCCCTCATCATCTTCTTCCTGCAATTTTGTTCTACCTGCTGTCATTTCTCAGGTTATCATTTCATTTTTGCTGAATATGGTCCCCATCATGTGCTCACCCACAGTGAGACAAAGATGTACAAAAAGAAACTAGTGGAACAACAATCTTAGACCAAAATCAGTATTATCTTTGACCCTCAATCTCACACTATTGTGTGAAATACAGTAAAATCACCAAGCATTATTTTAGTATCTAAAGTATATGTTCACTAAACACAAAAAATCCTCTAGACAGAACACAAGAAAAATCACACCATTATAGTCTGCAGTCTTCACCACTGAGTAAGGTGACCTGTCTCTGCACTCACAAGGACCAGTTCTATTGTTCATATGACTAAAATTTATCTTACTGGGCTGAAAAGTGGATGTTTACCTGTGTGATTTTTGTTAGGCAGTTTACTAGGACTGCTGCCTGTGAATGCTTATAATTTTTAGATTTTGGGGTTTGTTTTTTTTTTAATTAGATAGAAAAATAAAGCAACCAAAAATTAAGAACTTATGGTAGCTGGGTGTGGAAAAATATTTTACTTGTCCTTGTGAGCTCTAGTGTTTGTATGACTTGAAGACTTTTTTAAGGTAGAAGATGAATTCCATAGGCTGAGAATATTCTTTTTGCTGTCTCCTTGGAAAATCATCAAAACTTTGCCAAGTTTCAAAACTTTGAAATTTTGAAAAAATCAGCTACCCAATGCTTGTAAGACAGTTTTTTTAATTATAATAGATAAATCAGGGAGCCCCTTTTTGCTGATACAGTCCACTATAGGCCTACATGTTAGTAGAACCAGTAACAGCTGCTCTATTTAGAGTTGGATGTTGAAAAGATTTGCAATAAAAAGAATAAAAATCAGGGAAGTAGTTTCCATTTTTATTAGTACTGTTATTATTATAATTACTATGCTTCTGTGACAGAAGTGTTGTAATTTAATGCTAACCTTATATTCCATAGATTGAATAAATAAGATCAGATAAGTCATGGAGTAATATAACTCCTTAGAGTAACACTGGAGACTATTTAACTAATTAAATGGGGTGAAAATGGGCACCTTACCAAGCATCAAGGACATGAACAAGAAAAATGTAGGTTAAGAACCTTGCTCCTGGGGAGTGAAATAAATTCCAAGATTCTCAGCATTAGGGAGTAATGTAACCATTAAGCCACTGGAGTTCTGCTGAACTGAGCTTCTAAGATTGTGTATTTGTTCTCCATTACATAATAGTGTGCCTTAGATAACTGTGTGTCTCTTAAAGACAAAATTTCATAGGTAAAGGCCTAAAAAAGAGCAATAGTGTTCAGAGGCTAAATAGTATTTCCTCTGCAACTGCAAATCTAATCCACAGTACTGATCTAAATACATGAAATGATATCTGAAACTCATCTCCCTTCTTAATACAATATAGATTAGGAAGATATTTTTTTTTCTGTTTGAGTGCAGGGAAAAGGGGACCAGAACCAACTGTGGTCAGCAAAGTGGAACAGATTAGAAAAAGTAGGTTGTGGGAATAAGACTAGCAGCAGGATAGAAAGCATTGAAGGGGAGTGTGTGGAATGGATAAAGGCATTGAAAAAAAGTTGGAATCTGGAACTAACAGCATGAAATAAATGAAGTGAAAGGGAAGAAGAGAAATATGGCAAGGAGCCAGGCTGTAGGTAGAGGCAGACTAATCAGAAAAATGAAAAAAGAATGTGACACATGAGGAAAAAAACACAGAGATTGAACAAGGGAGATTGGGACTGTAAGCAAGTGGGACAGAAGGGCAGGAAGGTTGGCATGAAGTCAAAGTAGAGAAAAAAAGAAAGCTTGGATAAGAACCAGGGAGAGGAGGAGGGGCAGAAGCTGACTGTGCAAGGAATCAAAATTCAGATAAAATGTGTAAGGAAAGGACATGAAGCCAGGCAAATGGATCAGACAATAAGGCAATAGAATAAGGACAAGAATGGGACAGACTGGAGGCAATGGGGCAAATAAGGCTCTGTGTGTGAGGAATGAACCGTAAACACTGCGTCTGTTCAGGCACTGAGCCTGGAATGGAACCCAAGCTCCCCAAGTGTCATCACCACCTTTCTGCAGTCAGCAAGTTTAACCTATATGGTCTAAGAGGATGCCTTTTAAACCTCTGGAACAGTTTCAGGAAAAAAAAAGGGAAGCCTAATGCTGTTTTCTGCTATTAAAGCAACTGACAAAGATCACTTAAATGTTTTTCTACAGCTGATACAAATACTTCAACAGTCATTACTTCAAGACTAATAACCCACATTTTGATTCTACAATCCACCAGGAAATTAGACAGAGAGAAAATAAAATAAATCAGGGAAAATATTATGTGGTCTTGTGATTAAAGATACTTGTAAGTTATGGGCTTACAAGTTATACATTTTTTATTATAGAGAAGATCATAAATCTGCAATTTCTCAAAGTTTGTGCCTGAAAAGCCTTCTTGGCCTTCTTTTTTCATACTTGTCTCACATATATGAAAGTCACTATAAATGGTATTTTAAGGAAAATAAAACATATTGATTGGAGAGATCCTGCAAATATCAAGAATATAGTGTAGACTATTCATACCTCAGCTTTAAACACATACATGTAAACACTGAGGATTGTACAGTAATTTTGTAATTTGAGACTTTTCCTACTCTGTATATGAAATTCAAACTCCTTTAGTACTGTGTGAATCTAGGATCCCTTGCCTTATGTTCTCTGCCCACAATTACCATTTGAATAATTTATAGAAATCTTGTGAATATATTAAGAGTGAAAAAAAAAGATACCACAAGCAGAAATCCCAAAGTGTGCTCTCCATTTGAGGAAACTGAGTGTAATTTGATCTGAAGGGAAATAACAGATCTTCTACCTGAGTACAATCACATATGCCAAACATGAACACAAAGACTAAAGATAAAAGAGTGATATGTCTGGATAAAACACTCTCTGGAGGATTTTCTGACCATAAATTAAAGACTCCAACTACTTGACAGAGAAAATATTTATTCCCTGAGTTACTATAATCTGTTCTTATTGTAACACGAAACAAGCACCTCCTTCTTTAGGCTCTTCTCACTGAAAACATTTGTGGAGTGTGGTTGCAGAAGTTCAGAAACTGCATTCAAAGGAACTTCTGTGGCAATGGCCAAATTTGATGAGATTAAGTATCATTTCCCACAATGAGTTCATCTATCCATCCATACTGAAGTATATTTCAACAATAGATGTGGATATTTTTTTTGTTTTCAGCTCAAAATGCACTTAAAGAAAAAAAGAAGGATCTACAGGTCATAGTTGAGTCAAATGACTAATCTGTTTTGGTAATGATGAGCAAATTAGTTCATATAGTAAGAGGGTATATTCTCTGAGACTTCAGCAAGGAGCAGAGTCCCTTTTACAATCTGAAATAAATGCTGTGTTTTGATGAACTAACTAATCAGAGGGGTATGATTCAGACCAACCAAATGTCTGTAAGGGAGCATACACTCAGAGAATGACAATTTCACAAATTTGAAAATGACAAAAGACACATATAATTTGTCAAGAAACATAAGGTAGGCATCTTATATCTGTAATTTTTCTTTATTTATGTGGGACATTTCTAATTTGTATTGGAAGAAATCCTTGCTAATACAGTAGTTACTCTTGCAGAGATCCAGTCAGTAGGTGAAGAAATGTCTTTTCCGTTTGTTTTTTTTTTTTTTTGACATCATGAAACCCTCTAAATCTCAAAGCCAGAGGCTAAATCTGTGTTACTAAGAGAGTGCAATGAAGCAAGCTTAAGTATCCCTTATAATCCATGCTGCTTAACTGTTAGTTCTCCTCCTGACTCTCCTTTGGACCACTCCAACCAGCTCTCTACAAACATGACTAATCTCCTATAGAGGAAACTAGCTCTAAATAATATGAATATGACCCAGGCTGTTGCCTGGCTTAATCCCTAGTCCTCTTTTATTTAGTGATTTAACAGTTTTGACATAGGCATCATGCCCCAAGGATAAAAGTTTGGGAGAGGTAGTGTTTAAGCTACTGCAGAGTCAGCTCTGACCTGAGTGTCTCCGATAGCTGTTTGAAAGGTGACATTTTTGTGATAAACAACAAAGAAACAGCTTGTGCCTGGGAACTGTGCCAAAGTACCCAAGGCAAATGTCAGAGCTGCAGCCTATTCCCACCATGGGGAGGGCGAGTGTGCGCTCTCCTGATCACAGCAGCTGGAAGATGTCCAGCAAGGACAGCTCTACCAGTGCCAGATTACTAGCTGTCCACAAAGTGATTGCTGTGCTAAATTCAAATTAAGGGGCCAGCCTGAGAAATACAAGTCACCCTTCTGCAGTTGGCACCAGTGCCAGCACGGGCAGGGTGGCACCAAGTGCCCTGCGTTGGTGTGCACAGACAGCAACCACAAACACACCAGCAGTGCCCCTGCTGGGGGAGAGGGAGACAAAGGAGTTCCAGCTGCCATCAGCAGCAATGCTGAAAATGTCTGTGTCCAAAAGGCCCTGTTAAATTTACATAGACAGCCCTGGAATATTCTAATTTCTTGAGGCTAGCTTTGTTGCCTTAATATTCTTATTTTGAAGAGGTTCTCGTGTGTCATAGATGCAGATTTAGGTACCTCTTTGTAGAGTTTATTATTTTACATCATTTTATTAGGGCAAAAGGATTAAGGTAAGCAACTCTGATCCTAACACCACAATAACATAATTTTTTTGGTATAATGTTAATATCTCAATATGCATTAAAAGCACAGTTGTCTTTAAGCCTTAATACTTATGGGGGGTGGAAACGACAGCAGTCCGAGAAACTCAGAATAAAATTGTTTAAAAATAGATCTATTTTTTAATGTTTGCAGACTGATAGTATTTTAATTAAGTCTATTACACTCATTAATAATCCAATCTGTTCCTGTAAAGGAGATTCTTGTTTTACAGAGACTGACTTTCAGGCAGTAGTTGCAGCTGCTCTATGCTGTACTCAGTAGCCATATCCTGTACACAACACTCAAATTCACCAGCAATATCCTGTACTCCTATGCAAAAAAAAATATTCTACTCTTGATCTGCACATTTTTTCACTAACAGGACAATTCATTTATCATTTACCCATGCTCTGTTTTAATATTCAGACTAATAATGTTTTTAAATTTATCCATTAAACTGGATATCTTCACAAATATTTGTAAAGATAGACACAGATAATATTTTTTTCAACATCAGATAATACATATTGACACTTAAAACTCTTATTTATTCCCTCTCTGGAAACAATACAACAACATTCTGCTGTGTTTTGCTTGTGATAAGACTGGTTTTGCTGTAAGTATCTAACTCTACTCTTTCTCTGAGGTTCACTCTGTGCAACTTTATGTTTTCTAAATGTAAGTCATCAACTCCATGCCCACTTCATGATGATGTGGAAGACCCAGAACACCAGTGGGCAGCTGCCCTATCCTTTGCCCCACACTTTGATCTGGATTCCTCATGAAGGATTTAAAAATGTTCAGATTACACTTCTGATGTATGCTAGTCGCCCATGACTTCTATAACCAAGGAGGGTCAGACAGGGCAGATTCAGCAATGAATCATGACCCTATTTTAAATGCATCCCCTAGAATTTTCTGAGTTGTCTTCTAGAGGTGATTTTCCACATTAGACAAGAAAAAGCTTTGACTTTGTCCTTAAGTTTAGTTAGCTAAATTTAATTGAGAAGAATCCCATCCTAAATAAAAAAAAAAGGTTTTCCATTATCGAGGAATCTCTGCAAGCCAGGTTTATTATAAGGTGTGGATGCAATGTCTTTCACATGATCAGTTCACTCAGATTGATGTATCTTTCACCAGTAATTTCACATATAAATTACTGTGGAAGATGGAGTAGTAAGAGTTTCATAATCCACTTAATTTGCAACTTGAGATTTGTAGCAAGAAGCTTACAATGCCTTTATTCTTTACAAGCTTCCTCCTGTGCAGATGGAAATTGCATTTTCTCACTATAAATTTAAAGCTTACACAGTTCCTTGTTTTTGTTTTTTTTCCTCCCAGGTAATGTAAATTAGTACCATCTCTATTATTGTTATGCTCTTATAAATAGCCAAATGTGTAGGCTTATTCCCATTTTGTATATTTGCAAATATAGAACAGTACACGTATAGAGTAAAGGTGCTTCAACTGAGTCGGGGTGTCACTCTAAAATAGAGTAACAATTTCTTCATATCACAACATTTTGTTTTGTAAGATAATATACAAAATATACATATGTAAGGTCTATACTACAAAATAGTTCATAAACTAAATTTGTAAGTTGTATGATTAATTCAAAGGAATTTTTTAAGTTGAGAAGCTTCTCCATATGAAACATACATCTGTAGCTATTTTATAAACAGGAAAAACAATCAGTCCTTATGACTCCTGGGATATAATACTGGTCGGGGTTTGGTTGCAGATAGTGTGGCACCAGTGCTAGAAAATTATTTAATGACAATGGTTTTAAACTGGTTTGCTGAAATTTCTGTGACCACTCATTAAAGGGTCATTGCCTATTAGACAAGCCATAAGATAAGAAATGGCTATTTTGCTGTTCAAATACAGAAGGACAGACATCCTCCCAAGAACTTAAAAGGACAGCAAACTAAAAAAGTAGACTTTATGACAGTCTCCAGTACAAGATAGAGATTTATCACTCTAGCAAGTATTTCAAGTGTGACATTTTAAAAAAATATGCCATGAAAACATGTTAGAAGAGTGTGAAACTGTAAGGGATCAAATCTAGAGTTTATATTAATTACTTTCTCAGGGAACATTAAAATTTTTGGCTAAAAAATAACTATTTCCTCATAAATATATTTTAATTTAAAAGGGACTATCCAAATCGTGTCTTGTCTAAGGTTATTCCCTTTCTGTCATACTACTTTTACTCAAAATAGGAACTATGCTCATTTTAGTCTATGATTAATGACTCAAAATGGAATTAAAATTATGATATGCATGTGAATTCATTCTAAAGCTAAAAAATATTTTAAAATTGTCATCATAAGAAAGGAAATTTTAAAAACACCCTGATGTAGTTACTGAAAGAAGTAGAAGATATGTAATGAATTACTTTTATAAAGGAATTTAAATTATTTACTTGTTTCTGACAAAGAGCACATGAAAGCTCTATTTACTTTCTTAAAAACATTGGCAAATTATATGTAATGATAATAAGATATTATTCACTTATTATGAACTTTATTATTCACTAATACTACAAAGAGAAGATATTTGGTCTGTATTTAGATAATTTAAGTGAAGAAAACAATGTTCATGGGCTTTCTGTGTGTGTACCCACAGTGGTTGTATAGAGACTAGAGCAGCTGGTTCCCAACTCCTCACTGAAAACTCCTGAAATAGCAAGAATTCATGCTATGGTCATCTGGGATATAAGGGAGATGTGCCAACAAAAAAGATCATTTCAAAAATAGCAATCTGCACTCTTAGAATTCTTTGAAAAGAAAGACTTTTTTTCCAATAGTCATTTTCAACTACGAACTTTACATGTGCAGGCCTGTTTCTAAAAGAAAGATACCTATCTTTGCAAGATAAAGTGTATTTCACGTCATCCAGAGTTAGGGTTGCAAACATATGCATGTTACACATACATAAGGAGAGGTAAGTTCCTTCCCAGCTCTTTAAAGTGCACTCTTTCAAGATCTCCTCAATTAAACTCGGGTTTAGCTTCACAACAGAAGAAATGTACAGCTGCAGTATAACCACATTGTTGTAGTACGAAGCCCTAACTTGTAAGTCAAGCTAAAATGTGAGAAAAAGAAGCTAAAGACTGCATCACTGCTGTCCCTCACTTCTGAGTAAGAGCTTATTTGCCCTACTGAAGATTGAACACAGGGAGAGTGAGTGCAGAGGGATCAGTGAGAGCAGAAGAACTTTAGAAGAATTACAAAAAAGCTTAGGGTAAAATAGGATGAGAAAATTAAATCTACAGTAAATTCAAAATACCCCTGATACTTCACTTGCTAACAAAACTTTGGTTCAGTATATCTTTGTGTAAAATTTTTCTCTGTAAATTTACACTACCTGAAGTTATTGAGGATACACCTCAGGCCATATATATGTATGTTTATATATATATATAACCAAATGATTTAATCTATTTTGAAAATATGCAGACCTTTGACACTCTACAAAAGTGCAGGCACAGGGTATCTCAATAGGAGAAGTCTATTACCCAGCAGAACTAACTAATCTAAAGAAACACATTTATTTTTAGTATTTTATTATAACTTTTGCTGTATTTTTATTATTTTCTTGTTATAAAGTGTGTTATTTATTTTCTGAAATCTGAGCTAAGATACATCACAGAAGATGTCTTCTTTTGGAAGACACCTATGGGTAAGTGGTGATTTGTGAGCCCTGAGGTGGGTGAAGAGCTGTAGAGAACTTTCCTAAAGTAATCAAACTAACAAAGACTCACTAAACACATCCAGGGAGAGCGAGGATGAAGGAGAACTGTATAGATAAGGAAACTGAAAACTGAAAAGATGCTAAGAGGGACTTTTCATGTTTAGGCATGGCCTCTAAATCCCAGGACACACTTCCACAAACTCATTGACTGGAAAGCTTTGAACACAAATGCTAAATGAATCCTGGACATTTATTCACAGAAATACACACAGAAAAAAAGTTAGCTAAATAAACTTTGATATCAGATAGTAAAATAATAACAGACAAAGTGTTTATTTTGTTTCCTTTCAAATGTCAGTGCAAACCTAGTTTTTACTGTAGACCAGCTGTTGCTGGTGGTAGATTGAGCTGCATTGGGTTGAAAGCTTTCCAAGGTTAATTCTCAAATGGTCTCTCTCATTTGAGATGCCAATCGGTACTATATGAATGAGAAAGATTTTTTGCATTTAAGAATAGTCTCCCTGACTTGAAAGAATTTGTTATTGCTACAGAAGGCTCCCATGAATAAAAAGGAAGCAGGTAAAAAAACATGCTTTACCTGTCCATACTTTGCAGCCAAATGTAGGGGTGTCCAGTACTGGTTGTCCACTACATTGAGATCAGCCCCATGATCTAGAATCAGAGATGCAACATTCTTGTATCCATTAGCACAGGCCACATGCAGCTGTAATATAAAAGTTAAATTTTGCATATGTTAATAGTTTAAGAACTAGTGTTTAAAATAGTTTAAGAATAGTGTTAAAGAACTTATCTATGGTATACTACTTCACATCTTTAGTAAACCACAGTTACAGCAAACACAAAACATATGTTTGATTACTACAGGCTAGAAAACCACTAGCTTAGGAATTTTTTTAGCATTTATAAACACGATGCACCAGAAAAAAAATAATTCTAGCTTTTCGTGAGCTACTAAACAATCTAGTCTATCACTTTTCATAGAACTTCAAGCAAACACGCTTTCAAACACATTCAAAGACTTCACGAGCCAAGATAGAATCATAGATTTCAACTTGAGCTTGAGTTCTCTTTGAGCCTAGAACTTTCTTTTGTGCCAGTTCAAATATCCCAGATTTTAGCTGACACTACTCCAAAAGGAACTCATTAGTACATAATCAAACCAAGCACATTGAGACTGCAGCATGAAATTAGTGACAAAAAATACTTTCTCAATTTTGAACCACAAAGATTTTATTTTCTATACTTGTATTGCTTCCCTAGATATTTAATTATTTTAATTGGTAATTGAGGAAATAATTTTAATTGCTTTTCTATATCTCTAAACTTTATTTAAGAGTCAAAGTGGAACAGAAGGAGGGTGGAAAACGCAGTAATAGAGTGAGAGAAACTCAGGTCAGTAGGAAGCTCAAGGGGTCAAGTAGTGCAACTTGCTGCTAAAGCAGGGAAATTTCAAAGGTAGCTGTTTGCTCAGGGTTTGTCACTCTGACAAGCGAATACTGTAAGAGTGATAAAGAATGAAAACTGTAACAGCAAGAAAAAGAAAAGAAAACTCAAAAATGTCTTTACAAATGGCTGATATGAGGAGCTGGGCATTATCTTTTGCAATGTATTATTATTTAAAGGCTCTGTATGTGTTTGGCATTTATATCAGCTATCAATTCCACTATATGTTATTTATAGGATGTGATTTTTTTAATATAAAAAAACCCAATAGCCATTTTGGGGTTTTATTTAAAACAAATAGCAAGCATGTAAAATAAATATAAAAACAATAAAATACCAAACAGGTCTTCTGAACAGAGAAAAAGGAAAGACATAATAGAGCAATAAAATTATTTTTTCTCGTAATAATCAAGTAGAAGAAGAAAATGCAGAAAGGAATCCTATATCAAGGAAAATTTGTAATTTGCAGGTTTTGATGGAAATTGTTTCTTATACGTGATGAAAAACTGTTGAGGTGCATATTTCATATGATGAGATTGATCCAGGTTCCAGTTTAGTGGGTCTTTACTTTCTCATAGTCCTCTGCTGTGATTTCAAACATTCCCTTCACTTCTGGGAACAAGGGGGACAAGAAGAACTTAATGCTCACACTGGTCAGTAAGAATGGGGCATAGGAATATTTCAGAAATTGAGAAGTCAGATTATAGTTGGTCTATGTATCCCCAAACTGCACAGCCCAACTGCATGACTTTTTCTCCTCAAAGCATTGTTAGCGGAAGATTTTCTTTTTCTGGTTATTGAAATGGATGGATAATGGCAATAAAAAGGTCATGCAATAAATCTTTTACTACAACTGTGCAGTTCCACAGTCACTTTAAGAACAGGAGACACTAAAATGAGAGTTCAGGATATTATTTCCCTTACCTGTTATTTCTGGTTCAGCTGCACACACAGAGTATGCATAAAGTTTTCACTATAAAAATGATTAATGCAGAGGGAAGGAATACAGTACAACTCATCCAAAATCTTTCTCTGGAAAGGGTGCAAAATTCCCCTGGGGGCAGAACTTTGATTCTGCATGCTATGCTTTCAAATGTACAAAACCCTCAAATTCTTCCTGTAATTTGACATAGCTTCATGGTGGAGAGAGGGTGTGTTTTAACAGAAGAAATTTTATTTTCTATTCAGACATCAACTTGACAAGTGCTATTTTTAAGCAGTGTAAAAGCTCCTAGGAAATATTTTATGGCTGAAATCTTTCAAAGAAAAACTCTTACAGGAGAATACAGCATAAAAAATGCTGTGTCTGTTTGCATTGCATGTGCATCAATGTAGGTGTTATGCGTCTATCAGAATGAGTATTTATATATTTAAAACAATAATTTCTTGCTTGATTCAACTTATACATGGACTTAGATATATATTCTGTCAAGAGAAAACAAAACTGATTTGAGACTTAAAACAGAGATATTTGTCTTTTTTTGTACAGATAGACATAGAGGAAAAAACACTATAACCAGAACCCTCTGATATCCATACAACTATCACAGACTGGCTGACTCAACATCCATGAATAAAAAGATAATTGTTTAACAAATTCTGTATTTTCCACCAGCCTGTCAAACAAAAGTTTCACATAATAGAAATCTCAAAGAAAAGCAAAATTACCTACTTTGTATCTATTTCATGAAAAAATCAGATTTCAACATAAAAACTTTTCATGTAAAAAATATCCCTTTTGTCAACATTCTACTAAGCAAACAGCAAAAACCTCAAAGTGTCCGCAATGTTCTTCTCCCAGTATGTGCTGTTCTCTTAAGCATCTTTCAGAAATGTATTTCAACTATTCCAGCTAACTACAGGAAAGATTTTATACAGTAAGATTTATTTAAGTTCATAACTCAGTTTAACTCAGACAATTCTGACTAAAATAGCAATAGAAGTTTAGTACCATAGCTATATGATTTAGCAGCTTAGACAAAAACATCAGAAAATTGGTAGGTAAATTAATGCTTCTATGAAATAAACTAAAATTTGTACAGTTTCTTCCCACCCCTTCCCTGCTCCCCTCCTGTTTTTAAATACAATTAACTGCCTTGAGGTTGCCACCCCAGAAGTCACAGTGTACTGTTTCTAGAGAGAGACAGTGGCTGGATTCAACCCAGCTATGAGGCTGATCACTTTTTTGGTTATAGCTTAAATACTCCACAGGTATTAAAATATGGAATGACTTAGTATATTAATTCAGTATCAGGCAATGTTATTCAATGCTAGTGCAGAAATGGTAGTAATAACTATTAGTGCTCTAATAATATTAGTACACTATATTCAGAAAAAAACAAGGTACTTTAAAAAATTTATTCAATATATTGGTGCTGCTGATTTACCATTTATTGATTAAATGATTAAGTGATTAATAGATTTATTGATAATGGTGTTGAAGATTTTATATGCAAAAGGAACATTCTACAGACATGCTATAGAAATACACATGCTATTTGACAGCTGAAGAAATACAAGTCCTGACAAAATAAACTGATAGAATATCTATTTGCAGAAAAAAGTATAATAAATCCCAGTAACTACAAATAATATGCAAATCTGGGAGTAGGAGTACTTTTCCATATATATTGTGAATGCTTCAATACACTAAATCAAGATTGGATTGCTAAGTGGAACAGTGTTTTAGTAGGATGCAGCCAGAAGATATGAACCAAAAGCAGGGATCACAGAGTGATGTTTCAGCCTCTTTCACACAGAATGTCACGGAGCACATATATATCTCCTGTAGCTTTAAACTATGGTGTTAGTATTTTTGCTACTAAATTTTATGTTTCATATTTATTAGCCAGGAGACAAAAAATTGTCATTTAGATGTTGCATTATCCTATTTTAAAATCCATATTATTCATGGAATTAACATACATCTATTTTCAAAACACCAGGTAGAACCAAAACCTTCTTAAGAGAATTGCCTTGTAAACATGCTGAAATTATTGCAACACATGCATATTCCCAGGGTGATGATTACGTGTTCCCACTCACCAGGGTAACTCCCTCATCATTCTTTTGATTCACGCTCCCTCCACTTGAGATGAGCTGTCGGACATCTGTAAGCATTGTCACAGCTCTCTGAATCTTCATTTGGCGCAAGGAATTCAGCTCTACGCCTGGAAAAAAGAAAAGGATAAAACCTTCTTTTATTCATCAATAAAGGACCCATATGTTATTTTGTATTCTGGGTTTTTAAAAGCTTAATCAACATTTAAACAGACTTTAGTGTGTATTTTTGAGTGTTTACTTACCTACAGTCACCAGAAAGTCTAGTCTTAACTTTTTCAGCTGATACATGAAAGATTTAAGTCAGTGAGCAGTATCGAATAAACCACCCTCATCTCCTACTGACTGCCAGAGCAGTTGCAGGTAAAGGAGCTGCAATATCATGAAACCCATTGGAGTGTGAAAGAGATGTGATTGGGAAAAGAACTAAGAAATCTAAACAAGCCAAACAAGTGTTTGGGACTTATTTAATTAATTTTTTTTCTTGCAGTTTTTCAGCCCTGCAAATGCATCACAGTACCCAGACCAGTCCCTCAAATCTGGCGGCTGAACTGCTTGAGATATTGTGAATTCAAGTAGATTACATTAAAACTCAACACTTTTTTATATGCCTGGGTTATTTTTAACTGGAATTAGTTCTCTGGCTGAGCCTAGACCATTTAAAGACCCCATAAACCAAGAGGAAATGTGGTGTGGCAGTAGGAACAAATGGGGGAGGATGAAAGGAATGAATGCTTGCATCAGCATTGCTACTGAAAGAACAATTGTCAGGGAAGAGTACTAAAATGAAGATAAGCAAGGCAGGCATGGTCTCCAGTCTGAAAAGGTTTAAAATAAGAACCAGGATATAACAGAAGTATGAAGTGGTTAAATTAGCAACTGGTTGTGGTTTGATTGGAATAAATAACCAAAATTCAGGGCTTCATTCTTCTGCTTCTAGTTCCATGTATTATTTAAACTCATATATAGAAAATGGAATTTGAGTGTAAAAATTCTATTCTGGCCATGACATAACACAAAAATCATATGAATAAATGATTTTTCGTTGAAGGATGTGATACCTTCTAGATGCTGACCTGGAACAGAGACTAGACAGAGCAAGAGGAAGAAGTAGATATTTATTAAAAGGCCTCAATGA
>JAWWMU010000001.1:91236772-91249643 GCA_035048155.1 Cinnycerthia olivascens
CATTGCAGGAGAAAGACCCCTGTTTTGGTTTGTTTTGTTTTTTTCTAGCAGGCATACCTGTCTTCAAACTGAGACAACGTGCTAAAAAAAAAAGCCCCAAAAACATGGCACAATTCTTTAAATACTAATTTTAATTCATTGAAATATCCAGATGTAGCTATTATTTTTATTATATTTGATTGAAGTTTAAGAAATACTTTTCTTGCTGCTTACTAGATATCCTTATAAATAGCATTATTTTTGTGAGATTACATTGTTCAATAGCCCTTGTGTGTATTGCTTGGCATTATGCGAATCCGATTTTCAAATATCAGCTTATAAACACATGTCAGCAACACTTACTATATGAGGAGGGAAGCCAATATTTTCAGATTCTGCAGAAGAATGTATACTTGTAAAACTACTGAGGCCTATAGCTCTAACTCACTGCAGCAGTACCGACTGATTGCTGCTAGAGGGTTTTGCCTGTCTGCCTTTAAAGATAGCATTACATATGTCTAGTATGCTTAGTTTCACAGACTGGCTTGGGTTGGAAGGAGCCTTAAAGATCATCTAGTTCAATCACTCTGCTATGGGCAGGGATACCTTTCATTACACATAGCTCAGAGCCCCATCCATTCTGGCCTTGAGCACTCCCACTGATGGGGCATCCACAACTTCTCTGGGCAATCTGTTCCTGTGCCTCACCGTCCTCACAGTAAGGAATTTCTCCCTAATATCTAATCTAAACCTACTCTCAGTTTAAAACTACTGTCCCTGTCCTGTCACTACATGCCCATGTAAACAGTCTCTTTCCATCTTTCCTACAGGCTCCCCTTCAGTACTGGAAGGCTGCAACAAGGTCACAGCAAACCCTTCTCTTTTCCAGGTTGAACAAGAACAATTCTCTCAGCTTTTCCTCATAGGAGAGATTCTCCATCCCTCTAATTTTCTTGGTGGCCTCCTCTCGTTTCAACAGCTCCATGTCCTCCCTGTGCTGAGGAGCCAAGAGCTGGATGCAGCACTGCAGGTGGAGTAGAGGGGCAGAGCCACCTCCCTTGACCTGCTGCCCACACTGCTTTGGATGCAGGCCAAGGCACAGTTGGCTTTCTGGGTTGATAAGGTTTATTTCCTTCTAGTCTGAATATGCTATCAGAAGTGAAGTTCCCACCTCCTCTTCATATAAATATCAGAGTGACAATTCTCCCACTCTAGTGAACATGCTTTTATTTCTTCCTCTTCTGCAGTAAGGACATTGATGATTCTTTCAGCTAAAATTAGTTAAGTGAACTGTCTCTTAACTTGTATGAAAACAAAAATTTTTTTTTGTAATTTATTTCAAAAGGCTGGTACAATTTCAAGGCTTAATATTTATGCATTCATTTTTGGATATGTATTATATGTTTATTATTTTATTTTTTATATTAATACTAGAACACTGAAGCAGAATTAGTACCCCTGTCTCCAGCTACTTGTAGTAAGTATCATGTCTGAAATGAGATCATCACAGACGGTATTTCTACCCTACAGATTTTACTGCAAAGTTTTAATATGTTATGGTTATTTTTTTTTGTGTGTGTGTGTGAGAGAGCAGTAAAAGCAGGCTACTGAACACATGCAAGGGAAGCAGGATCTGAGGGTGAACACAGGCCACGCAGGTCACCATCCTTGCTGACCAGGACACAGTCCCACAGTACCCAAAAAAGAAAATCGAGCAGGTCTGGTGATGGGAGTCAGGGTCAGCAGCAGTCCTGTGATTGCCAGAAAAGCTTCTAGTGTCAAATCCAGGTAAATCAGATGAAACAAGGAGTCAAGTCAGTGGTCCAGGGTTGGAGTCAGCAAGGATCATAGCTGGGCACAGGACTCCCACAAGCAAGGACCTGAGACTAAATGTGGCTCCAGAGACAAAGGATGGGTGAAAGATCATGACAGTGCTACTCCCCAGCTTTGCCTCAGAGCTCAGCTCTTTCCCATCCTCAATGCTCCCACAGCTGGCCTTGAGCTCAGGCAGCCAAGCCCCAGGGAGCAGGAGGGAAGGAGAGGTCACAGGGCCAATGGGCACAGTGGGCACTGACATTTTTTTGCAGCTTGAATAAGGTTATAGTTTCAGGAATTCTATAAAAAAGTGAAAATATGCTTCTGATGGTAATGAATTAGATTATTTCTTGAAAAGTTGTTTAAAAGGGTACTGAAAGGGCATCCCCAGTTTCTGATGTCATTCACAATATTTTCTCAAATCTTAGCAAAGACTATTAGTCAAGGAGATATTAAAAATTAAGGTAGCTCATTCACACTTATATTAGAAAACATAAAGGCCAAAGGAAAATGAGCATCCTCAACTATGACATTTTCCAATGTGTCACATTTTCCATGTGCTTCATTTTTTGAAATGACCTACTGCAACATTTTGTTTGCTTTTCTGTTCTCACTGGCAGCACCAACACCTAATCCCTACTATCAATTAATCAGGCTCTCTGCAGAAAATAGATTTTTTGTGTGTGATAATCTTATGGGTAGGTGGTTCCAAATCAACAAGAATCAAAGCAAAAAAACCTTTGAGCTACCCTGAGGCTGTTTCGTTTTGACTGCCTACTTTTCTGTCAACCTTCTGCATCAATATTGTTGAAAGAAAATTGGTAAGCATAAATCAAGACCATGGTGCATACTGTACTAAAATAGAAAATATATTAGGGAATTTAGTTTTAGCTAAAGCTTGCTGCTCTTTAGTGCTAACAATCTGTATGTGTTGGCATTTTAGTCAGTTCTTACTGCAGTATATTAGCAATAATTCCCTAACATCTGTGAAATAGTTTCAAATATTAAAATCTCAACCAGTATTTTTCTAAAATAATATTGATTTTTATCCCTTTATTTTCTTAACTACACTGAAGAAATTCTTAAGGGTTATTCTAACCTTGTTGGATTACTAGATCTGTTTAAGGATTTCTGTACCACAACCTCAATTTTAAAACATTTTGGTTTACATACTCATTTCTTTTAACTAGTAACAATAAATCCTAATGGAAATTACACACACCTGGGGTCTTCATTTTGATCTTACTCTCACAAAAAGTGCCAGAGTATTGAAAAACACACAAAGAGGCAGTTGTGGGGCTGTAGGGATGGGTCTTGTGGGAAGAGGCAGGAGCTGTCCAGTCCGCTCTTGCAGCCCTCAGTTGGACACAGCTGAGCCTGGCAGCCAAGTGTGACCAGTGACAAAGCAGACAGATGCTCCTAAAGGAGCTCTATACCCGAGAAAAACCCACACTGGGGCTGAGGAAAAGTGCAAAGAAGAAAAGGGGCACAGAGAGATATTGCTATGTACCAGCTCCGTGTGCTGCTTGTGACAGTTGGAGAGTTTGGAGAGAGGAAGTGAAGCCTGGGAAGAGGGGAGGAAAAGCGCTGTTCTAATCTCTGTCTTTTTGTTTCTCACTACCTGAGCCTATTCCAGTTGACAATTTCCACCAAGTTGAATCAGCTTAGCCTGTGACAGTAACTGGTAAGTAATCTTGCTGTCCTTGTCAGGAAGGGAATGGGCAAGCAGCTTTGTGGGAGTTTTTAGTGCAACCACACCAGATTTTATTAATAACTTCAAATTAATTACAGTTTAAATAAAACATACTTTAGATATATCTTCTATCACATTCTAGATTACTATAAAGTGTCAGATTTGCAGTAAATTTTTCTTTAATCCTTGCCCACTACTTTTCTAATTTAGATTTTTCCGCACATCATATGTCCCATATGTTCTTAACTGTTGGCTTCAGGGAAATTCTCCTTATTGTAGTAGTTGACAAGCTGGCTATTTCTGGCTAATTTTAAAAGCTGTCTTCAGTTAAAAGCTGTCTTCAGAACTACTAACACATAGTTCTTTTTTTTTTTTAATTTTATTTTTTTTTTTATTCTATCTACTACTGCAAGGCAGAAAAATAAATTTATTTCTTCTATTTTGCAGCTGAAGAGTAAGGCTTAATTCCCTTGATAGTAGGAATTTAACATACAATATTTGCAAAATCTGCAAAATATTTCAACTGATTTCCACCATACAAAACCACCTAAATGCATAGGGCTTGCACATGATTTTGGCTCTATGTGCAGTTTTCTGAGACACCAGAATAAGATTATTTTAATATTCAGGGAACCAAACAGACCCATTTTTCCTTCATCTTGGAATAGCATAATAGATTTTGCTTAAGTGCATGAAATCTTTATCACCATCAAAGGTTGATAACCTTTAACCAGCATTTTAAATTAACTTGCCCCCACAGAAAGTGAATAATACTGTGGAAAATACTTTGCAGAAAAGCAATAACCATTTTTTTTCTCCTGTACCTGTGTCACAGTAGAAAAAGGAATACCATCTGTACTTTTGGGTAGATATGTTATTTAAATATAGTCATCCATTCCAAAAATTGAAATCACAACAGATGGTTATCTTTTGCTTAAGTAATGATCTGCTACTGTTTGAAATTCTCACTACACAACAGAAAAGAAAGTTATTAAATTTGCTTTGAGAAGTGTGTGATATGTAGACAGTTCTTAAAAAAAAAAAAAAAGTAAATGTCCAAATATTCCTTTCTCAGATTCAATAACAAGGCTGATGTTCTTGGAATGCACAGTTATCCTACTAAAAACAGAAGCCTGAGATCTTGGAGGACAAAAGAGAACAAGTCTCTATTTGGAAATTAATTACACTAAATATGTTACATCCTGCGACTTGGCAAATACAGAACCCAGAACTATCTGCCAGTCATTTTTAGTTTATATCTGAGTCATGCAATCCACTATACAACTAAGAAAATAAACAAAAATGTTGCATTGCTCAAAGTATTAAATATTTAAAACAGCCTAAAGGAAAAGGAGGAAACAAGGATCATATGCCATGATCAGAGTTTCACTGACACAGTTCTACAATGAAATATTCTGCCTCCAGAAACAGAGAATGCACTGGAAGTCATTTAAAGTTTAGTTATTTTTAAATGCCATTAAGGACTTAAAAGATTTGCCTTAAAATATAAATCTGTTATTAATCAAAATAAGGGTTATGGAAGGTACTAGGTGGACTTTCTTAATGATCTCAATAATCAATCAGGTTTAGCAAAAAGCAGGACAAATAGAGAAAAAAAATCACCTCTTTTACATTACGTCCTAGGGTGACTTTATGATGCTTGTATCCCCAGTCATCTGTTCTGTTTATGTTGGATATTAAGTTCTGCACATTTAAGGCTGATTCTGAGAGCAAAGGGGGAAGAAGAAGTGCACAGTTTGTTTGCAGAAACGTCTCTTGTTCCCCACATCCTTCTCCTGTCTGCAGCACAGACAGTGGGAGACAACTTTCCTTTGCTTTTTATTTAGGTTTTTTTTTTAACTAGCTGAGGCAGAGGAATTCCCAAGACTGTGGATTTTCTTTATCTTGGAACTATTCAAACCCGCTTTGGACTGAAAACTCAGAAGAATACCCGGGAGCTCACACCTGTGGCCCAGCGGGGCTGGGATGTGGCATTTTCCAGAGCTTGAGGGACTGATAAGAGACTGAGTGAGCCAAGCTACGCCCCACGAAAAGGACTTTCTGAATTTGCCATCTCTTCAGAATAGGAAGAGGTTTTATGGCTTAATATTACTCATTTTTTATGCTTCTGAATCTTTCAGTTGTTAAACAACCAGGTTTATTCCACTTTTCTTCAAAGAAAATTTTTTCCCAAACCAGCTGGGGGAGGGGCTTCTTCAATCTGCTTTCTAGAGAGATCCCTCTGGAAGTTTCCTCCCAGATTTGTCCTAAACCGGGATGCATTAATATTTTAATTTCACCTCTGAAAGGAGATACTTTCTGAAGCAATGAATGGATATGAAGCTGAAGGTGTAAGTGGAAAGAAGTGGCATAAAGATGGGTTAACACTGGAATGGGAGCCTAGAGAGCAGTAGAATCTCCAGTCCCACCTGGCTTATTCTCAACTGGCCTTGCTTAAGCAGGTGTTGAAATCCTCAAATGTCCTTAAACCTTCTTTTCATAGCAAAACATGGAAAACAAATGACATCCTGGCACAGAACAAATTTAACAGTTTTACTGGTGTTTTCCTTGTGGCTGGTCAAATTAATAACTCTTCTGTTCTCTACAGTCTGCATTTCCTAGAACTGCAATGCTGGTGATAGGAGTATAGACTACTGAATAGGCACCTACATACAGACCTGTAAATTTAAATATCCTAAAAGTCATCCTACACAGCAGACTTCTATGTCTCAGCTGGCCATTCTGGGCTCCCTCCATGGCACATGGAAAGAAGCAGGCAGTTGAGATCCTAATGTACATGCCTACCTTCAAAGCATCTCTTCTGCTATAAGAAGGGTTTGCTATAGACTGGCTACCAGAAATTAGACTTAGATAAATCAATCCAAATAAAGTCCTTGAGCTCATGAGCCCACTAGGCTTCTGAATAAGGGGCCACTAGGCCCCTTGGACACAATCTAATCTGATACAGTTAAGCTGTTTCAAACACTTTCATAAACATAAAACAGGATGCTGTATTTTCTCTTCCATCCTCTATTAGAGAGATCTTAAATGAAGCTTACAATACGCCAGAATTATTACCCAACAGAAACAATGCTCTTAATATACAGAGGATGTGTACCTCAAATTGTGTTCTCTTAGGTAACTGAAGTCAGCCAATTTCTTTTTTCAGTCAATAATTACTTTCTGTATACAATGTAACATTGTTTATATAACTTAATATAACAGCAGAGAAAGCTAATTTCTGTACAGGAAAGAGAATATTTTAATGAAATAGTAATAATTTCATAAGACTTCAGTAACAAAATCTCCACATAACATCCTCATATGTTATATTCCATAACAGTATATATGGAAGCTTTCTGGCAGTTGCTAGATGATTAGAATATTTTGTACTTGTGATACTCCTGTGCCCTAACATCATTTACAAGCAGAACTCAAAGATCTAACTCCAGTAACTGTTTTAAAATATATAAATCATTAAAGGCATCCAAGGCTATAGTCATCACTCATGGCTCCAGGCCTTCCACAGAGTAAATGAAGTTATTTCAAACAATGAAGAGCAGTTCAGTTGCTAAGATCTGTAGTGAAATTAAACAGATACAGTGAACTACCACAGTAGTAAAATCTGTAAGAAATTATATACACACTGGAATTTTCTAATGTTTCCAATTAACAAAGTTTTCTGTGGCTTCAAAGCTACTTGTTCCAATCTTACTTTGTTTCATTGAACTAAGATGGTAGCTTCTGGTTTTCTCATTAGCTAAGCTATAAGGTACCTAATTTTACTCTTCTCTGTGATCTCTGCAATTAAAGGCAATGATTAGAGTGTAGTCTATTCTACATACAAATCTTTTCTTAACATTGTAAACCAGGATGTACAACTGAATAGAGAATTCAAAAGAAATTAAAATGAAATGAAAACATTTTAGTAATGCAGGGAAATTCAGAGAATAGGGAAATATTCCTTATACATTTTATTTAAAGGTTGAGACTGTGGGTGTTTCTCAACACTACAAGCCAAAGATGGTATTTACTACAGGATCAGCTAATCTTGTATAATTTTGACCTTTCCCTGGGTTGAGGTATTCATATGCAAGTGTACATGGGGATTGCTGCCATGAGGAGAACTTCATCAAAACAATCCACAAAGGTCAAAAACAGTTTTGATGATGACAACTGCCATTAACATTTGTGAGTTGTTCCAATTTAAACACACTGAAAACTTTTGTGGTTCCAAATCATCTTCCTCCCTTTCATCCCCAAACTAACATAGTTCAATTTGTTCTAGTATGACTTACACCAGATCAATACACATCCTTATAATTTTCGTGACATGTTCAATAAAAGCATTCCAAAAGCTGAAGAGCTGACTTACCATTTTCTTCCAAGTACATCAGAAGGATGCTGCTAGATTCAGTCCCTTCTACAGCATAATCAAGTGGAATGTTTCCATTAACATCTTGCAGAATCACATTTGCTCCAGCCTACAGACAAGAATTAAAAGCACTTTAGGTTTTTGTACTGAAATCTCAAAATACAACTGAGGTTCTCACACACTCCCATTCAAAAACATTTCAAAGCTGGGTTTCTTAGACAGCAGGCTGATTACAACCTTAAATAAAACCAAACAGCAAAAGGCAAAGACAAAATGAAGGACTCATGAATGTCAAAAAGCTGGCTTTGTTTGAGACAGCTGACATTGTTACCACACTAGCTGTCCAGTCTGGCTTTGTTACACAGATGTCTGAGTTGCTCATGGGTGAGTTTTGGAACCACCACCATTTGCAGCGCAACACTTTAAAGTCAGCTGTCACTGACTACAGTCTGCCTTGAAACACTCCACCAGAAGCCAGCAGTGGTTCAAAAACTGACTGACAAGCAGAACAGACACCCCTGCAGCAGGGCTGGGCAGACAGCTGCTCCGGGTAACCTTGTCAGCTGGCCTGACCTCTTAAGGCCTCATCCATCAATCTAACTTCAAAGAGAACCATCCATTGCTAATAAAATTGCCATTTGTCACCAACTGGAGACAATGAAAGTGAGCTTGATGATATCAACTGTAATCTCTAAAGAAGCCAGGCTGAAATTTCTCTAAGTTTCATTCAAGATTCAATATAAATGAGTGAAAACTATGAAGAGCCCTTGGGGGTGAGGGGTGGTGAAATGAACAGATTCATGAGAAGCTTGAAAGGAAACTACTAGCACAATAAGAAAATTTGTATTTTTTATGTTAAATATTGTTGATGTAGAATTTATAGGGAAATAATTTCTTTTTTGTAAGAAAGCGCTCATCCCTGAAAATAATATAAATGTCTGGTGTACATAGGAAGCTTACATTACTAGTTTTACATCATTAGAAGTTACATTACTAGTGAATTGTCGTGTTTCCTTAGGAGGTTGTAACATTCATTAATTCCAAGTGTTCTCTCTATGGCTTTTAATGGCAAGGAATTATGAAATGTGTGACCTCAGGTAAATTTAATTACTTTTCTTATCAGCTTGAATGATAAAGAGTTTAGCTAATAAAAATGAGAAGTACCAAGCACTGTCTTTCTTAAAAACACAGCAGCAGAGGTCAAATGTAATACGAAATTATTAATAGAAGACATGACTGCTTTTTTCAGGAGCTTTCTCTGTAAGTATTGTTTCAAAGAAAAACCTGTAATAAGCTGAGGTTCTGCTCAGAGTGAAATACGACACAAAAAAGGAGCCAGTTCGTGCAGGCTTTATGTTGTCAAACTTGAAGCTGAACTGTTAGTCTGAGGAGATCTGAGTTTCCAACACAGTGATCAGGGGACAAACAGGCATCAAAAAAGACTCACCTCAGCAGTCACAAACATCTCTTACATCCTATTAGACCATATCCTATACAGCAAAATCATCTGTCCTCCTACAAAATGCACTATTTTCTTCTAGTCTTACCTTGTTGCACTGACTGTAAGGGGAGCCTAGAGAGAACATTTTGGTTAGATGTATATCTTCTGAATTTTATATGAACTTAGACAAGAAGATTTGACTCTCATGCTTAGTGAAAAGGAGTGAAAGGAGCCCTACGAGTGTACAATCTTACATTCATTACAGTGTTGGGAGAAAAAATTTTGACTGTATATCCTGCCAGATGAAATCAAAAAGAAAGTCTCAAAACTTCCTTCTGTACTATTTATTATCTGGCCAATATTCCTTCCTACTCTTTATTAATTCCAGTGTTGTGATACAACTTATGATTGCCAAATGAAAAATTTATCTACCAACCATTAGTCAAAGAAAAAAAACCAAGGGCCCAGGAATCTCCATTCTGAGGAATGTGCCCTTATTTAAAGATTTAAAATTATTTGTTTCCTTCTACCTCTCTGAAATCCACAATATTTTTTTGTATCAGCAGTCTAACTTTGTCAAGATAGGTGAAAACCATATGAAAAGCTGTGAATTTAGACCTTCTCCATCCATCTCCAATATTCAGAGACAGAATAGAGACAACTGGGTTGTATGTCCAGAAACTCAGTGCCATATGGACAGCAGTGTAATCTGATTTAGGTGTTGTTTGAGGACCCCTAACTTACCGAGGTTCCCTAAGGACTTGGGAGAGAGCTTTGGGCATTTCTCTGCCTAGGTGCCTCTTGCTTACCTTCCCAGCTAGGATGTCACAAGTTTTGCACTCAGACAACATTGTGCTCTGAAAGGTTTCCTGGTGGAACTGCTTTCTGAACCAGAGTCAGCATCAACCCACTTTTAGGTGGAAATTGAGCAGATTCCTGAAAGCCTGACTATGATTCACTGAAATTCTTGAAACCCTTTCTTCTGTTGTGTACCTTAAATTATTCTCTCAAACCTATGGGCCATGCAGGTTATTTAAACATTTGAAATATCTAAGTAATTTAGCTTTATTCATATAGTAGAAAGTCCCAGGTGCATTATAAAATATTTTTTAATACAGAAATGATGACCCAGCAATTGCATCTGTCACCTAGGATTACCACCATTGGCTTCATGAGGTTTTATGAAGGCAATCAGAAATATATTAGACCCTGAGGAATATGTGAATATGTGTGGATATTAAAAAAGAACAACAACAAAAAAAAAAGGACAGAGGAAGAAAAAAAGATAATATGCCTCTCGCTATGGAAAAAAAAAAAACAAACCAAACCCCAAAATTTTCTCCTATTAGAGTCTTCTGCACAGTTCTTACAATAGTTCAATTGTTCTACAATATGCTAGCTGTGTGCAAATTGTGCACTCACCTGTCAACCCCATCACAAAACCTGACTTTTTTATACCTGTTTACATTCTTATATTAGTAATTTACTTTTATCCAATTCCACATATTCAACGTGTATATAGCAGTATACAGTTATAAACATTTACATAATATTCTCTTATCCATGTTCATCAATTTCCTGCAGGGATAGGTTAGCATTTTTTTCATTAACAGCTTGAACAATTCACTTTTTCATATTTTTTTAAAATATAACCACATGATTTGCAAACTGCACCATTTTATAAAATGTCATCAACCATGGACATAGACCAAGATTTAAAGCAGTTCTTTATAAAATATTTGTAGCATTTTACTTCTTGTGACATGTGTAGTTTAGTTTTTTCCCCTTTATTGACCTACTGTTTCACATTAATTCCATGGAAAGGTTTTGCTCGCTGTCATGTATGCCACAGTTCCTGTGCTAATCCTACATCCTTGCCAAAGTCCTCAGCATACAAACAGTTAAAAAGAAAGCAAAATAATCAAGATATAAAGCCCTATTTGTTTGAGAATAAGGAAAAATACATGAAATCCCACCTGTTCATGGGCTCCATGGTGCCATGCAATCCTGCTCTCTAACCTCAGTAGCTTGCATAAATTTTCATTCAAAATACCAAATCCCACAAATCTAGCTGGCTGCTCTTTGTGGTTCCTATTAGACTTGTTTGAATCTCGTTCATTAGCAAAGCAAAAGGAAAAAAGTTGCTCTACACAGTGTTGTGGTTTAGATCATTAGCACTAGATACCACTTTACACAAATCCATGATGCTGAACAGATGAGGAGCAGTTCTCAAGGCAAAGCTCAAAAAAAAAAAAAAAAAGCTAAAGACTTCACCACATTAGCAAACCACAGACAATGAAATAAAAGATTAAGTAGTGAGATTGAGCAGCTGCTCTCAGTTCAAAAGCGTCTTCCTTCCAACTCATTTCAACAACAGATTTTCTGTGGGCAGAAAATTATTTCAGAGAAATCACAATACAGCTACTAGAAGAGCTGAGGGAAAAAAGTTTTTAGCAATTACAATTAAAGATCCTTCACTGACAGTTCCCCTACCTGGTACCATCATAATTGAGTTTTGCCTGCTTAGTAAGAAGAAAACTGACAGCCACAAGCTGAGTAACCTCTTTTGTGTTCACTTTATGAGAGCAAAACAAACCAGAAACTATTTTACTATATCTAAATATTGTCTCTCAGAGCACTGATTGTAGTCTTATTACTTTCATTATTACTTTTTTCCACACAAACCTTTAAGGAAGATCCTTTCCCATGACACCACAGATTCTTAAGGTGGGAGATTCTTATTTGGGAGATAGATAACCAATATCTACACACTCCAGAGTAAAGAAAAGGTTCCTGTTCCAAAGCAAAACATCAAAAGAAACCCATAAAAAAGGCTGATTCAGGACTAGAAGTCTACCATGCAGGATACCTATTTCTAAATATTTAGTTTTACTTCACCTCCCCCTGGGCTTGACAAAGAAAAGAAAAGGGATCACAAATATTTATAAGCTAACTACAAGGATATGTTAAGTTCAGTATAGCCCATGGAAAACAGTACAGTCACCTCAAAGCTGCTCTAGCTTCAGTTTTGGCTGTATTGACCCTTAATGTAGCTTACCAAAAGAAAAGAAAAAACAGAGACAACATATTCCCCTTGTGGAAGAGTGTGTCTGATAGAAAATCATTCTTCAAATAGGGATATCTGTGCACAGCTAACCCTAGCAGCCTCTTTCCTTTCATACATCTTGAACAAAAACAAGTGGAAACTTTACCTGTACAAAAGCAATCCTTTAAAATCTCATTCTTCATCCTTTACAGGACAATTTCTTTCACTGCATTCTCAGGGGGACACATCTGATATTTTATTAAATAGGAATTTCAATAAATCCAGACTGATGACTTGAGCTTCAAAGTATTATGTTTTACAAATAATAAACTACAAATAAACTATTTCTTCTCTCAGGTGGTTAAGTTAATTGCTGTTAGTTAAGTTCTAGATCAAAACACCACTATCCCTCAACCATAATGGATGTCAGATCTAGGCACAACTTTTTCAAAATAAAAGGTTTTCATCAATAAATTCTTATATATTGAAACCTGAACTACTAAAAGTATTGAAGAAATGCAA
>JAWWMU010000001.1:91249743-91269973 GCA_035048155.1 Cinnycerthia olivascens
GTTTTTAAAGGTACAACACTTATTTCTGAGCTTAACAGACGAATGGGGATATAATTTAGCATCAACCCAGGACACTTTCTTTTCAGAGTATCTCTTAGCAAAAGAATCTGAACAAGGACCCAAACTCCATACCTATACATATAAATTCAAAAATTCAAAACTAAAATCTGTGGATCACAAATCAACTGTTAGGGATACTAACAAATATTTCATGCATGCCTTACATGGGCTTGTGTAGCTACAAAGTAAATTCAGGGAACAAATCCTCCTGCTCAGTTGATTTCCTTCATAGTAGGGCATCATTTTAAGGTGTACTCACAAAAAACAAATTCTCCCTAATAAAAATCGAAAAGTCTCTCACTTCCTTTTACATGGACTTGCAGAGAGCACAGTTCTGCAAACTGGGCTGGCCCAGCACACCATTTAAAGGACTCTTTCCATAACCTTGAATTCATGGTTATCTGCAGCAGGAGTTTCCACCTCTCATACAGGAAAGATACTAATGATCATCTGTCTGCAATATTTGTTCTAATGCAGGGCTTTCAACTCTGTAAGAGTTGCTACTGTCTATAAACCCATGCCTGCCTGTCACATTACCAAAACTACTCTTTCACATGGAGTAGGAACTGTCCGCCATCTGGATGAGCTTAAGTTGTGATATAATAAAGGTCTGAATTCATTTTCAGCATGCCTGATCCCACCCACATCATGAAAACACAAACACAAAGCTCAATCCCTTATGTCTGTGACAACACTGCCTACAGAATCAAAGCCAAATTCAGAGCCTTATAAGTACCCTCCAGACACATAAAATAAGCTGAAAAAGATAAAACACATATCTCCAAAAGAACCAGTTTCAAGTAATCAGGAGATAATGCAGTGCTGAAAATTTTATGCCAATACCTTTACATAATTGCTAAAATAGGTGCATTTCTATTAATACAAATTAATGTTATGCCACTACTACTCACTTATTTCCATCATAGGTACATGCTAAACCAGTCAAGGAATGACCACACAACTGCAGTTTGATATTCACTCAACCTTGTGTAAGTGAAGTATCTCAGCTGCTCTGTGGATAAGTTTTTTAATTCACAGCACTTTCTGGGTTCCATGTTTCAAAAATGAACACCAAAATCTGAATATGCAGCTTAACTACTTGTCAAAACAGACTTACTTTTCCTGTTCTAATCTAGAAATTAAGATTTATGGGTGCATGCCAGTGTGCATAAAGAACATCACAGTGTTCCAAAAATCTCAAGCGTGTATCTCTGTGACATGCTGAGTAAGAAAGAATAAAAGTATGCGCCGAAAATATGTGTCTGTTCATAAAAAACATCACATAGTTGTATATATACAGGATCACCAATGCCTACAAAAATCCCCAATTATATTTGAAAATGTAGTTGGTTGTTGAATGACTTCACAAAATAGTAAAAAAATAGTACTTTAAAATCATCAGAGTTCCACAACCATTTTGGCAATCATTTAGGTCATAAAAAAAGGATTTTCCTCCTTAAACTAATAGAATGCAGGCAATGTCAGTTCACAGAAAAGATTTTCAGTAGAGTTTAAAAAAAAAAAAAAAAGCTGTCATGACACATATTACAGATTGCTTGACAGGCATAGTCTGTTTGACTAATGCATGCAGAAGATAAAAGAATTAGCACTGATGACTGAAAATGAAAGACCAACATTTTCCCGTCTGTTTGTGCACCATGGGGACTTAAACTCTGCCCATCAGCTGGAAGGCATGAAAAAGGCAAAGAAAATCCCACTCAGTTCCAGTAGTGAACCCTTCTGAAAACACTCTAGAAGTGCAGCATGTTTCTAACAGCATCTTTCAAAGTAAAATACAACTAAGCATGCAGTTATGAAATAAAAAGTTAAAACCTACTTATCCAGAAGTGGTCAAATAAAAAAGTAATGTACATTTCTCTAGTTACCACTATTTCCATGCCCTAGGAACTAAAACATTCATGAGGATTAGGGAACATTCTAGTAATTATAAAGGCATACAGATTTGTACTTAGATCTTAATCAGACAGCAAGTTGTCTTTCATGGTGGTTCTTCATATTCTGAATCCTAGTACACACCACCAAGGTTTCTTGGAATTTAAGGTCTTAATTTTTAAGCTAAATATAGTCTGATTTCCTTGACTTAGCTTTGCCTCAAGGAATCATTATTTTCTCTTTTCTCCCAAACAGATACCTGGAAACGTTTAGAATCATCCAGCTAGTTTGATTAGAAATCAGAAGAACAGAATTATTTTTGTTGTATTCATTTCTGATTTTTAACTTCCATACTTCATTCTGAAGTTTTTCAACAACTTCAACTAATCATTCGTAACATCATGAAAATCTCTACCTCAAATGCATGACTAAATTTTACCATACAATTTGAACACTGATTGCTTCAGCCTCAGAACGTCTTCATATGTATATCACTCCTGGTTTTATATCTGCGAGGAAACCGGTCTTAACAACAATATTTTTTCTCTTGCTTTTATTGGCTAGATGTGCATAAGACATTTTAGTTTAGCCACAGTGTAGGGCAAATGAATCTATAGTTTCTGGTGGGACAGGCCATGGGCAGAATATATTCAGTTCTAGGGCTCCCACATAGCTATGAGTTTAGACATCCCATTCTCCAGTCTCTGCACATATGCCTTATTAACCAGAAATTACAGGAACCAATCTTACTCTCAAGATATGCACTTGTCTTAATACAATATCAATATTTCAATATTCTTCCTGGCAAAAGTTTTCATTCCATTAAAAAAAGGTATTACATTAAAGAAGAGGTAATGAAGAATTATAGATCTATGATTTTCATCTCCAAAGCCAAGTATGACAAAAACCAAAACAATAGACATGTTTCTTTCTTACTTCCCTACTTTATGGAGGCACCTCTTGGTTCAAAATACTTGTTGCACACTTTCAGAGGGTTTCTCAGAAAAGAGACAAAAAGATAAGACAGTGGTATCAGAAGGGCTCTAAGAGCATGAAGATTCCTTCTAGATTAGTATGCAAAAGAAAAATAATTTTATTTGGAATAATTACATGAATTGGATGTACCTGTTTGAATGTTATAAAAATAAGTTGACATACTTTTAACTCTTTTAAAACCATTTTATCTGAAAGCATGAAAAAAAGAAAAAAACCAGAATATATTTTTTACTGAAATTTCGTATTTTTACTGAAAGTGGAGGTACATTAAAGAATTTAAGAAATTATAGAAAACTTGACCTGCATGTTATATATCACCAAAAAAAGTTCTATTGCCAAGAATAGCATTCTCATTGAGTTCTATTATTAAGACATTGCAGCAAAAATTCAAAAGATCAGATTGAGGTCAAAAAAAGGGTAGTTGAAGTACAGAAGGAGGGGTATTTGACTTGATATTGCCAGCACTCAAATTATTTGGCAAGAAAAGGGAATTAGAAAGGAAACTTCAAAGAACATTGATGACTAAAGACTAAAATTACCCCATCTGTTTCTGCACATGGGATTTGCAAACTTCCCATCAGTAACAGAGCTTATGGAAAAAAAAAGAAATTATTTGAGCACTGAATGCCTCTGATAACAGCATCGAAGCATACTTTCTTCTAATTTTATTTGAATTGTAATCATTAAAAATTATGACAGGCACACAGGAAAATGATCAGTCCCTGTCTTATATAATACTCCAACAAAAGGTCACTTTTTGAAATTATTGTCTTTTATTTTTAGAACAAATAAAAAGAAATTCATCTTCACACAGCAGAGAGTGAGCCTTTGGAACTGTCTTGCAAAAAGTCTTTTAACCTGACACCAGTTAGAGTTAACAGTTATTTTATAACCATTAAGAAAGCTTGTAATTACATAAGGTCAAACAAATCTCACACCTTAGGAATTAAAAAGATCACTCCCTGTGGTTAGCAAGAACAGTCACTTGTGTTCAAAGCTGAACAGTTAAGGCATAGCTTTATTGTAGGCAAGATGAACATAACCATTCTCTGGTGATCCACTACTGTACTGACAAGTACAAATAAAATATATGTTTGTATGTATATACATATATGTGTGTGCATATATATGGGAAAGTAGCCACACACACACATATACATATATATACATATATACATATATATACACACACATATATACATATACACACATATACATATATATACACACACACACACACACACACACACACACACTCCAAACAAAACTGAGGGAGAAAGCTGTGCCTGGTAGCTTCACTTGAAAGAGTTTCCACCCCTGGCCCACTGCAGATGAGGGCAGAACAAACAAAACAACCACATGGCTGCAAAGAAAGAAAGAAAGAAAGTTGATATTGATGGCTCAGTAGAGATTGAAACTTGTTTTTTGAAGAGCTTGTAGTTTACAGGTTCAGTGTAAATAACAAACGTAGATAATAGCTAGGGGCAAACCTCAAGGCCCTGTTTAACGTGATGGTCTTCTCCTTAATCCTTACAGTTTGGGAAGCTATGTTCTCTTCTTGTCTATGCACACTGTTATATCCATGTCTATGTATTTATGTAACTTGGGAAATACAGATGCTAAATGTTTTGATTTTAATTCTCCAGCCCATTTTGAGATTACACACACACACGTGTGTGTGTGAGTATATAGTGTGTACATATATGTGTGTAAATTAAATAAACTTGAAATAAATAGCACTACTTCAGGTGTGACATCAGATCTTACCATTTTATTAATGCAGAGAAAAAAGTCAGAGCCTATGTTAATGCATATACACACACTGTAAAAAGAATGAAGATCTGTACTACATGTCTTTGGTGCAAAAAGCAAGAGACTAAAAGGTACACAATAAAAAATAGCTGTGTACAGCATATAGTTTCTGCAAAGATAAATGTATCATGCAAGGAAGTAAGAGTACAAAATTGCTATTTTAACTCAGTTAATTTGCATTTTTGTTATGAGACAGATTCATTGTGTTGATTGATAACATCAACATGTTCCCAAGTGTACAGGGAAGGGACTGTACAGTAGCTTAATTTGTACTCAGGGTGATGCTGTCTTGCTAGTTAGTAATTAAATCTAGATCTTCTAGAGACAAATCATCGTGTGAAATACCAAATCCATTTAGGGAGTTTAGTATGCCAGTCACCTTAACACAAAACTGGCTTCTCAGAACATCAGCATATAATTAGAGAACTCACCAGAAAAGCAGAAAACTCTATTATTTTCCTGTGCTTGGGTAATGAATAAAGTGCAGTAGACAAGAAAATTTTCTAATCATAGTCAGTAGTCACTTGCTGTGTGGGACTGCAGCAAGGTAGTCTCTAATACAGCTGTGGGAGAAAAATACACTCCATGCCAAATTATAGAATTGATTATATGAAGAGAAAAAAGCTTATAAATCCTGCTAATACAAGTATATCCACAGCTGACATTTATTTATTAGCCAAACTTAAGACTCCAGGTCTATTTGCAATAATTGGACTTTGTGGATTAATATATATATTTGAAAGTGATTAAATTTTACACAAAATTGAAATAAATACTTCAAAGACATAATGCTATGCCTTCCATTAATGATTTATCTGCATTTTATCAGACAAATTTTTTTCCTCATGTTCATAAAGTGTAATCTTAGCAGTCAATGATGAAGTAATAGGCATTAATCTATACACTGCCTATCACCTTGCCAAGAATCATAATCATAATCATTCCCTTACCATTCTCTGGTCTTCATTCCAGAAAGTGAATTTTTCCACCTTCTACTACTGTAATAATTTAAAGGAACATCCTCCTTCAAAATAAATGCAAGTAAGTAATCTTGCAGTTTTCACTTTAATTCAACAAGTACTTTTCATTATTTAACATTTGGGAAAATATTATTTACTTTGCTTTAAAAATTTACAATATATCATAGTTTCTAATGGGAGTCATTTGAAATTTAAAACATGTCTGATTTGATAAACTTCAAATAGCTGAAGATACAGCTGCTATTCAGAAATAATATAAAGGCTAGTTTTCTCCTGTGCTTTCATAAGCCACCTTTTATATATTTTCCAACATCTTTTTAGCCTTTCATCCTTGCAGACAGAAACCACATCTTGTTCAAGCTCATTATCAAAACAGAAAAAATAAAGTACATCCAACTTTCCTTTATTTTCCTTTTCATGACTTTAACTCTTATACCTCGCTCTCCAACCTAGTCTCATTATTTTAAAAGTTCTGTATTGAACTGCATTATCTACTTTTTCCATGCATAGTCCACACCAATTATTCTAGATTTGGGAAGTCAATGCTTTTTCTTCACCTTTCCTATTCCAACTGAAAAGTCTTCAAACACATGTGCAAACATGAGTCTTTTAATGACCTTCATGTCACCTCATTTATTACCTCCACTAACCCTGTACTGTTACAATTTTCCACAACCATCTGCTTTCAATATGTAAGCCAGTTTTTCCTGCAGCAGTTTTCTTTCCAATGGCTTTATACATCAATCTTTATGATGGCATATCAAGGTAAGTTGTCCTTGAACTTTTGATAAATTGTATCAATGCTGCATTTTCCACTACTAGCTCACTCAGAAATTCAAGAATTCATGGAGGTTCATTTGATGGTTCTTTTTTCATAGGTTCATGCTCCCAAGCCCTTCTAAATTATTCATTACAAACTATGCCATAGTGATCGTTCATTCCAGTATTTCTAAAGTGAAAACACACAAAAAGCCATATACAACCAAGAGAGGAGGCTGTTAGTTTAAGTGGTTTGGAGATATTTTTTTTTAGCATTCAGGGACAGCTCTTATCCAAATAAACAAATTATTAAATAATATCATAAAATAATTTTTATTTTATTCATTAATGGTGCAGATTTTTTATTTTATTATTATTATATTTTTAATGGAAAAAAAGGGTTGAATACTTCATTTTAAAAAATGGCTTAAATCCTAATGATACAGTGATTCAAGGTCTGGTTCTAAGTTCACTTTATTTCAATACTTGATGTCAAAACCTCTCACAGCTGGAAAATATTGCTCACAAATATATATAGATCCAAATGAAGGAAGTGCATTGTTTGTCATGATTACTAAATTATACTGATTTTCCAATCCTATATACCAATTAAATACATGTTTTTATTGAAATTTGGCTAGGAAATTCCCATCTTCCTTGATGTCAGTCCTTTCAAAACAGAATTTACTCACATTTAAAAAAAAAATAAACCATCCTTTTTCCCATTGAAAATCCATAATTATTTTTTTTTTTTTTTAAATAATAAATACTTCTGAGGAACACAATTAATTAATGATCTAAATGCCATTCTCAACTTCCTTCCAGAGACTGAACATGTAGATTCTGTGGCCTTGGGGCTTCTTTTCTTGAGAAAAATAAACAAAAGCCCTTTTTTTTCCTTCTCCTTTGATTTCATGCTATTTGGCCATAATGTATGTTGCTTTCAAGTACTGGAAACAGTATTAAAAACAAACAAACAAGTATTTCAAATGCTTGAAAAATTGTATATTTGCCCAGTTCTTAACTTCTCTTTCTGAACAGTGTTCTTCTATGAACTTTTCTCCTGTCTTTTTTGGGATATAGAACTTTAGCATAGTCTGACAGGCATGAAATATCTACCATATAACTTTACCTGCTATTTATTGTTCACAATATTATGCTTTTAATATCCTCTGCATGTTACTTTATTGTCTTAAGAATACAATCAGAATAATTATATCCACACAGCCCTCTAACCAGCTGTCATGTGGAAATATAAAACTAAAATGGATCTCCTGAAGCATCACATTGGTAATGCAGGTAACAGATAACACATAATCTCATTCACAACTTTAATATCAATTTTAAAGCCAATTAGGGTTCAGGTATGGGGTTTTTTGATCCCTGTTACTCTTGCATGGAATGCTGCTTTCCAACATATGTCTCCTAATATTAAAAACCCTAGTTTATTTTCTGTCTTAAGGTTATTTTTGGACACCTTTTCAATGATTTGCTTTTGTACTAGCAGTAACTTCAGGTTTTAAAAGCTTTTTCTTACCTCTTCCTCTATCCTGACATATTTACAGAAATTTTTACAATCTCCCTGTTTTGATTTTTTAAGTACAACATATTATTTTTACTCCCACGCTTATCCTTGCACATTTCCTTGGTACAATTTCTCATTCTTGAACATGGCTGTAGATAGCTAACTGCAGGCTGTCATTACTTGGATAGTAGCAAAACAACTCTTCCCTTTCTCTTGGCAACATCATTCTGACAAATCCAAGAATCTGTTTTTCCCCACCTGCAGTTACATTTTTGCAGGATATCATTGTCTTAAAATTGACTAAAGCTCTGAGGTCTTTTTCTGGATTTCCAGCTGATAGTTCCTGAACAGAAACGTCTGTTCCTCAGAGCATGACCTTGTATTTGTACACTAAAATTTCAAGCCATTTTTATTATTTAGGTCTTCAAAGATACCCTATTATTCCTGCATGACATTATAATCCTCACCCAATTGATAAGACATTGCAACATTGTCTTCAACAGATTTCATTATCATATCTAAATTTTTCCTCTCACGATTATCACTGAAAATTCAAAATAATGCCATAGGACTAATCCTAAGGAAACCTCAGCAGCTCTCAGGCCCATTTCCCTATTAATAGCCAGGCTGTTTTCTTGTTACCAAGTTCTTCACTACCAAGCAGCTTCTCACTTCTGCAGTTTAACTAAAAGTTTTCCTTCATTCCATCAGCAACTCAAGGAATAATTGTCAGTGAGTCAAGCAGAGGCTGCTTGTGATGAAGAATGAATCTCACATTCTACAAATACCCCTCCGTGGTGGAACATCCCCAGACCACCTTCTTCATAGCACAGAACTATGTTTACTGAAGATCAAAGCCAGATGTTGATTTTCATTATCTTGTCATTCCTTGATCCTATTTCTCCAGGGGAAAACAGAATGAGACTGAAGCTTATCCAAAGTTCCCCATTTTTGCGCATGTTGTCCACCTCTCAGCATACTTTTCCTGACCTGCTTCAGCCAAAACTGGGGGTGGTATTTTTTCCAACACGTCTAACTCTCTTTCACCTCCGGGACTTTTTGTTTTCTGGAAATGCTCTGATGCTAAGGACTTCAGCATATACTGCTGCTTAATAGACATAGTCTGTGTCCTAAGTCTCATCCCCAACTCCAAAGGTTTTCCACCTGGACAGAGGGAGGGAGGGAGGATGAAAGGGGGGAGGGACAAAGGGAGGCAGAGAGAGAAAGTGTGTGCGTGTTTGTTTGTGTGTTTGTATGTGTGTGTGAGAGAGATTTCTAGACATCAAGTAAGTATTTACAGACTCTTATGTCTTACTTTCTGTAGCTACTTCCCACATAAAAGGGCTTTAATTTATGCCATGATTTAGCATTCTTTGTACAGTGAACTTCAGATTCTATTTCACTGGTTATTTCTCCTGCCAATTGAAGTTCAATGGTATTTCTTTCCTCTTTATATTGGCTTCATTTCTTTTCTAGGTTATCTCATTACTTTCATGATAGTGCTCAAAGTCAAATGCTTTGATCATTTTGCTGTATCCAGTTAGGTTCCTGTTCTTATTTCTCCTTGGACCACCTTTAGTGCTGCACGACTAGCTAGCTTCATCCCTTTTCCCAAGCCTTTGTGGAGAAAGACTAATATTTCTAGAGTTTCCCATGAGCGTTGCCATCTGGTGTTCACTAACTCATTAAAAGGCATCACCTAGATTAGCTAATTAGTGCCTTCATCTAGGTTAGTTCTGTTATCTCAGCTAGCAACAGATGAAAGGCTATAAGCCAGTAGTACACACTCTCTGGAAGTTCCCTCCTACACTTCTCACACATCCACCAGCCTCTGCAAACCGGAGAATTCAAATAGATACCCACAGCTTTCACAGAAAAAAATGCTATTTAAATTTCCTTACTACAAATGTTGGTGACTGCCTCTAGAAAGACAGAAGAATCATTTTTCTTTTTAGCTACATGATCATTTATACTATAAACTGTTAGCCACTGTCTCCTCATGACCTCTAACTACTCTCCATTCTTCCCACTTCCCTGCTTCTTCTCATATTGACTCAAAGGAGGAAGTCATACTGAGCAAGATTGAGTGGGAGGGCAGAATTGCTTCCTCTGAGGAAGTAATTGTTTCTGGTACTGTGAAATAGAAAGACCTTTTTTTAAGTTTTAAAGATAATGGCATTTGATCATTCATCTCTGCTTGCTAACACAGCCTGATGCAGTTGCAAAGAACAAGGGCAAAATAATCATGTAACTGCTGTCTGATTATGACTTCAGATATGTGCCATTATCAACTGTATGGGGGAGCAGAACCCAGAGTTATTGCCCCATAAATTCTTCCTTTATACTCCCACCAGGAAGTCAGTTCATGTAAATTTTTTCCAGTAAAAATATATCTGGTTTGGGAAAGGGGATTTTACACCAAAATCAAAAGTGGATTACACATATAGTGTAATTACACATACACATATTATATACCTGGCACTGCTCATCTATTGTTGTTGCAAATCTAATTAATGATTTTATGGTAACTCCCTTTTACACACTGCCAAGCACAGATTTTCCTAAGTTCTTAAATAGGGGAGAGAAAAAATATTCAGCCTCAATTTTATTTTTTTAATTTGTACTTTTAGCCTTCTATGCCAAATTTACATTTTGCACTTCAATTCTAGGTTCCAAAAAGTACATGATGAAACATTTAATTAGTTAGCAGACAGAAGGTACACTTACTTTTCCTAGTAAGGTCAATTAAAAAAATGTATTAAGAATGTTCTGAGGCTGTAGTAATGACCCCTTCTAGTTAATTAAGTGATACGTATATCACAGTAATGCTTTCAGATTTATGAAAGAATAACTAAAGAATAAATATCTACTGTGCCACATGCTGTAAAACACCAAAATACCATCTCTGTCCTCCTAATTTCATTTTACAAGACCTGCACTGAAGATGGTGAAAATCTGACATTCAATTCATGTTGCCTGCTAAAAGGTGCTTCCTTACAGTAGTAAAATGAAATACACTATAAAAACAGATTCTCATCAGCTTTCTTTTCTCTGTTGTTCTCAACCTCAAGTCAGTCAACATCAAAAGATTTCATGATTCTTTGGAAGTGGGAGGAGGGAAAAGAAAATCTCTCAAACCAAAATCAAAGATACATTAGAAAAGAAAAATCATAGTTATCAACTATGTAATGAGTGAGTCAAACGGTACAACTCCATGATGATTACCTGTGCTATGCTCTGAAATTAAAGAGTCGTAAACAGTAAGTCATAAAGTAATCTGTGGTTTGCAACAGAGCCATAGTTATCTTGAGGAAAAGAACTAAACATGGGAGCTCAATATGAATGTGAATCAGTGCTGATCCTCTAAAACACAGAATTCATGATAAAATAATAATGAAATCAAAGTGAACAAAAATTAAATGAAAAAAGAAAATACAAGGCTGTACGAAGTCATATTTTTATCTACCTACACTACTGCCTGAGTAGACAAGGTTAATATACAAAACTGCAACAGTATAAATGTTTTTTCCTCCTCATGTGAGCTGGTTCTGGCTGACATTGAGTAATTTTCTTTCCAGTAGCCAGTGTGTGCTTTGGATTTGTGTTGCTGAGGGTGTTGATAACAGAGGGATGCTTTAGCTATTGCTGAGCAGCACTTACACAGAGCCGAGCCCATTTCTGTTCCTCACCCCAGAAATTTGCAACGGAGTGCAAAGGAGCTGGGAGGGGACACAGCAGGGACAGCTGGCCCCAACTCTTCAGAGGGATATCCCACACCATATGGCCTCATGCCCAGCATATAAAGGTGGGGAAGGAAGGAGGAAGGAGGAAGATGTTCAGAGTGATGGCATTTGTCTTCCCAAGACACCGTTACATGTGGTGGAGCCCAGCTTCCCTGGAGATGGGTGAACACCTGCCTGTTGATAGGACATGGTGAATTAATTTTTCTTTTGCTTTGCTTATGTGTGCAGCTTTTGCTTTCCCAATTAAACTGTCTTTATGTCAACTCACCAGTTTTCTCACTTTTGCCCTTGTGATCCTGACTTGGGGGGAATGAATGAGAGACTGTGGGGCTGAGTTTTCATGAAAAGAAGATCGTTCGAACAGTGGACAAGTAAAGTGAAGGTTACCCACTCTTATTAACAGTATTTGAAGCTAAAAATTGTCTTTTGTGGAGGAACAATCGGACTGCAAGTGATGGGTACATGTTTAGAATTGTAACCATGTAAAGAACAGGGAGAAGATTAAGCACTAGCTGCAGCTAACAAAGCAGGAGCAGCACCTAAATGCTGGTGCTTGGACGTTCTGCAACTCGGGTAACATAGGACAAAGAACATTGGATACTAAGGTACAAATCCTGGCTAGTATTTCAACTCAATATAGAACAAGTGTAGGAAATTGATATAAAATACAATGTTGCAATTCACCCCAAATGATGGAAAACACCACACCCAACTGGACAGAACTGCTGATGGCGCATCCAGTCCTGAGTCTTCAAAAGGCAGCGAGGCAAGACGGAGCAGATCATTCCAATAAATCTAGTTCCTGTTCATATTCTTAAGAGATTTAATGTGGGCACAAATGTATCTAAATCTACACATCTTTGTTTTTAAATGAAAGACACTTCAGCATTCTCTTCAACCTGCTACAGGAACCTCCTTCATACAAAATCCATGAAAAGCAGTTCCCTATGGCATGAGGAAAATACGCCACGGTGATGCTGTCGAGCAGTGACTGACCAATGTGACCTTTCCCACCTCACTGGTGTGTAGGGTAGCCAGACCCCTACAGATCCCTTCTGACCTCTGCATCTCTCCTGTGCGAGCAGCAGCCCCAGGGCAGGCTCCTCAGAGACCGCCTGTTAAGCAGACACGGGATTCACCTCCTGAGTCCTCAGACCAGGGATCCCCCTCCCCTTGAGGACAGCCACAAAACCGAGAACATATCGATATTCCCTGGAAAGCTAGAGCACCTAGGGTAAAGTGTTGGAAATTATGGAAAGAAATATCTTCAAGCATTTCATTTTTCATCTGTTCCAAAAACAGTACCTACAATTCCAATAGCCTTCCAACAGGACACAACAGCAGATTGCCACACTGCAAACAGCTACAGCCTCTCCTAGCTATCAGTGAATGAGCTTTGATTTTGTTGTTGCTATCCACCAGAGCAAAGAAATTTTGAGTTACTGCAGTTCAGATGGTGAATGACAAGCCACTATCTTGTATCAGCCAGAGGAAAATGAAGACCACCAAAAGTGGGGTGAAGTCAGAAACTGGGACTGTTTAAGCAATTCTTCTTTGATTGCCTTCTGGGATCTATATATATACCATAATTTTTATTCTTTTTTTGTCTGTTCCCCTTCAAGAATGTTTTAAGTCGTATTGAGGAAATCTACACTGGCTTCTGTGACAGTTTTCCAGAAATCTAAATTAACAATTAAAGGACTATGTTTTCACCTTTTTGGTCACATCTTTAAAACAGAAAATATGGTATTTTCTAGGTTATAAATTCAGTCCAGAAGAAATATTTATATAAAAGTAATTCCTGAGGTTACAAGAAGTGTTTTGTTTTTTTTCCAATGAAAAACTGTGGCACAATAGAATCAGTCTGTAGCTCATATTGGCATTATCGAGGCTCATGCTACACATTAGACATGGTCCATGAAACACTAACCTCAAGGCAGAGTAATTTCTAATATGAATTGCTCATGCAAAGGCAATTCAGAATTGTGAAAAATATGTCTCTCCAGCCTCAATTTACATCTTCACTTCGTCAAATGTTATTAAAGATAACATTATTGTGATGGTTCAAAACCTACCGCTTACCTAAGAATATTTCCCTTCCTCTATCATCTGTTTAAAAAACCACTAAATCTTAAAATTTAACTTAATTTTGACTTTAGAAGGGAGAGTATAAAGACATTATTTGTTTAGTCAAGGAAACTCTGCCTTTAAAAGTGGGCAAATTTAAATACGGGCAAATTTACCAGAAAATATTGCAAATGACATGGACTATTCAAACTTTATCTGCAAAAATCCACATGCATGTGCCCTTACTTATTGAAATTTTAATACATTTCATAACCAAACTATCAGAAAATACTTAGAATCTTCAGATGAAGGCAGCTTGTAGCAAACAGGGACCAAATCAAAAAACATTCAAATGACGGGCACTGGAAAATTACTTTGGATATAACCTTGTATGGAAATACTTGAAATTTAATTAGATCAAGCTTCTTGCAAAAATGGGCAAGGAAAATTTTACAAACGCCCTCTATAAGCTAAGCCATTCCTATTAATGACAACAGCACTGCAGTCAAAATTTCCAAAAATTCCCCCCATTACAAGAGTTTCCCACAGTACAAGAGTTTTTATAAATAAACTGCTCTGTTCAAATTTGTTTATCAGTTTAGAAGTACATGCAGAATACAAAGGATACACAGGCTTCAAAGGTATCTACACGGTACAGATTAAAGTAAAACAAGAAAGAAAAGAAATGACCTGGAAATTTTATCCTTTATTTGTCAGGAGTTATGACAATATTTAAATCAGATATATCTGATTCTTTTTGTTGTTTGTTTATTTGTTTACTGTACAGGTTGCCCAGTGAGTTTGTGGACTTTCCATCCTTGAAGATTTGGTCCTGGGCAAGCTGGTGTGCCTATCTCTAGTCTGAGCAGAGGGAACAGACTACATACTCTCCCAAAAAGCTTTCATGAAATGTATTATCAAGTATACTATCTAAAAATACATATCCTTTCTTGTAACACTGAAATACAATTATAAGCATGACAAGAATCTCTGACCTTGCAACAACCTATTTAAAACATAAAAAAATTACAATTTTACAAAAAGACTAAGTCAGACTGTGAACTATTTCTGCACTACTGTTTTAAGGAGCAATGTCACATGAACTGAGAGAAAGAGCTGCATTAGTACTATTGCATAGGACTAGAGTTTGTGGTCCTAGCAATGGAAGCACAAAATAGAAACAGAAAGCCATTTAGGTTGGAAAGGACATTTAAGATTTAATCCAATCATTAACTCAACACTGCCAAGTCCACTAAACCATGTCCATACCTGTCATATCTACACACCTTTTAAATACTTCCAGGGATGTTGACTCTGCCACTTCTATGGGCGGCCCATTCCGATGTTGACTACTCTTTCAGCACAGAAAGCTTTTCCAAATATTCAATCTAAACTTCCCCATCTTGTCCTGTTGCTTGCTACCTGGAGGAGATGCCAACCCGCACCTTGCTACAATCTTTTCTCAGGTTTTCTCTGAGCCTTTTCTTCTCCTTCCTAAACAACCCCAACTCCCTCAGCTGCTCCTCATAGGACTTGTGCTCCAGAGCCTTCCCCAGCTCCGTTGCCCTTCCCTGGACAGGCTCCAGCCCCTCAGTGTCTTTCTCACAGTGAGGGGCTCAGAACTGAGCACAGGATTTGAGTTGTGGCCTCACCAGTGCCCAGTACAGAGGGAACAGTCACTGTCCTGGTCCTGCTGGTCACACTATTGCTGATCCAGGCTAGGATGCCATTGGCCTTCCTGGCCACCTGGGCACAGCACATTCTACAAAGGCTGAATGCCATGTCTATTACTATATTGGGCAAATTCAGCATTAAAAAGTCAAAGCTGTTTATATAAATATTAAATTTGTCTCATTTTGACCATGTCCACAACAAATTTTTTATGAAAACTGAGTGTAAGTGAGCCAATACTTGCTTTTCAGAGGAAGCTTTTTACAAGATTGTGTGAGAGCTCAATCCTTAACAGAAAGTGACAAGGAGAAGAGAAAAGAAATTATCTGAATATCCCATTTGGGACTGAGTGCTTATCAGAGATATAAGCTCCATACCACAGGGAAGAAAAAGGAGATACTTGACATTGATGTTTGCAATTTACTCTCATTGAAGTCTTAAAAATGCCTTCTAAAAGTCCTGAGCACCAAAGCAATGTCAAGAAAAAACAAACATTGTATATGTTTTGACTGATATGATTAGTAGCAATATGTTACATTCATACACGGCTATCCGACCTTAGAGCACTACATCCTGTCTCCTTTTCAAGCACACAATGCATTGGCTTGCTTTACTTACTAGTAAGAGTAGCAGGACAATATCAGGATTATCGCAGGCACAGGCAACATGCATTGACGTCCAAAAATCCTCATCTTGATGATTTACATTTACTCCTCTGTCAATTAGAATTTCGGCAGCAAATGCATTATCATGGCGAGCACACTAGAAGAAAAACGAGCAGATTAGGGATGGTGTTTTCCTCAGTGTACAACTACATTTGTTACATACAATTTAAACTGGGCAGATGATGCACTGTAGTTAAGCTGCTGTGTTTGCAGGGATCAACAGCTGAGGAATCTACAGAAATAATTGTGCGGAGATTTCCAGTTCTGTGTGCATGATTCACAGAATTCCCTATTTCCTTATGAAATTTGCTGAATCTACAATATGGATGAGGCTTTATTTCTGTTCAATACTATCATTCTAAATTAGTGCACAGGCATCAGTGCATGATGATCACATCATGAGTAGTGGTATCTAAGTATATGTACACCCACACATGAATATGCCCACCCGTACATGAATTTCTGCCTTTTATGCAGTTCAGGGCAATAATAAACCCTCTTCATATCCCACTTATATTTCCAATCCACTAACTTCACTGATAACTTCACTCATTCCTGTTCAAGTTTCTCTGCCAGATAAATACCCTGCACACTGAGAGTGTTATTGTGGGGTGGAGGGCTGCACATGTGTGTGTATATGTGTGTGTGTGTGTGTGTGTGTGTGCACGTTTCTATACCTTGGCCACGGTCACAGTTTTGGTAGAGAAGGAGAAAATGGTCTAGATGTAGTTTTGGCCTTACTTCTCTGTCACATCTGTGACTTTTTATTCATAAGGTTATGGATAATACCTTAAAAGACAACCAGGGCACCTCCATTAAGATCCTAACTCTGGACTCACACACAATCTCAGTAACTCTTTAGAGAAGGATCCTCTCTCTTTTTCTATGGGGGAAAGGTTATGGGGAGATATTTTAATCTGGCATGGAAACCAGGATACTAAAGGAAGTGGAGAAGAAGGAATAGTGTGTAACTGGATTTGACTGAATTCAAGATATAGCTGAGATCATCAGCAGAATGCAGCAGCTGCACATACCCCTGCAATCATAAATATAGATAACCCAGAAGATTAATATTAAATTTTATCAGGATAGAAAGCAGTCCCATCCTAAATTATTTCCAAATATTCTGACCATTAAATTATAGAATAGAATGGAAATTCTGATGCGTTTCCTTTAGCTTGTGTGACTTATCTGGCACCTCTCAAAACAGTTTTGTTTTGTTGCATTAGTGTTATTCATTGTATCAGTACAACTTAAATTGAGCTGTTCTGTGCTGAAATTTAACAAATCAAAGGTAAGACATTTTATGTTACATATCAGCATAATCTAACACCAACCATATTTTCAAGTCATTGTTAAGAAAAAAAAACCAAAAAAATAACAACCTTACAAAAACAACCAGTTCTAGACATGGCAGGTATCACTGAGCAATTTTGTGAATTAATAATAGGTATAGAGCCTTTTGTGATTAGTTGCAGCTTAGATTTTTTTGCTGTTCCTTCATTTTTGTTTAATAGATTTTGTGAAACACTTGGACAAGCTCAGTTAGAGTTTCAGAATTATGAGGGTGAAGCTGGGTGATTGCCAGTGTGAATTGACCTGACACCACGTGCTTTGTACCACATGGGCAGCTCAGGCACGTACTCACTTTTTACTCACTTCTCCTCTCATGGAACCTAAAGAGAGTTCAGTGAATACCTTTGACGTTCCCATAGCTTGCCTAGACTCAACCATATTGGGATATGCTCTACAGAGATAAAACCAGAATCTTTATCAAGTGTCACATTTGATTTTTTTATTTTTTTTTTGAGAATTATATTATTTTGGAAGTTAATAGATATGGAAAAGGAAAGCAGAATTATATAATGAATCTGATTTTAAGAAGAATGTCAAAATACATATATTTTCCATTAATTCTGACATAAAAATATTTAGCCTACAAGTGGAAAGAATAAACACTAAGCTCCCCTTTGGACCAAGCAGTTTCACAGCTATAAAACTAACAGAATGGATCTGAGTGAGCTTTAAGAGTACAACACAGGTACATACTAAATTACTAGTTTCAATTCTTACTGGAAAATAAATTTGGCTTATCTGTTTCCCTGTATCATGATTCTCCTCTCCTATCTGTACTGGTCCCAAATCAGGGTCAAATTCCAATTTCATTGAATTCAGGTTTGCCTCTATCTCCAATAGGATGAGCATTTTCCTGTAAATGAATTGAGTACTTACAAGTAACTCTGACTAAACTGAGGCAGTAGGTTACACATAGCTCTCTATTTAAAATTTCTTACTGCAGAAAGCTTTCCTTCCTTTGGAAGCATATGTGTGCCTGTGAAGCAGCAGGCACCAGTTGAGAGATACTGATTGTGACAGTGAATTGGGGCATTATGCAGCAGAGCAAGAAACCTGAAATGGCACAGTTCAACTGCAGGTTTTATCTGCAGTTAAAAACTGTACATCAGCCAAATTAGACAAAGCAACTTAAAATCCCTGAAGATGAATTTTCCTTTCTTTTATTTTAAAATGCCTAGCACTTATGTCAAATCATCCCCACTGAAGATGAAGATTGGCTTTTGGAACAGGATAAGATTTGGGATGCTTCTATTTTGGGAATTCCAAGGATAACATCTCATTTGGACTGTATTTTTGAAGAGTGATTGAACACCTTTACAGGATAAAAATAGTTGAAGAAGAAAAAAAAGAACTAAAATTTTCTTTTTTCCAAATCAGTACTGCACTTTCCCCTTACCTTGGCCTCCATTTACTAAAGTCTTTGATTAAATAGCTTGGCCATGGAAGATGGAAAACGCAGATTAGTTACATAATGGAAGTGCTGTATCATGCAAGAGCATGGTCACAGGTGTGCTGGAGTCCAGTAATATTACAGGGGCTCTACCTAACTAATAAATTACTGTATTTTGTACACAGACTATGAGAAATGTAACTGAACTGTTCTAAAATTAAACATTCTGCCAGTAGACTTTTCATTACTTTACTTGGTCGCATTTCTTTGAGCCACAGTGTGCAACAAAGTTCGATCCAAATGTCTTAAAACAGTTTTACATTGAATAGACAGAATGTCTGCAACTGAATCATCACAGACCAGAGAAAAGGATCCTAAAATGTAGGAATTATTTATGAGTTTTGCTACTGGCTTCAGCAATGCCAAAATTCTACTCCTATGGTATTTTCTGTCTGCCTGTCATGTCCTTACCTCTTGTTTTTACTTTCCTTATTATATACATATTTTTTTCCTTTTGTCTTCCAATCTGAATTGCTATGCAAATAATGATAAACTAAATGCAGATTATGTTTTAAATATCCACATGCAGGAAACTGGTGCAAGAAAGTATCACAAAAACAAAAGGAAAAACGTTAAATTGTGGGTATTTTTTCATGTAGGATCTGTGAATCTCTGAAACATGAAATTTTGCATTTGGAATCAAGTAGTATTTCTTTTGCTCTTTCTTGCTGCACAGATAATTTATAAATAAAACACTCCATTCTCTTTTGTTAGCTACCACTCCTATGACATGATCCATTCTTTTGTAAGCAATTTGAAAATGACCATTTATTTAAAAAGCATAACTGGATGCAATCATAGCCATAGTGAAGCTCAGTGTACATTAAAAAGAATTGCTAAGCCTTTCTTTTTTATTAATATGCCAAATCTGCTACTCACTATCCCACCATGTTTATCCACAGTGTCCTGGGTTGATGCTAAATTGTATCTCCATTCGTCTGTTTAGCTCAGAAATAAGTGTTGTACCTTTAAAAATTGGATCTGAAAGTGAAGGAGACGCGGTGGAATATCTGAGGCAGTTGTTTTCTAAACATAAAGATAAGAGTCTTCAGCTTTCCTGGACACACGGCTGTGTTGTCTGCAGTGTGTGGACTGCGGAAGAGAGCTCTCCTTTGCTTTTTTTTTTTTTTTTTTTAGTTTTTGGCTAGCTGAGGCAGAGAAGTTCTCCGGACGGTGTTTTTTTTCCTTTTTCTTGGAACTGTTTGAACCTGCTCTGGACTAAACACCCAAAAGGGCACCAGGAGCTCCCACCT
>JAWWMU010000001.1:91276795-91324209 GCA_035048155.1 Cinnycerthia olivascens
ACTTTCTGAATTTGGCATCTCTGCGGGGCACAGAGAGGTTTTGTTGTTCAGTGTTGTTCATTTGTTGTGCTGGGGAGCGCTTTGACTGTTGAATAAACAACTTTTTTCCACTTTCCTCTAAGGAAATTTTTCCTGTCCCGAACCAGGTGGGGGGAGGGGCAGTTTGGATTTGCTTTCTAGAGGGACTCCATCCACAGGTTTTTTCCCAAATTTGCCCTAAACCAGGACAGCATGTGACAAGATAAGTCCCTTTCTTTGTGCCTGGTCTTGTGCCACTTTCCTACCAGGTCTTGTGCCTGTTGTGTGTCCACAGCCAGGCACTCACCAGCCCTGGCAGCTTCCTGCCATGCACTCTCATGCTCGAGGTTGAGGTCACTGCTCCCCTGTTACCTGAGGTATCTTGAACTGGAAAACCATATGGAAAATAATGGTTGTGTCTCTGAGCCACACACTCACTAAGTCAAACTCCAATGAGATCCATGAGGAGAGTCACAGTTCTCTCATGGGACATTTCTATCATTGTAGATGCAGCCAGAATAATTTATGAGTTAGAGACTACAGTTATTCAAGAACTGCTACATTTAAAACTTTTCCCTCAGGCAAATCCCCCCTTTCATTTCTGTGTACATTAAATATAACGCAGTCTGTGTCTGCACTGGAAAATAGTAAGTTCACAAAACCAATAGCTTAAAAAATCCTAGTGTGTGCCTCCTACAATGCTCAAGCAGTGACAAATTAACCTAACTCCTTACACAAAAGTGACAATGGGCAGCAGTCAAATTTAGCACACCTGAGTTAAGCTGTGATGTGGAAGGCAAAACAGTTGTGTAAATCACAGTAATTTAGAGAAGACTGGAAGCAGCCATTCAGTTCTATGGCCCAAAGACATTTCTGCAAGGGGCACACCAAGGATCAAAAAGCAGCCGTGTTGGCCCGTGGTTTTGCCTCCATTTAGAGCTTTGGCCAGGCCAGAGGGAGAGAACTGCTGTGGTAGGATCTTAGTCACTAATAAAGCTGTGATTTTATCTCACTGCACCTACAACCTGTGTATATAACAGAGCGGTTAAAATCATTCAACACCTCCTTACACAAAAACACCTGCTTAGCTAAAAATACTGGGTCTATCCTCACAGCTAATAACACAGCCAGGGATTTGCCAGCATCGGTACTTCTGAGGACAAAATAGCTATGTCAACAAAAACTGGTAGGACAGACCTGACTGAATCCAGAATCTCTGTTAGTAAGATAAAATTACAATAAAACAAAACTTTGTGTCATTTATCGGAAGTTGAACAATCTAATCTTAGGGAAAAATAATTGATCATAGAATAAACTTAAATATAGATTTTCTTAAAATTTTCACTTCCAGCTAGTTAACAAGATTTATTTATTTCAAGGTTAAGGGAAAAAAAAAAAAATGAAACATTTCAGCATTTAGGTCATCTGTTTCATTTTTAACACATATTTTATCTGTCTCCCATGAATGGATTTTCCTAAAGTTCCTGACAAAGGTGACTAAAATCAATAAGAACTTTATCATCAGGCTACAGTCAAGTATTGCAAAAGCTCACAACCCACTGGATTCACCTTAGAAAGCCGTTTAAATTACCAGTACAATTTTTAGGCCAACTTTTCAGCTACAGAAACACTTCATTGTACATTCAAATGTATGTAGAATTGAATAAAAACTTCAGATCTTACAGCATTTTACCAAATAAGTTAAATTTATTTCAGAATTTGCAAATTTCCAATTCTATAGTCATTAAATAATAAACACTAAAACACAAATCAGCAAGCTAATTCATTCTGCGGTCAGTACCTTAATTTGAAAACCATTGTCATAGCCATGCTTTTCCTTAAAAGTAACAGTCACAGAATTTGCATACAACACAAATTTTCATCTGAACAGACTGTACACCCTTCCTGTTTCACCAACATTTATGTTGATCCTATGCCAATACAACTTAATTGGCATAAATCAAGTTATTGCTGACTTATACTCCTTGTGAAGCAAGAGTCAGTCCCTCTTTAACTCCCCAACATGCAGAGCAAGTTTATGCCAGCTGGCTTAGAAGCCTTGTAAGCAACTCATTATGATTTGCATTAGAGATCTTCAAGGATAACAGACTACTATCCTGTTCAGCAGCTGCTAAATGGCACTAATTACCAGCTGTAGATCACTGGCTGTTAGATCCTGTGGGTCTCCTGGAATTCCCAGAGTGTGCAGTGCACAAGGCAGCAAACTTGAACCAGGCAGTAGAGAACAAACTAGGGGCATAATCGACCCATGCATTTATCCATGCATTTATCCAAAATAGTTGTGTGTGTGGCATAAGAATGACCAAAACCATGAAGAAAATGTGTAGCTTCAAGAATATCACACCACTTGATATATGTGGCTTAGGTATCACCTTTCACAGGGAGTGATCTGTGACAGTTTATATTTCCAAAACCGGAGCTGTTTCCCTCTTGCTCATGCATTAATTCACCCACTCCTGCCCTCATCTTTGCATAGCAGTGCCACATGTCACACTGCCATGAGCTGGTATGGAGAGCTAAACCAGCTGAAGACCAACCTTATGAAAGGCAGTTTCCAGATGGTTCATCTCCTTGCCTCATCCCAAAATGAGCATAAAGATGGGAGGACAAAAGAATGGGACAGAAGCAGAGCCAGACAGAAAGGAGAGCAACCAATGGCAGTCTCAATTTTAGCTTAGTTTTAAACTGTGTTAGAAACACACTTTTAAGTGTCATTTGTTATTAGAAGCATCCTTATGGAACTATTAAAACCAAGTCAGTGCTTCTAAGACACCTGAATGTTTCCTTTCTTTCTCTGCATCAGCCTCAGCAGCTGTGCAACAGGAAGATGAATTGGTTCAGAGAGGTGACGCAGAATTTAGCTGTTGATTCTAGGGTGTGGTGCAATTTCTTTTGGATCACTTTGTTTAACTGACTTACTCTGCAGCCACCCAATTGCTAAACCTGACAAAAAGAGCCTGCAGTATAAACGGTAGTAGGAACAATATAAAAAAATTATGAATGAAATTTTCTGAATTAGAAAATATAGCATTGACATAACATCCAGTTGGGGCAGTGGGACAGGCTCTGGCTGCCAGACCCTGCCCAGCTGCCCTGGGGTAGCCCCCATGCTCCCAATGGTCCACACAGCAGCTGGGAGCAGCTGACCCTCGTGGTGTCTCTACTGCATTTACCTGTATTTAATTAATTTTGAACTATCACCTCCAGAAGGATTTCGAGTCCCTTCCACACTTGCATAGTTTTCATGGGAGCAGAGTCAAGTCTCTCATGGTCTACCTTGGCACTTTGAATGTCCACATAATTAAGTTTTTCTGACTAAAATCCTATTTATCTATATATGTAATTTTACAGAACATTAAAACTGGTGTGCTGTGAAACACTTTCTGGTTGAGACACATCTTGCTGTATAGTAAATCCCAAACTCTCAACACACTTCAGACTACTGATACCAGCATCCTCTGTCAGACATCTCAGAGGTGGTCAAGAGATGTGAAGAGCCATGGAGAAACCTCGTGCACAAATGAAATCATTCTCCTCTTCACTTTTACAGTTTTAAGATAGATAGAGGGAAATTGGATTTTGGTGTATTCATGTCACACATTTTTCAACAATATCAGAATTCAGTCAGTCTTTTACAGTTTGCCAAAACCAACCGAGAATAACATATTGAACTTCTTAATGGTTCTTTTCTACTTCACAATGCATATCCTCCCCTCTCACTTTCTTTATCTTTTCCTAACACAATTCATGAGGTTTGCAAAGACTTATGATTCCTTGCACATATGGACAGAATGACATCTCCTATTGGAAGTTATGGAATAGAATTTGCTTTCTTTGTCATCTCAGAGATGGAATCACCATATCCAGAAAACTGAACTTCTGGAGAGGCAGTGTGAAGCTCCTCCTACTCTGCTAAGAATTTGTGGCTGAGAAACTGGTACAAGGGATCTGGAGAGATTATCTGTACAGTTCAGTCATGATCACTGCTGGAAAACATCATATGGAGTCCTGTCATGAGTCTCCCATATAAATATGAATAAAAAAATCATACATGCAGCACAAATGCTTCAGTTTGGGTAAACTCATCAAATATTACCTTACAATTCTATTCAGCACTTACTGCATCGGTTGCGACATGCTGGTTACCAAGTCCTTCTATTAAACTGTGCACTACGTAAAACAGACATGAGCATTTTCATATATTGGTTATGTGAAAGATTTGTGCCACAAGTCTTCAGAGAAAATAACTATGCCTGTTCACCTAGCTCAAAGATGTTTTCATTTCTTGTTACTTGTTTTCCAGAATTTGATTTGGCTGAATTGCTACATTCTTTAAATTAATTATATTTTTCCGAAAGGTATTTCAAGCAGGTTATATTCACTGATGCCAAGTCTTCTTCAGTCTTTTCTAATTTTTCATCTCTTTCCATGATATGAAGGGTCTGACAATTATAGCTAGAACTTGTTGGCTCCCAAACTCCCAATCTGGAAGGAATTCTTTCACACTTGGCAAAGGGCAAACTTGTCACATTTCATAATATAACACAACAACTTTTTTAGTCCTTGTTCATTTCTAACAAGAGGGCTCAAATGTTAACTTTCACACATGACTGCTGCATATTCTTTGTGCAGACTTGGAGCCTTCTGTCAGCAGTGACTACATCAAAGGTACAACCGAAAGACAACTGTAAAGTGTCCTAATAACACTAATAAGGGTCATGTTTTAACTAAATTTGTTTTAATACATTCTGGAATCTTTATTAGTCTCCCTGATAACTGATGGGTGGCCTGGAGGTCCAGCAAGGAGAGCAAATTGCCCACAGACAAGTCCAGACAGGAGACATAATTTCTTCTAGTCAGGGCTGCTTTGACTGCTCAAGCACAGCCTCCTGGAAATCATCCTGCTTCCACTCATTTACATCCTACAGCTGTTTCTGGAGGCTTCCAACTTCAATGCATTCTGGCTAACACCTTCATTTTCCCATACCAGTTACAGCAATAACCACCAGTACCAATATGCCAACGACAAAAAACAGTTGAAAAATAAGAAATGAACACATTATCACCCCAAGAACAGATCGTGTATAAAGCCAGCATGGGAGGGAAGAGATATCAGACTTGGAAACTGTGACTAACACTTACTTAAACCACTTCAGAATAAGCAAAGGAAAACATCTCCATGTATCTGCTTTCAGATAAGGCTGTCAGACTTGGGCAGCTGAAGATTGCAGCAATGAAGACTTCACTTGAATTCAAAGTACAGTATGAAATTCAAAAACCATACAGGGACACAGGGGACTGAAATGAAAGATTTATAACAGTTCATCTGAAAGAAATGTACAACCAAAGTGACAAACTTGAAGCACAAATAGTTCTGCCTTCAATACCACCAAGCTTACAGACAATTAAATCTACATATCAATCTTACGTAAGGTGAACCTACACAGAGTTAACAGTGAAGTATTTGAGGATCTGGAGAACAAAGGATGCGATATATGGCAGATCCTCTGCCTCCTCTTCTCTGGTACTAGTCAGCCACTAGAATAGTAGAATTATTATGCCAAAGCTGGAGCAACCAACACAATCAAATTTTGCTTTATTTATGTTTTACTTCCTTTTTTACAGGTATGGATTGCCGTAGTGTGAACTGGAGTTATAGGCCAGCATGGAGAGATCAAAATTACACTCAGTACCTGGTATCATCACCCCTGTTCTAGAGTTTATGGAAAGTAAGAGTCTGCCTTGAAGCAGAATTATCTGTTGCTCTCCACAGGAATTCCTCTGCTTTGCTTAGTCAGCTCTTGCACTACAATAATAGGAGATGCCTTAGTTCTACACCCAAGTTGTCTCATTCCTCTGTAAAGTCAGCATGGACTATTGAACCTTCTAAGGTCCTTCTAGGCAGACTGATCTTTTAACTCTGTGAATTCAATCTTGATGTCAGCAAGGGGAATTAACAACCAACCTCACCTGACAGAAGAGGAGCTCTCAATTCTGAGTCGTACCAATGAGTCCACATTCATATAGAGCCACATGGTGGGTTTGGGCTGTAGTGATGAGCTACAGCTCCAGAGTCTCAAACTTCCCCTGTGATACCCAATGCCATGTGTTCTCATTTGCTCAAACAATACATCTGACAGTAGCTGGCACATAAATCTGGTAAATCAGGGAGAAGCCAGAGAGAACTCCACACTAGAAGTGCCTAAGTTAAGAAAAAGATATAAGGACTAATCCAGAAGCATCAGTGGAACTATATCTTTGGTCTTTACATCTGTCCTTTTCTGTTCAACGATTATAACTCTAAATATGTCATCCATAGGATTTTTAGGGAGAGGCTTGAAAGCAAAAGAAATTTAATGTTCACCCTCTAAAGGAACTGAGAAGCCAGTGAAGTTCAGATGACCATTATTAAAAGGTTTGATAGTGGTACCCTCTTATAGGATATCATTTTAGTAGACTAAGAAACAAAGCAGCAGTTCAAATTTCACACAGATACTTCCAGCTTCAAGACCCCTTCAAGGCATATTTTCTGTGCTGTCAATGGTAAATGTGGAAGTCTGGAAAAAAATTTGTGTCAGCTGTAGTTGTGATTGATAAAATCTGTAGCACTGACTCTAGCTAAAGGATTTAGTGCTACAGCTGTCATGTTTGTCTTTTGAATCCAAATGTAATGAAAACCCTAAAAAAGTGCATGGTGTGAGAAATTACCTCCTCTAACCATCTCATTGTCCTGTAAAATGACTGTGCTGCTTCAAGATCACATTTACACTGCATTGTAGTAGAGAGGAATCAGAAAGAAACATATTAAGAAACCAGTTTGTGGTTCCAGGCTGACTGAATTCTACCTTCAACCTTTCACATGTGCTTAAAATCCATGTTCAAAGGAGGACATCTAGAAGTATTGTGAATTTCATCTTAACCACTCACATTTACAGCTCCATTCTTGGATACAATTCACACAAATACATAAGCTAAATTAGCCATTCCCTTAGATTTATTGATTGTGTTCTTGAAACTTTCAATTCCTCTACTGTAATAGCCTATTACTGTAAAGGCTGCAATTAATGATAATCAAGAAGAATCATTTTTCTATACATTATGCCATATAAGCTTTCTACTAATTTCTGTCACAGTTAGAGTTTCTTTACTGTCAATTTGAATTGCAAAAGGTTTTAACAGCGAAAAAGCCATGCAGACAGAGTTAAGATGATACCTCAGTGCACTGAGAAGAAAGAATCCTCCAACTCATGTCTCACAGAACAGAAAGGTGACAAATAATAAGCAGTATATGTACTTTGTGTTTCCAAGTTGTACTGAGGAAGAAAAACCACTAGGCACTATATAAATAAATCAATTTTGTTCTCAGATATATTTGTCTTTTTACTGGGATAGGTGCTAGGATTCAGACAGAATGAAAGAATCATAGAATATGCTGAGTTGGAAAGGACCCATAAGGATCACTGAGTCCATCTCCTGGCCCTGCACAGAACACACCAAGAGCCACATCATGTACTTGAGAGCATTGTCCAAATGCTTCTTGAAATCTGACAGGCTGGTGTTGTGAGCCCTAACCCTGGGGAGCCTGTTCCAGTGCACAGCCACCCTCTGGGTGAAAAATCTTTTCCTGATAACCAACCTAAACCTCCCCTGACACAACTCCAGGCCAGTTTCTCGGGTCCTGTCACTGATCACCAGAGAGATCAGTGCCTGTCCCTTCTTTTCCCCTCAAATGGAAGCTGTAACTGCAGTGAGGTATCTCCTCAGTCTGCTCTTCTCCAGGCTGAAGAGACCAAGTGACCACAACCACTCCTCACATGGCTTCCCCTTCAGACCCTTCACCATTTTTGTTTCCCTCCTTTGGATACTCTCTAATAGTTTAATATCTCTTTTATATTGTGGCACCCAAAGCTGCCCCCAGCACTGGAGGTGAGGCTGTCCCAGCTCAGAGCAGAGCAGGACAATCCCCTCCCTTGCCCAGCTGGCCATGGTGTGCCTGATGCCCCCAGGGCAGGGATGGCTGCCAGGGCACTGCTGGCTCAGGTTCACCTTGCCATCCACCAGGACCCCCAGATTCCTTTCTGTGGCACTGCTTTGCAGCCTCTCCTTCCCCTGTCGATACTCACAACCAGGGTTGCCCAATCACAAGTGTACAATTTGGCATGTGCTCTTGTTAAAAAAAGAGCAGAATAACAAAAAAGCCCTAAAGAGATAGGACTCAGCAATTGAAAAAAATATCTGCTGCTTTTAGTGGCTCTGATTATATCCATTTAGTTTTGCCTTCAATGGTTCTAGAGAAAGATACTCCACTTAGTTAACCCACTCCACAAAACTTTCAAACAAACTCCACTTTTTAGAAATTTTGAATGAATGTTCTTCTCAAACTGGCAGCTAATTTGATAGTCACAAAATAAAATCTGCATGTTGGAAGATAACAGAATAAGTTTTTTTCCCAGTCTTATGCTTAAGTAACTAATTTTATTTTATGCTTTAGTGCATCAAATTGAGTATGCCCTGGTAGAAAAATGTTTCTAAAGTTGTATTAAAATTTGAAAACATTTTTAAAAACTTATTTAAGTTTATTTTTGTAAAGAAATGTATTGTTGTTATAAAGGTTTGCTCGTAAAAAAAGAAAAAAAAAGGAAAAGAATACAGAAAAAGTTTTTCTCTACTGATTTCTGTACTTCCTCATCTTAATTTCTTTCATATGTAATTTGTGATTGAAATGAAAACATTTTAAAGTGAGTGATTTTGAAAGACAGATACAGAAAAGTTTCCCCTTTGTACTGAAATATTATTGGAAATCAATATGAAGCACAATAATTACACTGGAGATGAAATAAAAAGCAAATTGCATAGAAAATATTCTATTCTTGTTTCCTTTTTATTTCCTAAGAATAGACTAGCATCTTCTGCCATTACAGCAATTTATTTTTTTTTAATCAGTGACTCCTAACAATAACCAGAGAATGTCAGCAGTACCTGCTACTCAGTGGATACCATCTTTCACAGAGAGAATAGGCTTCTGATTGCTGCCAATTTAGAGTCTTGTATCCCACTGTGGATCCCCTTTGAAATGAATAAGAAGAATGCCAGGTGCCAATTTGTAGGTTGCTAATGGCTTAACGAACCTTTATTGACATGACAGTGAATTTGTGAGTGATTAGTTCTTGTGTTTCTTCATACTTCATACTTGAATGCTGGAGCATGCTGTGGAGCTGGGGTGGAGATAATTTTCTTCACAGTGGCTGGCAGGGGGCCATGTTTTGGATTTGTTCTGTACACAGGGTCAATAATATAAAGATGTTTTTGTCATTGCTGAACAGGGCTTGCACAAAGCCAAGGCCTTTTCTGCTTTTTGTACAACCATAGTGAGGAGGAAGCTGTTGGTGCATGGGAGGTTGGGAGGAGACACAGCCAGGACAGGTGACCCCAACTGACCAAAGGGATATTCCAGACCACAGGAACATCATGCTCAGTATATAAAAAGGGGGGAAGAAAGAGGGAGGGTGTACATTTAGAGTGTTGGAATTTGTCTTCACAAGTCACAAGTGATGAAACCCTGCTCTCCTGGAGATGGTTGAACACCTGCCTGGGCATGGGAAGCAGTGAATTTGTTCCTTGTTTTTCACAACTTGTATATGTGGCATTTGCTTTCCCTATTAAACTGTCTTTATCTCAGCCCACAAGTTCTCTTCTACTCTTCCAATTTTCTTCCCAGTCCTGTTGGTGGGGGAGTGAGCGAGCGGCTGCGTGGAGCTTGGCTGCTGGCCATGTGTTGGGTTAAACCACAACACATGCTCAAGCGAAAAGCTTTTTATTACTAAATGCAAAGGAAGTTCTTATGGGAAAAAAAAACCAAACAAAAAACCATGAGCATGGAACTATAAATAAGCTTAATAAGTTTTAAATGGAATAAAAAAGAAATACATATGTCTATCTGTTTACACTCTTAAAAAACTGGGTTCTTGTTTAGGGGTAATGGTCTTCTAAATACTTGACTTTTTAGTTTGCAAAAGCCTTTTGTATAAGTCTGATTAGAAGTCATGAATAATATACATACTGACTTTTCTAACTGCAGAAAAGTTTCATGTCATAGTCTACAAAATTAATATTTGAGAATTTTGAAAATATGGTCCGAACTAAATTAAAAAAAAAATAGGAATACGCATGTTTTTACAAAGGTTCTTTCAAAAATATCATGTTTTATTCTTGTGATTGAAGCAACATTCATGTTTCCTATATAATCAAATGTGGTTTTGTTTGGATATGTAGGGTTAAAGTCCAAGAATGGGCTTACATGCACAGAAAACAAGCAACTCAGCGCCTACATTTTAGATATCTGTGATTCAAAGAAAAATCCAAACACTGAGTTTCTAGAAACTCTCTATATCAGTAATAAAAAGGCACACTTTTCAACAAATCCTTCAAGGTGAACTTACAGACACCCAAAACCACCAAAAGGGAATCTCAAAGTTCAAACATATAACTCAGTTTTTATTTATTCAGAGTTTAAGCATGTGAAACAGGACTGCAAATAGCCCAGAATATACTCCTGTTTTCAAAACACAGTTAGTAGGAGACATAATGATGGCATCGAGGTTTTTGTACAACACTTTACTACTCGTTCAACTTTCTACAGTTTACTGTCATGTGAACAAGACCAGCTAAATCCAATTTGCCTCTCAGGTCCTTCCCCAGGAGAAAGCCATGCCAGGCTGGACCCTGCTTGAGATACTTGAGGTGTGCGGGCAGAAGGGAACAGAAGAGTCAATGGGAAGGGAAATGCACAGACAAAGAATGGCTCTCAAAGCAACTCAAAGGCAGAACCTGTGGGCTAGCAAAAATGAGTGGCTCATGGCTCAAAGATCAGCTTTGTGGAGAGAAGGAGGACATCATAACTCCATTCAATCAAAAGACAGATAAATTACACTTGGTGTGAATCTTCCTACTGAGGGGGACAGAAAATAGAAGGATGCTTTTTCTTTATTTCTTCACTTGGTATGGGCAGAGGATAGCTGTTCAAACCAAGGTAGTTCTGGGCATGTGGAGAGACAAAAACTGCAGCTGAAACAAACCAGGAAAATTTCACAGCTAAGAGAAAAGTATTCATGGAGCAGAAGCACTCTGTAGTTAGACCATCCACAGAGAGAACAAAACAATAGATTAAATCTACACCCTCAAGTCTATTTTTCACTTCTTGACATGTCACATCTTTTTCTGTGAGTCATACTTTCTCCAATTAAATGAGTGTTGTATATTAGCAATCATACACATTTTTTATCAACAACAAATAATTTAATATTCAGTTCTCAGCTTCACCAAATTATTAAAAATGTAAACACATGGACAAAAAGCACATATGGAATCCTGTAGGAATTCAGATGTATTCAAATTTCATCTCCCTTTGATTTTATGATTCCTTTTGAAATGGGCTGCTTAAATTACTAAACATCTGTTACCCAATAACTAAAGGCATTATGTTTCCCTGAGTCATAACAAAAAGACACCCTGTGTTGCTGAATTCAGCACACATGGAGCCAAAGAAAGTTAACAACCATACTGAATCTATAGGATTGAAGTCTTGCCCTGGTTTGAAATGTCTCTTCCTTCTGGGCCTTTGAAAAGCTTCTTCATCAATGGGTGGGTTGAGGTGGTATTCATTTTCCTGTACACAGGACTGATTAAATCACCAGCAGCATGTTGGACAGTCAGCTGTGTTAGCATCATCCAAAGTTACAGACATGACTCCCAGTCCAGAATGCATGAATTTGTCTTGTAAAAGCATTCATTTACAGTATATACTTTTCTCTGTCCAAAAGCCTCAATTCCCAAAATTTTGTGTATTTCATTAATTTCATATGTTCTGACCACTATTCAGTGTCCAGTGCTCACATCTCTTAAGGATTGGATAATGAATATTAAATTGGATAAATTATCATACATGTGTGTTGTGATTTCTTCTACAATAGTTCCCAGCAAATCAACATTTGTAGATAGTCTGTTTTAGGTTACATTCTGTAATGTATGTAATGTAAATTACAGTCCATAATTAATGTACATTTTTCTCCTCTGATTCAAGGGAAACACTGTAAAACCCAAAATAGCTCTGCGTGGGGAAGTCTCCCTACTATTACATGCATAATGTATTCCATCTGCTTCCCTGGAAAGGTAAAAAATAGGCTTTAATGAAGTTTAGAGTGAGAGTAAATAGAAATCTGAAATTAAAATATATGAATTATGCTAGAACAATCCTGAAACATAGCACTACAAAATCTGAGAAATAATTTATTTAAATTTTAAAAAGGAGTGAGCATGTTAAAGTAAGATAATATAGAGTATGCAATACACTTGTGTTCTGTTCTGAATGTTCTTGACCATTCAGAGTTTTAAATTCGTCAAACTGAAATTAGATTAAATTGATATTTTTGGGGAAGTTCCCTCTTCATGATGTCATTATGCAAGACCTTACCTTACTAATTTGTGTTATTTATAAATATATATGTTATTGCCAAATTCAGGTTTTGACCCAAATTTAATTTTACTTTTTTTTTTTTTTTTTTTAAATCTAGGAGCTGTCTTTTGTCATGAAGGTTATTTGTGCATGCTACATGCTAAACACACTACAACTACTTGTTGCTTTATCCTTCTCAGAGTTCGAATAACTGGTAAAAGTGAGGTTTCCTGAAGGAATGCAATATCAAGAGTGCATGGAAAACTCGGGAAAGTTATTCAGATTACACAACTAAATTCTGATTCTCCAACTGTGTTTATATTTCTGGCCTTTATGCCTTTGGTATAATATACGTATAAAAAGTGTGTGTGCATATATATACATATATATAAAATATAAATATCCCATGCATTTAATTTTCCTCATTTATTATTATTTATTATCATTCCTTATTATATTAGCCCTGCCTCTTCAGAAGGCTGTAGCTGCAACATCCACTACACAAAGGAAATGCTAATTAAAGTACCTTTGGGAGGAGAATGGAATGAAAGAAGGTGATATTAAATATTAATCATAAGAAACAAGCCAGGAAGATTTTTAAAGGTGGAAACAAACAAGAATGGAATATGGTAATCTATGATGGCACAGAAGATTAATCTTCACTTTCACACAGAGATTCTTCTCTTTTCCAGAGTCACTCTTTTTTTAAACTCAAGATGGAGTTATTCCTGCCTATTTTAAGGAAACTCTGCCTTAATGATAAGTACCTAATTTGAGAGATTTAATATTATATCTGTTTTTCACCTCTTTCTTAAACATTAAGAATTATGTGGTTTATTACTTTGTATTTCTGTAAAACTCTTCTATTACTAAAATTCTCTGTCCTTTCTAAACATATTCTTTTATCTTTCCATCTCTTCTGGTAGCAAAGATGCCTCTGAACTTCTGGCACACAAAAATGCAATCCCAATCCAAGGGTTTGGTGAATTTTAAAAACCGGGCACTGCCATGCTCAGAGCCTTGCTTTCACACCATTCACCCCTGAACATGCAATACACAAAAATCAGAAAAGCTGCCTGCAATCAGTTTGAGAAGAGGAGGTATCATCAAACATCTGAAAAGGCAGTCTGAAAGACAGAATTCCAACAGCAGACAGGCTACCTGAATATGTTCCCATTCTTCTGAATCATGAAGGTGTTTGCCAAGAAGAGTTGATATTACACACTGTTGCCTATCAGGTTTCACATCATAGAGCCTTGCACTCACCAACCTGTCACCACTGCCCACATTCTGCTTCTTCCAGCTTTTCAGAAAGAGTGCTGGGAACGGTAAAAACTCACAGTTGAGGATCAATAAGTAAGCTCTGAGATGTTTGCCAGACACAGTCAGTGTAACCCACTGTTTTACAGAACATCTTGTATGTAACCAACCAAGCTGTTTCTACGGGAAAAAGGACAGTAAAGCAAAACTAAGCCTAATGTAATAACATGCAAGAATAAGAAGTCAGTTAGTAGATTTGAAAACAATGCAAGGAAGTAATAAAAAATCTGGTTTATTTCAGCTCAATTTCAGCCTCGGTTTTCTGTTTTAGATTATTTCTATCTTTTTTCCATGAATAGGAAGGATTATTATAACATCTCTGGCACATTCTTCTAATGAAAACTAATGGTCAACTCATCTGCTACCTTAAATTAAAGATACATTCTTCTTCTGAATAGATTTTATTTCCCCTCTCCTGAGCCTTCTTTATAGCCCAAAGTTGTTCAGATGTAGATTACAGTTCAGCACTAGGCCCACCTGTACCCCCTTTTATGCTCACTTACCCTTTTAATTAATATAACTGAAATTTATCATAACATTGCACATTATACAGTGCTCATTAAAATAACAAATGATACTAAACTCTTCCATTATATTGATTATTCCAATCCCTTCAGATACCATAATACTACCAATATCATAATAATATTACATCTTTCAAACAGCTAGAGATACTGGTATCACAGGAAAGGAAGGGAGATAGGATTTCTGTTTCCTTTCCTGCACTATGAAACTGTTTGGCAGTCAATCAACTGGGGCTAGGACCCAGACCCGGGAGACCTTCCCCGGCAGCGAACACTGCAGGAAAAGTAGGATATTGGTATCATCTTCTCTTTAAATCATCTTTTTCTGGCATACCCTGGTGAGAGAAGGGAAAGTAAGGCTGTCCCCTGCCACCATATCCCAGCATTCTATCTCTAAAGGCAAAGTCACACCATCAACTCTGCAGGGTTAGGAAGCAACTCTGGGAGAACTGAGGAGGGCTGACTAAACCAGGGAATCACTACAAAAGAACAAAGAATGATTACTAGAGACTCAGCATTATGCTAACACACACTCACCCTGGTATAGCTGCTATTTAGAATGACAATGCTGTCACAGGATCAGCATATTGCTCATCAGGAGGATGAAATGGGCTTTAAATAGGTTTAGGAAATCTGCATTTCCCTTTTGTAATGCTGATTTTCACAGGAGTACCTCTTTTGTCTCCAGACTGAATTTGATGGCTCTCTGCACTTTGTACCCTGACCTAGAATCACCTGCCAGCCCGACAGACACATTGGTACATATTATGTCTGCATTACAACTTGGAGGTTTTTCAACAAAAGATACTTAGTACATACAAAGATTTTATGACAATCCTACATCTTGAGTAATTCTGCAGGATGACTGAGAAAAGGTGGGTTACAGAATACACCAAAAGATGATATAAACTGAAGCCAGTCCTTTAGTTTCCCTCATGTTAAGTTTCAGGTACAGGACTGTCACGTTCACTTTTAGTTACTGTTTTCATTGTAGCAAGCTTATCTATCAGCTCATGTTCCAAAAATCACATTTTCAAAGCAGCCACTGTTTTTCACTGCTGTCAGTGCCAATAACTGTGCCTTTCCTCAAGGAAGGATGCATATCCCTTATTCTCAAGAGGCTCAAATACTAAGGATCCATTTGACTACCTTGTATTTGAAGCAGAAACTCAGACTGAGACTTACTCACTTTATTTCCTAAGTGCTCGGTTCATTTCCTAATTGCTTGTAGATGAGGCTCAGCTGATGTGTAGGCTCAGTAAATACCAATGTTTGACTTGTGTGTGTATCAGAAAAGCTCTGAGTCCACATGGTAATGCCACATGTAGGTGCAAGTACGGCTAATTTGCAGTGGGAAGGAAGGGGATGCAGAAGCCTGCTCGGCTACATCTCCCATTTTGCAGTACATTTATATGACTGATGTCAGCAAGACAAATTTCTTGCTGTCCATTTTTATTAGGGATTTAATATCTCACAGAGGAAAAATATAGTTTTTTAAGGAAAATTAACTAGAGGTATTCCCTTGCCAGCAGTAAAGATGTACAAAATTAGTATCAAAAAACAGTGCACTCACTTATTCATCAGCTTCTGCTTCTATACATGTCAACACTGAGAATAATAGTTGCAGAATCTCCCCAAATGCTCACTGCTAGTAGTGTGGGTGAATATAGCCCATCAACAGCAGTAAAAACATATTGCTTTAAAACAGAGAAACAATAGGATGCTGCAAGGAGACAGAGAAGGAGGATTCTCCTTCAATCTCCCTGTGTCAGATAAAATACTAAAGAACAGTTACAAATAATAAAAAATATACAGTTAATAAAAAAGAGCAAAGGTACATAATTTCACTAACTTTTAATTTATTGAGAAATCAAATGAGCATATATTTCATTTATAAATTTGAGACAAAGCAAGTCACCAGTAAAAATTTCTCAAAGCCCATACTAAAATTAATTTTAGAGCAAATTAATGGTCACTCCTGTTACCATGCAGTAATTGCAATGCATTTTGTGCCCAGTAGCAGCTGCTATAGTAGTTTTGGACAAGACATATTACATTTTTCATAAATAGCAAAGAAAATTAGTTGAATGAATTTGTAAGGCTGAAATTCTGACCAGACTCAATTGTGAAATGTTTCTGCACTAGCCACATTATAAATTCATCTTTCTATGCATTTTAATGATATCCAATCTATCTCATGTACCAAACCAGAACAACAACTCACCACTTCAAAATGTGTTGTCCAGTCTATAGTTTATGATACTTCAGAAAAACTGAACCTCTGGGCTTCACTTGGACAACTACTTCTGTTGTTGTACCCTCTTTCCACTTTCTATATTACATTTGTCTGCATTTATTCATAGAACGGCAAAACACCTTTCTTAGCTGTCTTTTACACTGATCCAGTGCTGTTGATTGCTGAGTACATTGCAAAATATGATTAAATAGACATGAGAAACAGGTTGTAACAAAAGCTCAACTTCCCCAGCTATACCCCACTACTTCCATGGGATTCCTTCAGGCTCTGTCTAGCTGAGCCTTACAGACTGAAAGCTCACTACTGTTTTGGGGCACTAGCTGTTCTTCCAGACCACATCTTCCAGAACAGTTTTGCCTGAAAGCAATCTATATTACAAATTCCATAAAACATGGGCAAACACAGTAGTTGGATGTGATAGTTATTACAAAAGAATATTCCTAATTTGAACAGAAATTTTAACGTAGAGAATGTTACGTAATGAAGAGTCATGGCTGGATGTTCCACTCAGCAACAATAGTAGGAAAGCAGCTTTCATGCCTATGAGTTTAAACTTTTTTGTTGTTATTGTTTTAGTTTTGGTTTGGTATTTTTTACGATAACAATACATAATATAACATTTGTAACCCCAAAGCAAACAGACTCTGGAAACATTTTGCTAAAACCACAACAGGCAGGCACTTGCAGGTCCCCAAGCTGCCTAGGACAACAATCACACATTTTCATAGTCCTGGGAAAGAACCACAGGTAACAAATTCAGGACTATGTTATCTGTGGGCTATTTGAGCTCCTTGCTTCTGGGGACCTGTTTAATCTGTTTCAAGAGCAGGACAACATTCCCAGTTTTCCTCCATTTTACTTTCCTCTGACTGAGGTATCTTTCCTTTCTGCCTACGTTATTCAGTCTCAGCACTTGCTGAACTTTATATTTTGATTCAGGTGCAGCTCAAGGCCAAGTAAAGGCAACACAAAACACTGTTGATGCCCTACCACCACTGCAATAAGCAAACTACATTTCTTCAGTGTGGATGTCAAAAATAGCCTCAAGTATCTGACTTTTACGGAATGTTAAAAGTCATACCTAGTATTCTGTTTGGTGTTTAAAGGAAGTTGGAGCTATGGGAGCATGGACGAAGGTCTTTGTTTATAATTCCTGCAAGTGCTAGGAGAGTGGAATGAAAGATATATATATATATATATATATATATATATAAAAGTATATATAAGTGCTGATATATATATATATATAAGTAAAAATAAATTTTACTTATAATTCAGTTATAAATTATGCCCTGTGCACTCACTTGAAAAGAAGAGCTTCTTGATTCATTTCTTTTAAAGATCTAAATGTGCAGGATTACACTTGAGTGATAAGCAATGATAGAGCAAAAACACAATAAAATGAAGATTCAGGAGTGAGTGAAAAAGGCATAACCAATCAAACTGATAACAGTTTAATTAGGAGAAATTAATTAGGAGAAACTTGTCAAGTTCTTTGCATGCTGTATGTCTGTCTCAGAGTTTCCCCTTTTTACGATAATGTGATTACAAAGAACTGACATAAACTCAGTTTGCAAAGGAGTTGCCAACAGCATTGCATCAGTTCTTTTCTTATATCCCTCCCTACCACACAACAGTATGGGGATTTCTGGGGACTTCAAAAAGTTGGGACATTCTTACTGCAAGGTTTGGTTCACTTCTGAGGAGTAAATTACAATTTCCTCGGGTTACTATTAGCTGCACCAGGGATTCTCACAATGCCAGGAAACTAAAAACAGAACCCTAAAGTGTGGTTACGTATTTCAAAAGGACATAAACATAATTTCACAAGCAGAAAGATGACCTTCAGTCTGATGTGAGTATGGATCAACACCAACTCCTTCTTCTAGACACACCAATGTCACTTAACAGCAGCATCCCTTACTCCAAATTTTGGCTAAAAATGAGAACCTAATTTTCAAAGTAACTTGTGTTAAATTCTATGGATCAGGTAGGTATATAAGAGGTCAGGCATAATCATAGAATCAAAGTCCTTACTTGTTTTGAAATAGATTAGTTTACACTAATCTCAAAATAAATTCATTAAGTTTCCGAAGGTTTAATCTCCATACCTTTCATTTCAGTAAGTTGTAATGTGTTATATGCAATACATGCTTGCATATTTTATTGAGGCAATCACTTCATGATTAGTATTTTGAATTTTACTTAAAGATAGATGAGCAGAATAAGAAAGCTTTTCCTCTGAAACTTTTACTGTACAAAGGACAATATCGTACAACAGTAATAGTTACCTTCTTTATCATCATGACGTATGATTGAATCCTGTATCATATCAGCAAGATTAAAACGAACTCGTTGATTCTTTCCATGTTTCAGCTTCTTCCCGTAGCCCTCCCGTTTCTGGAAAGCTTTTTCTCGTTCGTAATACGCCTTTATTTGGTCGCAGCGCATCCGCTTGACCAGCCGCTGCCGCTGGCCGAGGGGGAGGGACTCCAGCAAGCACTGCTCAATTTCCATCTCATGGGTCCGAAAAACATTACATAGCTGGAAACAGCCTGCAAGAAATTAAACACGAGCAAACTTAGATCTTGCTTTCAGACGTGCCATGAAATCTCCAACAATTATTTTGTTGTTATGACCATGTGCAAGTCCATCATGGAAGCTCCTCCTAGTTGACCAAGGCTGACTACAGAGAGTCTATCGCATTATCATTTACTTTTTGAAAATAACACATAACTCATTCCATTAAATCACTGATGCATTTTTTTAAAAGCTGGCTCAGTTCATGTGGACAAATGTGATAGAAATAAGCTTGGAAATTCAAATGTGAGATGGGCAAAATACGTAAATATTTCAATACAGTTCAAGTGGCTAGCATTGTTTACAAACAAGAAACTACTATGAAGACTAATGCTAGTTTGATGCCCATGCCTCTTTTTTATTCATTTTCATCTTTAGGTTGGTAAATTTCAGTATTCAGTGAGAAGAAAAATCATTATATCATAATTTTAATGAGTTCATTAGCATGTAGTGGGCATGCAGGTAACTACCTCTTAAAAACATCAATCATTTCAGATTCCTAACCATGTACTCCTAACTTTTTTTCTAAAATTTTAATTTTTTGATTGTACAGAGATATCAAAATTGATCCTTCTAATGAAACCTTCAGATACTAAAATCTTCATGCGGGAACAATCACAAAAGTGTTTTTGAATCAGTTATTCCTAACATTCACAGCACTTCCTTTAAGTCAGATTCCTTTTTTGGTTTTGCCATTAAATATGGTATTTTTGCTGAAATTGCAATGACACTGTTCTTTTCAAGTATGTTCTCTTTTCCACTGAGAGCGAAGATGTAGGAGACTTGAGTGCTGCTACTTACTTTTCAAGGGACTCTTATGTTACAAAAGGAGGCTAATGGATTGTCAGATAATTTTATTACCCATGTCCTTGAACATAAATCCACATCCATCAACAATGTGCCCACTATCCCACACTAAGGCCTTTTGATGTGGTGGCTACAGACCATCCCATCACTCCTGATCCTCATGTCCTACTTTATGTATATGAATATCCTTCATATGGGGGCTAGGTTCTCAGATTTGTAATTTCTAAGGACTGACAGCAGCTCTGATGAAGGAGGTTTTCTCTCCATAGTTTGAAGTAAGACCTCTTGAAGGAAATGCAGACTCAATTCACCTTGGGTAGTTAAGAAAACCAAAGTTAGCATTACTCTGCAACTTAATAAACTGTTTTTGTCTACCTGTTTTGTGTAGTTACATCATCAAAGGATCCCTATCTCATTGAGGGCACACCTCAGTAGTGCTGACTAAATGATGACTTTGCTTTCTCCTTGTGGTTTGACACGTGTTTAATCTATTCAATACCATTCAAACCCTGCTCTGAAGGCATAATTAACAATCTTCTGACAGGATTTTGCAAAGCTCATGTCATCACAGCACTTAAAAGCGTCATAAATATTCTTTATTTTCATTAAAAAAAGGACAATGGAGTATTCTTATCTGCATTCTCCTCCAAGGAAGTGAAAAACAATGGTTTTCTTTTTAAATCACTCACAGATTTTGGGTGTACCATTCAAGAATTTTGTGTTCTTTTTTAATGTATTTTGGTTTACTTTAAAGGCATAATATTCTATAAACTATTATGCATCACAATTCCATAATAAAATATAAAATGATAGTTTTAGGTCTGCATGTCAATCACTTTATAAATTCTATGTATATAATAATATATAATGTATAAAATTATACATTTTTATTAAATTATTTGTTATATTATTTCATAAATTGCAGCTAATACAAATATTGCCTTATATTATATATTATATTAAATATTATATGTATTCACTGTAAATTAAACCCATGGTCTCAAACCAGACTTCGTGAAACTAAGGAGCACACATTTATCCAAAAAGTGCCCAGAGGGTCTTGTTGAGAAATTCTATGGCAGAAGCAGATAGAGAATACAATTCTACAGGTCAAGTTCAGTCAATTATTTTTAACATAGGCTACTATCTCCCTATAATTTCTGTTCCTTCCTTAGCATGCTCTTTTAGTTAAAAGAAAATGAGCCGTCAAACTAAAAACTGGAAACAAGTATTGGCTTGAATTCAGGCAAAACACAAACCCTTTCTTCTTGAATGTCAAAGCCAACAACTCCTGCTCTATTAAAACAAAATTTTCCACTTGACCTTAAATGATATGTTTCATTTCATAGCAAAAATTATATGTTTCATTTCTTTTATTTCCTTGTTGGAAGACACAACGAAATGAAAGGGTAATTCTGTAACACTGCAGAAGATGTAAACTTGATTCCTGGCTTCAATCCCAGTGTTCCGACCATTCAATCCCATAGAAGAGCTAAACTCACACCATCCTCCTCAGCCTGAGGTAGTTTGCAACTGCATCTTCTTTTTCTCATGATAGGACTGTGGAATAAGCAGAGTTGTGTACAAAATATTTCAGCAGCCAAGCCTTCAGCCTACACAGGCCTTTTGGCTCGTAACACCCTAGGCTTACTCCCTAACACTTCTAAATGTGGCTATAATGCCTGTCAGCAAGGCTTATAGCCACAGAAGGAAAACCAGCTCACTGTGTTACACCGTGTTTGCCTGCAGCTGGGAGCCCACCCCTGCTCTGCTCATTCCTTCTCCTTTATGAAGGGAAGAAGGAGCAGCCACATACTAGAGCTCCAACAGGCTGCAAATGAACTTGATGTTTATATGTTGAAAATTCATCTGAGGCTGAGAACTGTGGCTGCTGTCCTAGCCATGGCTGTAAATCAAAGACTCTTGGTATCTTTTTGCTTTTCCTCAGCTTTACTCACGTGCAGTCTCTGTTCTTAGGAGGAACTGGTAGTGTTTGTTGCCACATCACAAATGAGTCTGATGCAAGCTGTAGGACATTTTTGCCATCACACTGCTGTCCTCAGCCAAGGAAAGAAATCAAACAAATTAGCTCAATGTCTTGGTCAAACACAGCACAGCAATGATGCTCTCAGAAGCAGGTTCCAGTTTCAGGAAGGATGTTCCTGGCTTAGTGTCCTCTGCCTCTCCATAGGGATGGCTTTCAGTTTATATGAGTCTCTGTTTATTTGCTCTATGAAGAACAGGGCTTGACTGCCACAACCAGTCTCACATTGCAGTTCCCAGCATGTGGCCAGAGTCAAAGCAATTCAGGCCAAAAGAGAAAAGTACTCTTGATTAATTTGGGCACTGATCTCAGCTGAGAATTAATGAATTGAAGGTAGAATTTCTTTTCTCAGCACATCTTGAACCTGATACATCCCAGATGCGATCAGTACCTGACTGTGGGTGTAACAGCTGCAAGTCAGCAACCTCATTAGCTTAAGGCTGGATTAAGAAACATGGTATAAATGTAGACAAAGGCAAATTCCCTGAATCAATCTTTCAGGTGCTCATCTCTAAGGAATGCACCATTGAGTCCCAGTTTTAGAACCAGGCAGAGCTCTGGTGTGTAGTCCTACTGAGCAGGGGAACTGATGATGGCACAAGAGGAAGAGCTTTTTCCACACCTCAAGAGAGCTCAACTCAAACACAGAATGGTTATAGACATGCTTCTGGAGGAAATTCTGTGGATGGCTTAGTACCACAAGAAGTATGGGGTAATCCACTGCCACTGGATCAGATAATTTTGTCTTGTCTACCAGTCTTGAAAATCTCCATTAATGGATTCTATGAGTTGTCTGGGTAAACTGTTTAAGTGCTGCACTCACATCTATCAAAAATGCCTTGAGTTCTTTGGTGGCCATTATCCCTTGTTACTACTGTCACTACTGAGAAGACTTCAGCTTTGTCCTATCTGTTAGCAATACTGGTAGCCTTCCATTGCTCTCACTCTATTGTCTCAATGTCCATCTTAGACTGGTGGGATCAAGACCACATATTTGCAGGTGCAGCTTCAGTAGCCCCACACAGCAGCACACAGTAAGTTCCCTTCAGTCTGCTCTAAACTCCCCTGAACATAGCCCCCTATGTGATTTACTTAATTTATCATCAGCACTTATGGCTGGTTTCCATTCAGCTCTGTGTCCACTGTAACCCCTGCACACTCTTCAGCAGGACTGCAGCTCAAGTCAGTCAGTTCCCAGCCTGTACCGAGGCAGAGGGTTAGTCTGCCTCAGGCATGAAAATATGCACATCTCCTCTTGAACTGCCCAAAGATTCTGTTAACCCAATCCCCAGGATTAAGCTGTCCTATTTGAAGTATGCCAACTACTCTGTCCTAAGTGAACATTACCAACAGCAGCAACAGTTTCAGCTGGAAAGAAACCTTCCAGGAAAAAATCGCTGCTAAGATCCACTATATTAGGCGAACGTAAACAGTTACTGCTTAGAGAATGACAACTCAGCCACAGTCAGATTCCAAAGAAAAGCTATTAGAGCCTCCTAAAAAGGTAACATGTGCAGCAGATCTGTCCATCCTTTCCTCCCCCATATATGGGAAAACTGGCACCAACTGCTGCATGGATTTGGTACAAGAACACTGCATGATCCCCCTTCAACAGCAGAAGATAGATGGAAAACATGATCCCAAACAGAGCTGGTTTCGAGTGGCTAGTCAGGAGGCACTACAGTAAAGATTTGTGGGTAGGGACAAAGGCTGCCCTTTGAATTTGTATGCTTAAGGGTTTATATCTCATGACATAAGGTGTCAGATTTGAAGATTATTTCATGAGGTTCTTGCCTCAGTGCATGACAAATTACACTAATGTGCAGGGATTCGATAAGGTCACTGTGATGGTCAGGGTAGGCTGCACTGGAGAACACATTGGCAGTGTCACCCATGAGAAAGCTGGCAAGGTTTACAAGGTTATTATTTATTTAATGGGATATTCCAGACAAAAATGACTAGGTTGAACATGATTGTCAGTCTAGTTTTAAGGTCTGCTTCTTCTGTATAAGCATACAATATAGAAACCTCTACAGAGCATTGATATATCAAAACTAGAGTAACTTTTACCATATTATATTGATTATTAATTAGTACAGGACAAAGGAGGTCATCACTAACAGAAAAAAAAGGAAAAAATGTTTCAATGATGCTTACTAGCAAAGAGCTGCTTCATTGACTGGATCCACCATGAGCCACAAGAAAGAGAAGCTTTAAAACAACATGTTCATAAAATTGCAGCAATTTAGTCACAATTGGAGAGTGTGACATCTGCATCACAACACAAATTACAGTTTTGATCCTGCTTGTATAAACAAGAGATTTCTAAGTAAAGAGGAACGGTTTGCTTTGAATTGTCACTGGTTCTTACTGTGAGGATGAGAGAAGGAATATTTTGTGACATTACAAGCACAGCTCCCAGCAAAATGAAGAGCACTGGAAGTGATGGGACATAAACGGAGGAAGAATGTGATTATTACAGAAATGTTCTTCCATCTTCTGCAGATGATTTGAGCTCAAGTAACTTTACAGTATGCAGGGATATTTTTACCATACCTCTTTTCAGAAACCATATTGATACATCTTTCCCTTATATTGCTTCTTATGGCTTTATGTCAATTTAGTCACTTGGTCTGACATTTAAACTTGGAGACTACTTATCCTAAAATATGCACCTTATATGGTAATTCACATTACATGGGGGTGATTATGTCCCTGTCTAATTTGGGTCACAGGTCAGGAGGTGTTTCCAAAGAGTAAAGCTGAATGCCTGCATACATGTACACCCAGGCTCACCTCTCTGCTCCTATGTATTATGTTTTGATGTTGCGTGAGACTTTTCATCAAAGGCAAGCACACAATCAAACTGTGGATATTGCTTAATGCAGGCAAGCCTCTCAAACAAGGTGATATGGAATGAAGGTGTATAATGCTTAAAATTACAAATTTCAAAATGAAAAGAGACATGCTTACCTTTATTTATGCAAACATACTGATTTTTATGATATTTTAAAAAATGAATAATTAAAGTTCTGGGTATTTGAAAGACTATGGTCTTTATAGCATTGAAACAAAATGTAGAGAGTTTAAAGTAACTGGAAAAATGGCAATCTGAGATTCTGAGAATGTATCTATTTGACACTGCTACCAAAACAATAGTCTTTAAGCAGTTCAATCTCACTAAAGAAAAAAGGGTAAAAAACCTTCTGAAATATAAGCTGTGCTTAGTTTTGGTCCTCTGACATTTAGCCCCTATCTTGATCTATTCTTATATAGTATGTTCTGATATGATATCAGCCCATTTTCTCAACTGCAATTAAACATCTACATTCCAATTTAGATTACTGAAATTGTCCTGAATTACTGAAAGATAAAATATTTCAAGATTTTAACAACCTCAATAAATGTTTAAATAGATTAGCATTCATTCAACAAATTAAAAAAGGCATTTTTTCATAAAGACAGTACTATTGTACAACACTTTTAAAGCTGACTAGCTAACCTAACTGCAGTGATATGTGGGAAAGGCATGCAATAAACAGCAAGAGCTTTGGAACTTACAGATTCAGACACAGGGATGGTGTAAATGAGAGCAGCTTCATCCAGTTCAAAAAACTACGTTAATGTGCACTCCATGTTTGCTAACAGAAGTCAGACTAGAAATTAAAGCACTGTCCCTTTCAGCAATGCACTTTGCTGTTATACATAATGACATTATTATACAGGAGGAGTTTCTTCTACCAACAATGCATATAATTTAAATTTATTATGTTGAATTAGAAATAACAATTTATTAGTATTTAGGAAGCTGAGGTGAATTCCATGTGAGATCAGTGATATAAATACTAGAGCAAAACTGAAATCTTTGTGTCTGAAGCACAGATCAATGCAGTTTTTTACATTTTTGCATTTTTTCCCACTTCAGAAATCAAAAGTTATTATGTATTTTCTACTGATCTTACAGTTTCCAAAAGAAATGTGGCTAAGAACAGACACAGAAAAGGCTAGCTTAGTTTAAATCCATCTCAAATTGAAACATTAAGGTCGGCATCAAAATATTTGGGTTTGAAAACCCTTTGTTCAGCACAGGGAAAATTATTTACCATTTGAACAGCCTCTCCATTACATTTATTAAGCTGTGAGTGAAGCGTGTTGCTTGCAACCACTCAGCCTGACTTCCACAGCTGAAACATTTCCATCAGGTCAGTACGGATCTGCTCAATGTAGCAATGGACTTCATCCTTTTACTTTTTTCTTGGCTCCCCTTCCCACCCCAAAAGCAGATAATCATGAGGGAGCAGTATAAATGTAAACTATTTACCTTTTAAAGAATGTAAAGAATTCAATTAATGCCAAGTCCTCTCAGAATAAAATACACTGCAGTAAAGGAGCTGATGTGCTTCTCCTATTCTTGGCTCCACAGAGCTTCTTTTAGACATAATTAGAAAGTTAGGGCTCTTAATGACATGATACACAAAGCTTCCTCAATTTCTGCTTAACATCCAATTCTGTCTTTGCTGAAGAGCAATCCTGAGCACATTCAAGCAGCCATCCTCTTATAAAACCTTACTTCTGTATGCTGCTCTTCAAGAGCCTTTTGATGTGACTAGACTGGTAAGTAGGAACTGCAATCAATTTCCAGCTTGATACCAAGGAAAAGTTATTTATCAGACGCTATTTATCAACTCTACAAGCTTCCTTATAGACTCTATTGTCTATCTATCAGCAATTTAGTGAAGTTACACTGGCATTTTCCAAAAATTTATTATATTTAAATCAAAGAATCAAGCAGTTTGGGATCTTGCCATTGCAGTGATAGAGTCTGAATAATACCTAATTAAATATAACAGAGGACTCTGCACAGTCATTTGTGATTTATACCATGTAGTAGTCTGTGAAATAACGAGATTTTATGTTCTAGGTAAAATTCATTAACCATGTGCCAGCTTATTCAACAAATGCAGCCAAACTGCTTGCCATTGCATTAGCCTTCAGTATAATAAAACACAGGTTTCAAATACATATGTATGGAGTTCTCATTTTTTAGAAACCCAAAAAAAATAATTCTCTTTTGTCTGTTTTAGATGTACAGGAAATTCACAAGTATGAGTGGTTGGAAAGAAAGTCTGTATGTCTCAGAGCAGTAGTCCTCTCTGTGGATCACCTCCAGAAACTACAGGAACGCAAGCAAAATGAACATACATGATCTGGTCAAGCTCATACTGTTTAGTTTGGTAAAGCTGCTATCTCCATCTCCTCTCTACTGCCATTATCCTTCTGTACTCCCTTGGAGGATAAGACAAAAGTGCAGTCTGGATTCCCACAAACCACAGCATACTTCAAATAATTTTTTCTGCAAACATCAGAACCTTTTGTGAAACAAACCAAGACATCATTGGACAATGGAGCACAGGAGTTCCCAACTAGAAAGACTGCACAATCTCAGATATGAGTAAAACACATTAACCCATTCATCTCATAGAATACCCCAGATGAGCTTTCTGGAGATGAAAGTCTATGCTCAAGGTGAATTCAGGGCTTTATTGTACCATCTTTAAATAATGAGTATTCAAACAATAGGTTGAAACATTGCTCTTTGGGAATTTAAGCCTATTGAGCAATCAACCACAAAATTTAGGATGCATTTATTCCCTGATTAAAAAAAAAAAAAAAAAAAAAAAGGAAAAAAGCTTGTCAGTTGAATGTTGTATATCAGCTCATGTCATTCACTAGTGAAGGTTCATGGAAAACAAATTAAGCACACCTAAACAGCAGAGCATATAGTCCTAGTTCTCCTTTGATTTTGCTTTGCTCTTGTTCTCTAAGATATGATTATCTTTTTTGTGGCTTTCTTTCACAGTGTCTAAAGTAAAGCCTTCACTGCAACATAGGAGAAAGGTATTTTACAACATAAACCCAAAGGTGTTTATGAATGTTCTAGTAAGTAGTAGTAGGGTATACACGGGCAGGGAACAGTATTTGAGGCTACAAAGCCTTTTGAAATAGATAAAAGATTGTGCAGGGGATAGAACTCACTATTTGGAGGTGTTTCTTCTATTATCCTGTCTATTGGGAGGGGTCTCTAGATATCATCCACAGCCTTTGCCATTGAGAGGACTAGTAGGGACACTTAAAAAATGATCTGGAGAGCTAAATAACAGTGTTGTAGAACATCAGTAGTCCAATGCTTTCCTTCATTGTTTATGAAGTGTAGACACACCTTCTGAATCTTGTCTCACCACCACTTTATTTTTCAGTAAGGTAAGTGCTGCAAAGTGTGAAGGGCATTGCTTTTCACCCAAGTGTTGTGGTTTGACTCCAGCCACCAAACCCCACACAGCCACTCAGTCACTTCCCTACCAGCAGGACTGGGGAGAGAATTGGAAAGGTAAAAGAGAACTCATGGGCTGAAATACAGTTTAACAGGGAAAGTTAAAGCTGCACACACAAGCAAAGGAAAAAAGGAATTAATTCATTGCTTCTCATGGTTGGGCGGGTGTTCAGCCATCTCCAGGAGAGCATGACCCCATCCCATGTAAAGGTTACTTGGGAAGACAAACACCATCACTCCAAATGCACCCCCTTCCTCCTTCTTCCTCCCTGCTTTCTATTATGAGCATGAGGACCTGTTGTCTCATGAAATATCCCTTTGGTGATATCAATTGGGGTCACCTGTCCTGGCTGTATCGCCCCACAGTCTCCCATGCACCAACAGCTTCCTTCCCACCGTGATTGTATGAAAAGCAGAAAAGGCCTTGGCCTTGTGTAAGCCCTGCTCAGCAATAACAAAAACATCTTTATATTATCAACCTTGTTCAGCACAAATCCAAAACAGAGCCTTATACTAGACACTATGAAGAAAATTAACTCTACCCCAGCTGAAACCAGCACACCAAGAAGAAATTTACTTGTAGTATGCTTAAATTTCCTTGCAAGATACTTCACATTACTTGGTACCTTATGTGATAAGAGATAATGTCTTGCAAGCTAAACCTGATGTCCATATAGTAGAAAAGCCCTGTTATAATTTCTAACTGTAATGAAATAGTTGTACAACACTACTAGGCAATGTAGTACTCACTTGTTTGAATAAATCGTGTCATGATTAACCCAGTTTTGAAACATTTTCCTGCACTGGAAACTGGATAACAAGTTTGGAAACTATCATGGGGAGAAAAATCACAAGATGCACACACATAAATAACATAATCACAAAGACTTTGTTTCCTTAGAAAGATCAAAGCAAAATATGCTTATGTGTTTCCCAAAGCTTAATGATAAAGCAGCTATTTTTTTTTTAATAGTCCAAGTCTCGATGTCAGGATCTGAAGAGAGAGTTTAAAGTAATCAGAAAACAACAGTCGTCTGATTAACACTGACTGCACTAACACATTTTTAATATATGTCTATATATAGACAACTTAGAAGAGAAAACAAATTGGCTGTTTGCACTAACCTTTATAACCTTTTCCATCTATGAATTATGTCACTTTTTATTTGGCACTTTCAGAAGCAAGCAAGGTATATTTGTTAGAATAATATACTAATTAATGCATGTCACTCGCAAAGCCTTTGAGGAAATAGCATCAGAATATTTGGTCAGATTTGAATAATCCAAATTGCTGTAAAGCACACCAAGGGCAAGTAAAACTCAAGAAGGCCCAAATCAGAAGGTAGAAGGAGAATGGAGAAGATCTAGGCTTGTCAAATGGCAAGAAAGAAAGATAAGATGGAGTAGATGAGAAGCCCTTGCACAGACTTTGTCTTTATTTGACTGCAATACCAGACTTATGAAGTGACAATTAAGCTTTGACAATAATAGTTATTTTCTTACAGTGCATTAAATGGAGATGTAATATACATGGATCTTTAGACTACACTTTCAGATACAGGACAGAGAGGAGGGAAAGAACATACACCGAGGAAGAGATGTGCCAGAAAATTCTTCCTACCATCACAGTATAATATAAAAGTTTTGTTACAAGTACTTAACACAATAGGCACTGAAAAACACTAAGGTTGTTGTTAATACTTGTAAACTTGAAATTTGGGAAAGTGAATTAACATACTGGTGAACAGTGAAATGAAGCAACAATTACAGTTTCTACACCTCAAGGGTGCTGAAAGATTTGACAGCAGCAGCAGCAACAACCAAGTGCTTGAATAAAGAAACAAAACCCCAGATTTTTTCAAAACCTGTGGCAGTCCTTTTATCACAGACATTCTCAGATAATGCTATTTAGTCAGCAAATATGCAAGGGTTCAAGAGTCATATAGCATATGAGAATGACAGAAAACATAGGAGAAAAACACATAAATCAAAATTTGGAAAAACCTGCATATGTAAAAGCTAGTTAAGGACTATGTGAATCAAGACAAAGAGGATATTGAGTATCATGCATAAAAGGGAGTTAAGAGTCAAAAAGGAAACAGTGGTTCACAGACTTAACCATAAGGACTGGCAAGCACACAGGAAAGGAAATCCTATGCCAAGTGAACTGTGGTTCTACACGCAATCTAATAATTTACAAAGTTTACTGTAAAGTAAAAACAGATGGAAAAGCAGTTTACCACACCATGGAGCTAACAAAAATTCTGCAGCAGGGCTAATATGTGGGCCTTTGGTCACTGTTCTGTGCACATCAAGGGACTGCCATCTCAGTTTTCAAAAAGCAAGAGGATTGGAAACTGGCCCTCCTCCATTCTACAGAAAGGCAACTTATCTGGAATATTGCATTCAATTCTAGACAGTCAAATTGGAGCAGTTCAAAAGAAACTACCACAAATGGTTTTGGGGCCCGAGGGACTGATTTATGAGGAAAGATGAAACGAATTAAATATGCATATCTTAGCTAAGCAGTGACTAAGGAGAGAAAAGTTAACAGAAATTTAGAGTGAAAGAGAAAAAGAAAGATTATATAACATAAAAATGAAGAGAATATGGAACAATAAAATGAATTTAATATAGTGCAAATTTAGGCAGAGTGTCAAGACAAAAATAGCACATATGGATGAGATTAACAGATAAGATCACAGGATTCCTTGTTTGGTGTACTGGGTGGACAGACACTCAAAAGCTGTCAACATGGTCACAGCAGCTCTATGTTTCAGGTCAGCTCTAGTTTCTATGACACTCAGGCCAGCTCCTTCACTCGGTTCTGAAATCTCCAAACGGACCTTTAAAGCTCTGTAAAGAGAACCCCTCAGTAAAGAACCAACCCATGAGAATTTCTGGCCTGTAAAGCCACACCACTGGCATCTGAAAGGCTTCTCTCCCTTGCACTGGCAGGGTATTTATTTGTTATGTCCTAGGTAAGCCTGGCTAAGGCTAGAAGAGCAAGGATGATTGCTAGTGTGAGCTGGATCTTCATGGGTAAGTGAAAATGAAAGCAGGTTTAGTGGCTTTCCTGACAACAGTGCTTACAACAACCTCTAAAGTCATCTTTCACATCTACCATCAAGGATTACACCTGTGGCCATATACCGCTACAGGACAGCTGCATGGACATGGAAACAGAAGTGAAGATAAGCATTATATTTTGACTGTGAACATGTGCAGCAATGTCTTTTCTGGGTTAAATTAAAATGGGGAAATATGATTGATAATTTGAAAAAGAGAAAGAGGAAGAAGAAAAAGACGAGGAAGGAGAAGAAGAAGAGGAAGAAGAAACTGAACAGCTTGATCTCATTTGACCAACTGAAAAAAGCAGTGTCAAAGAACGGACTCCTAGTCTACACAAATCTTCAGGCACCTTTATTGAAGAAATAACTGGATGAACATGCAAGTGTTTTACAGATGCTGAAGAAACTGAAGTAGAAATCAAACAGAAATTGTTATTGCAATTCTGACATTACAGCTCCTGAGAAAGAAAAATGTCACTCCAAGAAAAAATAAATCTATATATTCATTGCTGATTAAGAGAAATTAAATAATTTAGTTTGCCTTAAAAGCTTTACTTTGCACAACTATGTCTATATGATTTACACATAGTACTGCAGCTAACAGAATCAAATAATTGTGTTGAAAGGAAAGCATCTGAAAAACAAGCAGTTCAATTAATGTGCAATCTGAATATAAAACCTCTCTCCTTTCACATTAAAATGATTGTTGAGTAAGGAATACATTGTTATAACATTTTTTAGAGCCTCCTGCAATAAGATACCTAAAGATAAAAACACTTCTTAAAAATTTCTCACAAAGAGAGAAAAAAGAGGAAATTTCTACATGCCTGCTTCTTTCCTTTCTCTTTTACAAAACTTTTCACAGGAGAAAGCTTTGATTCCTTTTATAGGAAAGGGATCACATTTGAAAACTATCGATTAACTCTTAAAATATGACCTTAATACATTGCTCTATTTTCTGTAGATGCCTTTACAAGGTCCCATATATATTTTATGTGTTGTACTTCATAACAGGATTTGCACCAAATGGGACCAACAGCAGGAGTCCACCAACCTGAGGTGGTATGGTCCATATCTCCTGCCTGTCTCTGTGCTCTGAATACTGCTTCCACCTCCTCTGAAATGTCATACTGCATAGAGACACATTCACAGTACGACTTACAGCAAAAGATACCAAATTTTACCTTTCTCTTTTTTCAATAGTAACATTTTTTGTTTTAAAATCAACTATGAAATGAAAAAGAGTAAAGTACACTTCCAACAGGAATGTCTGTATTCTAGCTGGATGGAAAGTTAGTAATAATGACCAAACGCTCTTCCACTGTGTGTGGTGCCCTCCTGTCCACACTCCTTGCCAGGTCCCATTCTTACATCAAAAAGAGATTTAAAGTGGAATGAGTCAGGGCTCTCTGAATATATAACAGATGGTGGGAAGCTGTCAGGCACTGTTGTCTTTCAATGTACAAGAATGGCACTGGCAAGAAAACCAGTTCTGGCCGTACTACTTGCATTTGTTTTTCTACAAGTGATAGCACACTGACACATCTGCTGGCTGAAGGGATGTGTAGTAGTCAAAACTTGTAGAATTCTCTTAGTAGGTCATATATTGCTCTTGTTTTCACTGAAGGCTTTTGCTCAAAAGCAGACAAATGGAAAATACCTCTTGTAATAAACAAACAGCATTTTTCTTTAATTGGTAGTGTTCCTTTATGATATACGAAAAACCTTTCATTAGGACAAATCTTTATTTGCTCTAAATCAAACTAAGCTTTTGCTGACTTAATTATTTTCATTTGTTTAAGAACAAATTATAATTAATTCCATCTCAGATTTCACTTCCTTTAAAATAATCATGTTTATACTGTTGCAATTTTGATCCAGGTGTTAATTGATTTATCTAAAAATATTTTCTGGTTGGTTTTATAACTTAGAAACTGTGCAAAATTTACCATGATGCAGTATATTAATTTGTATGAAAAAAGAAAAAGAAATAAATTTGATTATTTGGAGCAAGAAGGTACTTCAGGATTGAAAACTGGCCATACTGCTACAATTTCATAAATAGAAATAAAGAAGCTGGGAGGGTTGTGTTGTTGGTTTGGAGCTCGGGGTTTTTTTTCTGCTCTCTGTTCCCACAGCAATCTTCTCAAAAAATGTAATATTGGAATCAGAAGCTTCACACATGTCGTGCCAATATGGTGAGAAAATATGGTACTTTGACCTTTACAATTTTCTTTCATCTGATTTTTAGGGTGGTTAGATTTCTTTGCTGTTAGCAGAATAACTACATTAGAAGAAAAAAGCACTCCAAATACCAAAATTATAAGGAATTTCTTACAAGCCCTCAGTAAAGATTTCCACAGAAAGTGCTGATTCTTCTCTTTACTGACAGATTTTTTTAGAGTGGCAAACAAAATAATGACAAAAAATAATTGGTGGATGACAGTGATTTCCACTAAACTACTATAAATACAACCTATTCTTAGCTGAATGCAAATTTGGAAATGTTACAATCTTCAATTTCCCAAGTTAATACTGCTCCTTTTGCTGTTATTTCAAAGTGTATTTTTCCAAATACCAATTTAATATAAAAATTAATCTTAATAAATTTTTAAAATGTTATTCTATGTGGTTGTCATTGTTAGGAAAGTTGTTACTGTGAGGTAAGTTTTATTTACTTGAAACACACTTAGCAAATTATTAGACTGCTACTACAAATGTGCCAAGCTAATTGGCTTATTGAAAGCTCAAAATACTGTATTTTGAGCTGTATTTTTCGAAGTATAACTTACTATGTCTAAATACTGACATAAAAATTTATTTTTTATCTCTTTCCTTGCACCCAGTGTCATGAATCTCAAACTTCGTAATATTTAGATTAAGTAGAAAATTAGTTTGAATTAAAAAATTCATTTCTGTCATTGTCACATGAGCTCAGGAGACTAAAAAAAGATAAACACATTTAATTGGTACAGACATACTGGCATTCATAGGAGGTAAATAATATCCTATTTTCCTGTTGGCCTGCACTTATCCTGTGGTGACAGTGAGAGATAGAGAGATAAAAAGTGAAATAGAAGTAAAAATATTCCTGCTGTGGCTCTATTTGTATTAAGGTTAGTAAGATAAAACCCATTTGTTCGTAACTGAATAATTAAAAACATAATTGTTTAGATATATTTCATGACACCTGAATTATCATATAACTTTTCTAAAAAAGTTTGCACTGCATATCACTGATACATCAGACACATTCAGTCTGTCAAAATGGAATATGAAATAACATGTATTGTATTAGCATTCTTTTATATATTTTTACAGTATAAGCTTCTCAAACAAATACCTTTCATCAAAATCTCTTTACTCCCCCAGACTTGCTTTATGTGCCTTCACAGGACTCCCAAGCAGTGGTTCATTTCACAGAGCTATTCCTCCTGCGCTTTCAGGATTCCCAGGGCAGATGACTCCTGACTCTGCCTCCCAGTTTCATTTCCAGCAGGCAGGATCACTCAGTCATGCTAAGCATCTCATTTCAGTAACAATCTTAACCTCATGCCACAGGTCACAGTGTTATAAGCATGTACAAGGGAAAGGAATTTTTCCCTGCAGCCATGGTGTACTTAGCTCTGTTATTGCAGAAATAAACCATGACATGAGAGTTAGCGGACACTATCATGAACTATTCACCTAAATAAATGGGATAGGTGTTGAATGAGAACTGTCACAGACATCCTGCTTCTTTTAACAGCTTTCATTTCCACCACCTGCATATATTTACTATTTTGTCCCTTAAACTCCTCATTGGAGGCAGAGGACATGTCTAAAAAGATGTGAGAATTCTCTGGGACACCAGAATATACAATAAATAAATTGTATCCTGTCTAACCCTGGAATAGAAGAAATCCTGCTCATGGAAAGGAGAAAACACTTAAAAAAATTTGCTAGTTCTCTTTGTGTCACTAAACATCCAGTGAGACAGAACACCTATGTATGTGTCCCTCTTACTTGGTCATCACACATCCTGTACATGCTGCCACAGAGGTAAAGGATTTCTTTGTCACAGACCAACTATGGGTCTCTAATTTTTCTTTTCAGGATCCTCTTCTTATTTGGTCTAAACTACAGTAACTCACTCTACTGAGGCACAGATGAAAGTTTCACAGGTTGTCTCATCATAAGAAAGCTGACACGAAGCTATCATGTTTCACCCACAGTATTACTTCTTCATCCATGGGAGAATCAAGTTCAAGTCTTCATCCTCTGAAAACTGAAACTAATGTATCATATCACCCTTTCCCCAACTCATAAGGTTCAGGTAGTGCTACCACTTCATGGACAATTCTTGCCATGTAATCAGGTCTGAAGGTAATAAGGGATAGATATTGAAGAAAATGAATGTGTTTGTTTTATATCTTGTTTCAAATCCTAAATTAAATTTATCAATAAACATCTAATTAGTATTTCCATCCCAGATCACTGTAGGTATTGAACTGAAACATAGTACAATTCAGTGTGTTTTAATTCATACAAAGGATTTAAAGGAATTTGAAACAGATAAACCAGAAAGAAGTAGAAGCTGATGTTCAGATTTTACAATCCTAATATTTGGATAAATTCAGTTGGCTTGGACTTCCACCAGGCATGACTGTAACTCCTTCTAGCAAGATTTTTATACTGTTCGCACTTATGCACCTCTGCAGCATTTGCAGTGCAAATCAGACTCTGGAGTACCAAATTTAAGCCTCCTTGTTAAAGCACTGTTTTTCTTAGTTACCTTTGCAGATCCCCCAGAGGAAGTCCAGAGCAAAGGTAGAATATCACTGCCATAACATGTAAATGATGATATTTATATCATAACTAGATATACAAGGGACAGAAGACAGCAGCAAGGTGCTGCCTAATTTGCAAAACTACATTCATTTGTACAATCTGTCACACAAATCATCAAGATAACATGGTACCCTGCAGCTGGCAGATAATATGTGATGCTCTCCTACAAACCACTGTTCTCTTTTCTAAATACTCACACTCACAGATTGCCAAGGATAAGCTACCAGCACAGACAGGCATAGCTCTGAGCAGCAGCAATACTTGGCTGCAGAAAGGAGATGGGCACGAGTAGTGACAACATGAGCTGCTCCAGCAGGCAGACACACATTGGCCTCGTGCGTTAAATGCTGCAGGTGCCAGCTAAAGGCATCGTGATGGCTGCAGCAGGCGCAATTCCAGAGTATTACTGGGATGAAAGACCTCACTGGGCATGGTACCAGAAAATCTGGTCTGGCCATGCAGCTACCCCTGCTCAGAGCAGGAGGGAGTATCCAGAGAATGGCAGCAGATCTGGAGAAGGGTCAGGAGCACAAGTCTTATGAGGAGCAGCTGAGTGAGCTGGGATTGTTTAACTCAGTGAAAAGGAGGCTTAGGGGACACCTTATCACTGTCTGCAATTGTCTTAAAGGAGGCTGTAATGAGCATCATCTCCCAGGTAACAAGATATAGGACAAGATGAAATGGCCTCAAGCTGTGCCAGAGGAGGTTTAGATTGGATATCAGGAAAAATTACTCCATGGAAAGTGTGGTCAACACTGGAACAAGTCTGCCCAGGGAACTGGTTGAATTGCAATCCCTGAAACTGTTCAAAAAATGTGTAGATATGGTGCTTGGGGCCATGGTTTAGTGGAGGATATCACATTTTAGGATAATGGCTGTGTTAGGATAATGGTTGGACTCCATGATCTTAGAGGTCTTTTCCAACATTAATGATTTTATGAGTTTGTGGTGGACTGGAGAGCTTTCAAAGTTGGATCTTTCCAGTCCAAAAGGTCTTATGACAAGATGGTGACTTATAAGCTGAAGTATATCTGATTTTCACAGCCTTCTAATGGGAGCAATGCTATAAAAAAATGAAAGAATATTATTAAAATTATAATTAATATGATATTAATATCATCGAATAGCTATAGCCCATCTCAGATTTCCCCACCCAAATCCCATAAAGATTAAAAAAACAAAAAGACAAAAGGCAAAAGACATGTACATAGCTCTACAGTTCACAAAACACTAGCTTCTACATGTCATTGATTTGTGCCTTTTAGATATTTCCTCTTCACCCAAATTAGTCCAAGAGACAGTGCTCTGCCACCATGCATCTGGACCAGTGTCTTTTCTTTCTGATGCAGAAATCATTGGTGAAATGATTTAAAAGCAAAGTGGGGTGTGAAGAGTCATGTTCCAACCACTGTGAGATTCAGCTGTTCTCAGCACATCTCAGAACACTGCTGGTGCTGCAACTGCGCAAGCAGCCCTGGCCCATCTTTGATCCCAGCTCTCTGCCAAACACAAATATCTGCAACATATTGGCACATTAAGTCAAATAATAATGCTCAGGGGAGCATTGCAGAGGAAGTGCTTCTCCTTCACTAATTACAGGTGGAAATGGAAGCACTTTTGCCAATTCTGAGAAGCATGGGCAGTGAAAAAAAACTCCTGCAGGCTTCAGCCAGCATCCGTTGTCTTCCAGAGGAGACTGTTTGGAAAAAAAAGAGCTGTGTGGTAAACCACCCCAATTTACTGAGAAATCACTAATCAAAATTCTAAATATGAAAAACTGGAAACAAATATTATTGACAAAATTGATGTTGCACATTCACCTTTCCCTCTGCTGTGTTTTAGTCCTTGATCTCTGCAATCAATGCAATGAACATCCCAATTAGTCACTATTTGCTTCCTTTTAACAGAAGAACCTCAGGGTCATCCTCGTATCTTTCCTATAGTTTCACTGAAGACTTACTTATTTAATATACTATTGACACTCACATGCCTATCTAGATTTGCTACAATTTCACTGTGAGAGTAATTTTAAAGTGAATAAAGACCAAACAATACTTTTTTGGCATCTTCAAGAGAGTTATATTGCAAATTCCTCATTTGCCTCTATCAAATCTCAATACAAGCTCAAAGATTTATTTCTAGAATGCACCCTTAAAACTATGCAGTAAAACTAACCTGTGCTTCTCCGCATGAACAAGGAATTGCAACTCCCACTAGTATTGAATTGAACAAGAAGAAACCCATATAAATTACTAAAATACTTCCAGAGCACCTTAATTTCATATTAAGATAGCAAAGAGCCACATTACTTGCTTATTAACTATAACATAGTGTTTTAAAAATAGTTTCAAAATCATCATCGTTTAAATCATCAAAGACCATCATCTGGAGAGAAAAATCTTTTACTGCAGTCTAATATTTGACATGTAAAAACTGTGCCATAATCACTAAAGTCTGAAGTTTTCTAAGTCCTTCAGTAAAAAATATCTATGGCTATTGAACTACTGCTGGCTGTCCAAAGCAAGTATTTAAAGAATAATTCATTTCTCTGATGTAAATTCAGCAATTTCCACTCAGACCCTGGATGATTTCAAAGGCAAATCCTAAAAGATTGAAAAATGTGCTGCTAGGAAGACAAGCAGCCTTGGAAAAAAAACTACTATTAGGAATTTCCTCTGCAATGAATCAAATACATTTAGCATAGATCCCAATTTCAGGCTGTCTTTAAGGAGGCTAGCTTGCCTGATTCAAGGTTAAAAGTTCATTATTATTTCTTTAAGTCTGTCACATCAAATAGGTAAATATTCTGATAAGGAGGGGATACATGCATTTGATCTACAGTAGATGATGAGCTGGGATCATAATTATAAAGCTATTCTCATTCGTATATCCTTGCAAAGTGTGAGAGCCATGTTCCAAGGTTGTCCTTAAAGGCTTCCTTAACAATGCTGTCAATGACGTTTCTTCTTCACGGACATTACATTCTTTGATGATTAATTTAAACAAAAGTTTTAAAAGCTGATCATTAAGAAGTTCAGAATGAGAGCATTATTACATGCACAATGAAGTTACCTCGGAACAGAGGAGAGAAAGAAATACTGTGCTCTGCCTATATATTCACATGCAAAGTAACAACTCCCCTTCCCCACTACAATGTTGATATCATGCAGCATCTGCCTTCGACTTTTTGCATATATAATGAAAAGACACACCTCAGAAAATAAAAAGACAGTTTTAAAAGCAAAACAACCATTTTGTTACTTACAGCATTTGATAAAATGGTAATGAGACATTCTTTCATCTCAGGCTGTAGTCTTGCTACAGGTTTCAGCATTCTCTTCTGCTACAACTGTCATGCCCAGAAAATGCATTATTTAAAGCCCTTCCTCAGGTATCCAGTACACCTCAGAATACATTATTCAGCGCAGGTTCTGCTCCAGGATCTTGCAGAGGCTTCCAAGTCACCCTCACCCGGCAGCTGGAGTTACGATAAACCTCTGTGCGTCCTGAACCATGACTGCTGCACGTGCTATTGTAGCACAATTGATTGACACCGCTCCTAATCCCACATCCCCAGGAATAGAAAGATTTAATTGGTGTGCACTTGCAGCCACATTCTTCCAGCACTGAGGTGTGCTGCTGCACTGCGGCTTTCACAGTCCTGCCAGTTAATGGCTTTTCAATAGCTTTCAAATGGCAGCAAACTAAGCTTGATGAGTGGGCTCGAATGAAATAGCAGAACAGGGGATTTTAAATTTTATTTGTGCATGTTGTTCGTGTGCCAAACGCGACCAGATTTTTAGCTAGTACTGAACCAGGATTATTTTTAGTTGCCACCAGTTGCTGTGTGAATAGGAAATTGATATAGGTTGCCGAAAATAACCATCTTTTAGCATCACAGATCATTTTTCAGTATATTATAAGGTAAAAAATCAGGAGAGAGCATACAGCCATCTTCAGACTCTCATGGTTAATGCATGGATTAATTAACATTGAGCTAAAAGCCTGCTTGTGTGTACATTCCTGTGTACATTGTGTGTACATGTTCCTGTTCTATCATTTCTTTGTATTACACTGCATCTTTTTCACAGATGGAACATTTATGTCAGGAGACAAAAACTGCAAGCTCTGCGTGGTTTATATCATGATTATGCTCGTTATCTAATGGCATTTAAATCACTGATTGTGAGACAAAAAGCCTAAGAAAATGCATCACTAAGAACAAGTCCACGCAATTATTTATCACACTGTAGAATAACAAGTCAATGTACACTGACGCATTACCCGGTTTCAGATTAAGGGCACACAAAAGGCAGACCTGCAATGTATTTTAAAAACCCAGGCTGCAGCATCCTCTGAGAACAAATCCTGCATTACTTTGCCAGGAACTGTTACCCATGGATTTGGTTACTGCTTCTGTGAGAAACCTACAGTTGAACTGCAGTAAAATATTTTTATAATATCAAAAAATAATTTAAGAAAACTGTACTCAGTGAACCTCCATTTGCTTACTATGCATCATGCTTACCACAGTCAACACTTCACTGAGTGAGAGCTCTTGTAAAGGAAAACTGATAGCCCAGCCATATTTAAAATCTTTTATTCATCTGAAAGAGTTCTCACCTACTATTTTGTATACATAACATTTTTAACAGCTACAAAGTGCTAAAAGGGCTACAAAGGAAAAAGAGCCTAACTAATGAGCAAGGATCACAAATTCAGATTCTATTAACTACTCTGCAAAGTTCCCTCAAGAGCGGAAATATGTATATTCACAGGCTTCCAGTGATCCATTAGCAAAACCCTTAGGAGAAATCTCTCAGCTCCTAACAGTCATGTATTTCACATCTGGTTTTAAGTTAAATATGCACAGCAATTCTTTTGCAGAACTAATTATTTACGTGTTTTGGTTTTCTTCCTGAAAACATCGTTTTACAGAAGAAAGTAAAAAAAAAAATCAAGAAATAACTAGGGAGACATAAGGATAAATTAAATAAAAGAGAATACGGTAATTACATTACCATGGAAACTTTTTTTACTGTAAAGCTCAGAAGTCCAAAGTAATTAAATCTATTCAGACTGTCTTTCACACCTATACAACACTAGGGCAGTTTGGGCCATATGGCTTATAAAATAAACATACAGAGTGTTTTAAGAGGCAATGTTAGTCATAGTTCATGAGCAAGTGTCAAGTAATCTGACAAAAAGGCCTTTCAGCAATACTTTTTGGTGGAGACATTCCTGACAGGTTCATCTTTGGTGGTACTGTCAGGAAAACAGACTGCCGTGTCTAACAACATCACATTTCACCATCTCACACTGGTTAAAACCAGGAGCACCTCGGTAAACACTGGTGAATGAGAGAAATGGACAAATGATGTTTTTCAGCAGACAGACATCAAAGGAAGAAAAACTACCTGATTTTGGCTTGAACAGAATGAGAAGAAAAAGTATTTGGATCGGTCTCATTTTGGATTGTAGTATAATACATGTATTATATGTATTAGAACATGTACATATATGTATTATTATATGTATAATATAATGTGATTATGTATTGATTTGCTATAGTAAAAATTTAGGATGGTGGAACTTGGTAGCTTTTATGTGACAGGCTAGACTACATCCTCCATCTTGGAAGGAATGAGAGAGAGAATTCGACCATGTTATGTGCAAAGTCTTGCACCTGGTTTGGGGCAGCCCCCAGTATCAACACAGTCTGAGGGGTGAAGGGATTGGGAGCAGCCCTGCTGCTGAAAAGCTGGACATGAAGCAGCATCATGTGCCTGCAGCCCAGAAGGGAAACTGTGTCCTGGGCTACATCAAAAGAAATATGCAGGTCAAGGGAGGTGATCCTGCCTCTCTCCTCTGCCCTTATGAGGCTCCCAATCCTGGGAACATTCAAGGTCAGGCTGGACAGGGCTCTGAGCAGCCTGATCGAGTTGAAGGTGACCCTGCTCATTGCTGAAGAGGGTTGTACTGGATGACCTTTAAAGGTCCCTTTCAATCCAGAATGTTCTATGATTCTACATCCTTTACAGAGAGCATTAAGGTACAGGACAGACTCTTGAACACGGCAAGCTGCCGATATTGGCATCAGATAAACTGGGAACTGTTCTCTATATGCTCTGATTTCTTCTCTCCTAATGTGTGTTGGTCCATGTCATCAGGGAAGAATTTGGAACTGTTTGACACAGGAGGGTTGCACTGCTACACCATAGCTTAGGTCTGTGCCCTTCAGCTGGACTGCTGGACTAATCAAGTCCACAAGCAGCATGTACCCATCCGAAGCAGGGCACTGTGCACTTTCCCATGCTCCAGGAGTCTGTGTGCCAAAAGGATGTGTCCAGTTGCTCAAGTATGGATAATAGCACCCAGACGAATGGAAAAAAAGGCAAAAACTTTCAAGAGTGGGCACTTGGCACCTCAACAGGCCTTTAATTTTAGAATACTGTGGGGTTTTTTTATTTGGTTTCCTTTGTTTTTTTGTTTTATTTTGTAACATATTTAATTTTATTATGTGGGTAATTATCATTAATGGGTTTTGAAATGAAGTGAAAGCAGAAATGAAAAGAAGACATGAAAAGCAATGTACATTGCTATCAGCAGCAAGTTCTGACATATTGAAGGGCATCATCAAAGAGAAATATGAACCACAGATAACTGCAAGTGCAGAAACAGGATGAACCTTCAGAAGAAGTGGCAGCTAAACCTGAGGTAAAAGGAAGCCACAATAGGAATACTTAAGAAGCCAAAATCTGCTGGAAAGACATTATTTCCAGTGCAACCATTTTCTAGGCTGGAGAGTAGAGGAAGATTAGAGAAGAAACCACAGTGCTGGTGGGTTGTCCATATCATAAACAAAGATTTCAAGTGTAAGAAAAAAAAAAGGAAAGATTTGGTTTTTTTGGAATGACTCAAAAGGAAAGAATACTTAGTTGTCAGTGATTTTACAAAACAAATAATATAATTTTTTTTATTCGCAAGAAAGGGATATTAACCATTTTATATATTCTCTCCTGATTGAACTACAGCAAAAGTTCAAAAGATAAAAAAGAATTAAACAACAATCAGACCATATAAACTATGGAATTACACCTAGACAGGCTCTGAGGGCATTGTTAACCTACTTTCTCTAAAGTAAAGGCAACATTGGCAGGTTTTCAATCACAGCATCAGCGGTTCTCTAAAGACTACACCAATGTTTAAGTCTACAAAAAGGACCAAATGCTCTTGAACTGAGGACAAAGACTGAGCTGATATTGAATCTGGTGATAAAACACAATGTATTTGATTTTGTCCAGCTCAGCAAAAATATAGATAAAATAGAATCAAAGTCAGAAAACAAGATATATTTAGCTGTTCTGGAAAAATTCCTTGCCACCTCTCCATATAGAGAGAAAACCACCAATTTCATTCTTTGTAGAAATTCAGCATTCCATGAAATTGCAGAGTTATTTAAAGAGAATCTTGGAACAGGTCAGCCATCACTATGATAGTTTTATTTCTTGGGATAAACACCCATCAAGAGATCACCATCTCAGAGTAGACACTGCTTTCATATTTCAGTTTCCAAGGCTCAGATCTTGACTTAGAAATGCACCTATGAAGTGCTTCCTAAAACCTAAAACCTAGCGAACAAGAACACTTCAAATTAAGGTTTTGCTGTCAACCACTGACACGCTGTATTGTACTCATGTCATGTAAATATCTTGTTACTCTTTCAGTGTCTCCTGGTGCCACAAACAACTGAACATTTAGTAATTTTATCATTTTAGTATTTTGCAATTCACATATAACTGAAAGATTTGATAGAGGTACACAGAACTGTCCAAAAGCAATTTAAATAATGAGTAAAACACTGTGACTACTGGTTTATAAATGCATGACAGATGCTCCCCATTTATGCCATTTTTGCTCAGTGCAGCAAAGCTTGTTATATTCCTTCAGCTGTTACAACTTCATTGCACTACTTAAGAGTTTAAGACTGAAGACAAAAAAGGTGGTATGCAGAGTAACACTGACATGGCTCATATGTTTTGACAAGTGATACTGCTTAGCAATCAAACCTTGGCCATTCTATCCAGCTGCCAACAAACCACTCTTCAGAAAACATCTGGTAGCTGTATGCTTTATCAGGAAGCTGGGATGAGCCCTAGCAGATGTAGATACTTAGCAAGAAGGACTCTACTAATTTTCTCTACATGAGTCACAGCAGAACAAAATACAGCAGTTTCTCCAAATAAATTTTTAGATGAACTTGCATGTCAGATGGATGTGAGGTTTGCTCCAGAGATTTCAGCAACAAATCACATCTAATCACTCAATCAATCACTCAGTGTGGTTGACCTCTAGAGAACCAGACAACTTTTTGTTTTCTTCTCCCTCTTCTCTTCCTCCAATTTTTGTATCCTTTCCTTGTTTTCCCATTTCACTAGAAATGCCTTGGTATTTCAGAAAGCTGGCAATTTTCCTCCCATTCTCCTATCTAAATACTGAGAAAAGTGAAAAAAAATCGTTTTTCATCTTCCCTCTACACTGTTGTAACTGAATGTATATTGGTAGACTAACCTGTAATTATTAATGTATTGAAAACAGTGGGTTAAAATCACAGGATATTATTACCCACTACTGATTAAGTTTACAAAATTACCAGTAGAAGTCATGTGCCATTTGAAAGTATTACTTCCTTCCTGCCACACCCAAAATGACAGTATTTTAGGCTGTGACTAGGTCTGTCTAGAAGTTTCTCAACTGGATGAGATGAAGAAGCTCTCACCGGTTGTGGGAGACCATAGAACAGAGAAAAGTAACAAGGCTAAACACAAGAAGAAATCCCAATAGTCTCATATATGGTTAGGCTTATGTTTGGCACCAGTAGTGACTTGATAATTAACTTCTTCATTACAATGTGTAAATATGTAAAATTAGATTTCTTAATAGATTTGGCGAAAGACTGCTACAGAGAGAAGCTGCAGACATTTTATATGCAAAGCCCCTTATGAGACTGATAAGACACCACCAAGACACGTTAAAATGGTAAGCAGAAAAACATGACAGCCACCACAATGTCCAGACAGAAGAAAAAACTGAAAAAATCCATTAATTTCCATATAAAAAGTTATTCTATGATCAGATAGATTTTTTTAAAGTTTAGAATATTTGGGAAAGAAATAAGCAAGAAGATGAATTCAATTCAAAATGAAAAATGTAGTTCTATCCTCTTGATAATTAGTAAATGTGATGACCTTGTATTGTATCCCTAGTTCATTTTTATTTTCTAATTGGTTTGATCATTTTAAAACCAGGAGACAAACAATAACTAACTATTAGGTTCATAAAAAGTCAGGAGTAGACCAGAGGAATTGTGTATCTTTTATCAGACCAAATGTTACTACAACAACATAAATCTTGGCAAGTATAATTAGGGAAAACCTGAAAGGACAGCGGAAGGAGTCTTTGAGATAGAAGGTATTCCTAATTTAGGAAAACATTAACTTGGACAGCTGCAAAAGCCAAAGAAATGATAGAATCAGACTCTTCTGGGACTGTAGGACAGCACAGATGACAGGGTGGCAATTAAAAAAAAAAAAAAAATTAGAAATTACTCTAATACTTGGTGTCCCAAAGGGGAAAAAAGAATTTATGGTGAAGATTCATAAGGGGCAGTGAAGTGACACTACTTTGAATTGGTCAACCACGATGTTCAAAAAACATACCAAAACAAAACCACATGTAACATATGCAAGTGCTATAAACCAAGACCAGAATGAATTTAAGTTTAAACTGAAATCACAAGATACTAAGGGGAGTTCTGTAGATACAACACAAATATTGGACAACTAACAATTATTATGCTGACAATTATGATGCACATCACAGTTTAGATAGACACTGTAAGGAAAATGCAACATTAATAAATTATATAAAAAAACATTCTGAACAGTAAAGACCACATTTAGGCAAGAAAAGCTACCCAAGGCTTATTTTATTTTCTGATTTTTCTACTGTACATTTTATCTCACACTAAATGCAATACCACTTCTTTTCCCCAGCCTTTCTGCACTTGTTTCCTCATGTGACTCAGCGTAGGTTGTTAATGCATATTTGTTTTATAGAAAGTCAAATTTTCTTAATTTGTCTTACTTCATTTTATTCATTTTTTTGTGAAGCACAGAGAAAATGGGAGGAAAGGGGTGCAAGGTATGGAAAACTACAGTCACTTTTATTAAATTGACTTTGCTGCTGTATGTGCACAGGGCAGCAACATGCAGCTGGGATGATCTCTGCTTCTGCACCTTTTTCAGTTTCTAATGTACATATTTATTTATTTCCTCTCTTCTCTTTGTCCACATGAACATGCAAAGAATACATCATTCTGACCACAAAAACCAGGTGAGAGTCCAAACTGATAAGAACAGTAATCAAATCAAAGGGTATGATGGTAAAAACTTCTGACATGACATAACATTATATTGCTTGAAGATGGACAAGTCCATAAGCTCACTGAACAAGAGAGGTATGCAGAATTTACTGCACTCTGCAAAAGTGAGAGATGAATTTACTGCACTCTGCTTGAACATAATAGAAATATGTCTCATTCTCAAATTAGCAAAGAATAGCTAAGAAGTTAAAATTAATTAGGCAGCTGCTTTGGAAAGAAAAAGGAAAGGAGAAAAATATATGAAGAAGGAAACAGAGGTAAGATGACTGTTAAAGGCACTGATTTATAGGGGTGTCCAAGGAACAGTAAGAAAGCAGTAAATCTATATAATTTTAATAACATTATGCAAGGTCAAAAAAAGGGCATTCAGTGAGGCAAGTTACAAACAAAGGCAGACAGAAAGATGGTGGAAAAGAACTTCCTCCATGTGAGCAGTGGAGAGGTCACAGCTGAGATGCCAGTGATCAAGAATAATAAAAGGGAGGATTCCCCAAACACAGACTAAGAATGATTTGAAGAGCACTGAGGATTAATCAATAAACACAAGATACTTGCTAATCTGTTCCTTCAAACGGAAATAAATGAAATATTCAGCTCAGATCTCTGTGTTTGGTACAAACATGAACAATAAAGGCAAAAGTCAGCAAGTCAGCAAACAGCTAGTTTACACATGACCCAGTAAAGAGTAAGGTACCTTTGTACAGATACTGCACATG
>JAWWMU010000001.1:91324309-91334960 GCA_035048155.1 Cinnycerthia olivascens
TCAATAAACACAAGATACTTGCTAATCTGTTCCTTCAAACGGAAATAAATGAAATATTCAGCTCAGATCTCTGTGTTGTTGTCAGCAAGTCAGCAAACAGCTAGTTTACACATGACCCAGTAAAGAGTAAGGTACCTTTGTACAGATACTGCACATGCCCCTAGAGCATCAATAACCATCATCATATGAGCCTAAGTTTTTTAAAATTCAGACAGCTGGAGCACAGTTTTCCTATTGTATAATAATATACTTTTTGTATATTTTATTCCCCATGATCTGAAAAGCTGTGGAACTTAGTCCAATGGCTGGCTGTTCATAAGAAACAGAAGATTTATTTCTTTGCTCTCAAATTAACTTATTCTTTTAATCAAACACTGTATTACAAGAGTAGTTATTATTTTAATTTTGTTTTCTTAAAAATATAGTAGTGATTACCTATAATTTCAAAGCAAAAGACACGTGAGAAAGTAAGGAAAAGAAACATAGAAGTATAATAAGGTAAAACACATCTATAAAGAAAAATTATCCAGCAGGGTAAATCATGTCATTCCAACCAGTTTACAACACTTTTCTGTTTGACTGGGGTTTGGTTTTGTTTTGGTTTTTTTTTTTTGCTTTCATTTAAAGCAAAGTTTCCCTTCAGAAAGAAGCGAAGCATTGAGTACCTTGCCATCCTGGCAGAGGGCAAAACTGCACAAGAGATTATTTCCTTCATCCATTAGCCAAAAAAACCTTATGCTGAAATCTCCACAGATTGTTACTTCTAGGCTGCAAATTCTTAGAAGAGAGAGCCACACAAGTTGGTGCCAACTATAAACCATTATTTGATTTTTAGATTTTAACCTCAAAATCAGCAGGGGTTCTGTCACTGCCTTCAAAGGATGCAATGTGAAACACTTTAAAGTGAATGACCTAAGATTATTGGAAAATGACATAAATGAGCTATCTTGGAAAAAAATAATTAGCAATTATGCATAGCACACCAAGACTAATTTGCTTAACATCTCCTAAATGCTCCTGTTACGGTTGGTGTTAACTGGAGACTGCATTTATCCATTTCTCAGTATCTTTGTCATTTCAAAACCACTTTTCCTTATCATTACCAACATATTTCTGTCATATTTGAGGACAACATAGCAGTAATGCTGATTTGACTAGAGAAATTAGGGGGATTTTTTTTCACCAAATCTAGGTCTAACCTTTTATTGCCTTGGCTGAATTCGAGTGGATAGGCATCTTTTATTATCAATCCTTTTAGATATTCCATCTATGCAAATCAAACATTTCATTAGCGTAGCTTTATTGAATTAAGTTCTGTGTGTTTTAAGGAGAAAAATAATTATATCTGTTAAAAATATCAACATTTACTAAACATAATTATAGTGTCTGAATGTAACACACATTCAGAGTATTTGCTAAGGACAGTTTCATATTAGGATGCATTCAATCATCAGAAGCAAATTTCAAAAATGGACTTTGAGTATATGAAAACAGCTATAAAGGCCTAGCACACCAACAATAAGGTGGAAAGTTCAAATGCTCTGCGCCAGCATAGGCAAGCACACCACTACAAGTTCCTCAAATTGTTCCTCAGAGGAGCTGCAGCCCCTGGCTCCTCAGATCCCCCACCTACAAACTGAGAGCACAGCAGCCCCCCAAGATGCTCCCTGACATCAAACAGTAACAATGAGTGGAAAAAGACGAAGGAGTTCAAAAACGCTTTCCTTGAAACAGATGTATGAAAGGACCAAGGTGTACCCAGATTGGTTCAGCTATTAAACACAGAGATCCTACTACTCTTCTCCAACAAATAAGCCAATGATAAACAGCTGGAAGCTACCACCTTCTTCACAGACCTTTTCCTTTTTCTTGATTTTCCCCCCACTACACAGTGGTAGAAGAAATGCTTTCCTCCCCAAATACGGCTTTTTAACGTCCAGCTTTTAAACAACCAATGTTGGAGGTTTTAGCTGTTCTCTGATTTGAGGCCATTTGTGTTGTACTCCTCTGGCTTTTTTTTTTTTCATACAATCATGTCCTGGATATTTGATAATTCTTTTTTTCCTCTTTCATCAGTAGGATACCAAGAAATGGTGATAGAGGAGAATTCTGGCAGAAGTGAGGATGACTATCAGAGAAGTGAAGGCAAGAAAATGCGAGCACTCAAGATGCACTGCTTCCAGTCCACCTGGTGAGTATGCCCTCAGTCACAATGGAAGAGAAAGGCAAATCTGCAGCTGTTTGCTCTGCATCCCCACCAGCTGCTCCAAATACATCAAAGGTAGAGAAACCAGAGAGAAAGGGGAGCAGCTGCTGTCAGCTGTAGGGCTCTCACAAGTGCATCCATCAGTCCAGCTCCAGTTGGCCACCCCTGTGACACAATCTGGGAGAGCTGCCCCAGGATTGCAGTGACAGAGACACCAGCCCTGAGGTGTTGGCTTAGCCCACACACAGGGTCTCCTAACACAGCAGCAGCAGCACAGCCAGGGCAGGCAGAGAGGTACAACAGAGACCTGCAGGCTCATGGCTCACGGGGCAGCTCTGTGTATTGCAGACAGGTGGCAGCTTATCAGTCCCTGACAGTGATGTTTGAGGGGAATCTTGCTGAAAGACAGAGAAGCAGACACCTGCCCCTACCAGACACCTCCTAGGGCAGTGGGAAGCTGGAACATAGGAATAAGCAATACTGAGTGTCTGTGAAAAGCCTTGGTGGATAAGGAGGGGTAGAGCTGTGCCTGACTGAAATGAGATCAGAGCTGGACAGCACAGCAGTGCCACAGCTGGAGAGCTGCAGTGGCAGTGTCTATCCTGATCGAAAAACTTTTTTTCTCTCAAGTGAAAATTTGGGGGAGAGGAGATCAGAGGTTTGACAATAATAAGATGAAGAAAATACTGCTTTGACATGCATTAGCCTGAGATCAAGTCTTTGACTTTGCCTTACAAGCTAATAGCATTTTGTTGTCCAAGCTTCGTTTCCCAAAATGTCTCTTTAAAAGTCTTCCAGAATCCCATGATGTCCACACTCTGACCTTTCACTGGTTTGGTGTAACTGAGTTTTAGTTTTATTTGCATCCTAGTATACCTCTTACCCAAAGAAGGAGGAAGCTCCTCCCTGGTAAGGAACACAACACTTCTGCTTAGCTGTTTTGACTGCTCACTATGTGGCTTTGTATCAAGGTCATTCATGGAATATTCCTGCAGATTAGAATGTTAAGTTAATAACATGTTCTTCTAAAAATGAGAATCTCTACAGTACATTTCCTGTACCTCTTTGGGCCTTTTTAAAAATATTCATACACATAAATTACAAGGAAACTCTTAAAAAAAACCAACCTGAGGACAAAATCCCTTGTGTAACTTGCTAAAACAGTAGGTTTGTTGTGCAGAGAGGATTTGCTGGCAAATACACACAGGCTACTGTTTGAATAGGTAATGTCATGGTCCATCTACTGCTCTTGGATGACCCAATTGTACTTATTTCCCTGTAGGAACACCACAAAGAACATCAGTGTTCATTTTTATAGAAGTATGAAGTATTCAAGGAGAAAATCAGTGTGGAAAAAAGCAGTATATTGCTTTCCATTTCTGTTTAGATCTACATCTGAAAGGAATAATAATCCATCAAGGAAGACAATTTAACTATGACAATACTGAAGTTTTAAAAGGCAACATAAAGACTCTCTAACTCTCTGTGGCATTGCAGCTTCTCTGTTGATAAACTAGGAAAGGAAAGCTTAGTTTTTTTCAGATGATCTATGATATTTAACTATACCTGAGAGATGAAGGACAGATGCTTCCCAAATAAGATTTGCATATCAAGGGTTGGCTTTGCAACACAAATAACTGACATCATAGTTTTACAAGAAAATGGTATTAAAGTATAAGTTCACATGGAGATTTCAAGAAGAGTACTGAAGAGCTAAATCACATTTTACAGGGATCAATTATTATCAACAGGACATTGTTTTCAAGAAGCTGAAAGCAAAAAAATTAATAGAGATATACTTATAAAAGACATAGTATTGGTAATCACAGAAATTAATATATAAATCATAAGCAATGGAAAGGTGTACCAAAAAAAATTATGATGCTGCTAATCTGCTGAAAACCTCTCTCCTGAACTAGCCACGTGACTGTAAAAAAAAAAAAAAAAAAGTAGTTACCCTGAATTTAAGTGGAATTTTTAATTATTATTTGTCTCCTTTATCATGATTGATATTTTTCATTTCACAGATATGATCTGACCCACAGGAAAAGCATACTGGGCTTGAAACATTTGGTTGTATAATCTTTCTCGCCCCTTCTCTTAAAAGTACACCTCTTTACTTGGGTATGTCTTCCACAGAATTTATGATGAAATTTATTGCTTCTGTCCTTAAGGAACAATGCAAATCTTTAGGGGAATTTTACTAATGTGGGGATCCTACTGGGCGTTGTTCCACTACAGTCCCTCTGCCTTGCCTGTCAACAACACTGGCACATACAGTCGAGTATCTGAAGCCTCCAAAGAGCGAGGGAGGATTAGTTTTGCTGTCATGCTGCCAGAGCTTCAGCTGAACTCCCAAACTGATGGTCTCTAAAGTACGACATAGTGTTGCAACCCGCCCCATCCAGATGTCCCAAGAGCCTGCTGAATTCAGAGCCCCATCAGAGAGTATCACACCTCTGCCCCAAAGTACAGCACCACAACCTCCCCTCTAATTCTGCACATAGGTGCTCTGGCTACACCCAGGCAAGGGAGCAGCCACCCCAGTGGCCAACCCATCCTGTCCCTCATGTTTCAGACTGAAAAGGCAGTAAAAAAGTCACCTGAGACATATGAACATCTATGCATAAGGATGAGGCACCAGAGAATGCTTCTCCAAGTCCTTTAATCTGTCTGACCGTGAAGGAAGAACACAGACCAATAAAGAGTTATTTACTTCTCTGTAAAGAAAACTGCTGTGAATCGAGTACAGCTTCTCCTGGTGCAGATATGAGCACTTGCAGTAATATGAGAGATGTCAGTGGGAATATCTCACTCTACAATAACCCTGGCACAAAACATGAAAATCATAAGCACAAGGATACTACCTGTACATGTACAGAAAAATTGGGTTCCAATCAGATTTAATAGTATCTTTGAATCTCTGAACAACTTGAACAGTTGTGGAGAAGCTTTAATTTTCTGAAAACACAGAGATTTGTTAAACACCCAAGTGTTCTTAAGCAAAATCCCTTATGTATAAAAATGAAAGAAAACACTTGTAAATTGTGTAACTTGACTTTCTAGCTTTATTTTACTATTTTAAAATGAATAAAAATTATTTCCTATTTCAAAAGTCATTTTATGAGTCCAATATATGATCTGTTCCTATAAAATATACAAACAGCTCTGACAGTGGATTACCACAGTCACTTATTTGCCACAAATCTAAAATATTAAGTATATTTTACCCCTTGCTAAAAAACTAAAATATTTTAAAACATAGTGTTCCAATTATTTGGTATATTCTATTTTATACAGAAAGCACCAGGCATGACTCCAGCTGGTAATAGAAGCAATATTGCTTCAGTTTATTTGACACTCTCAGCTCTGCCCTTCAAATGTCCTCAGCCTGCTTTGTGTGTTCTTAAACGTAAGAGCCGAAGCCACCTCCTTCTGGAAAAAAACACTCTTTCATTCAGCATCCCCTTCTTATTTCTCACATGCTTAGCACCCTTCAATTCACAAAAGACTGCGAGAAAAACACAAACCACCATAAAAACCAGTAGATTTGCGTTTCATTTCTTTTCACTCAATGTCTGACTTTGCCAATATCTTTAAACCTGCATAGATTAATTTGCTTCCATGAATTATTGTTGTTTACAGTGTTGAGGAAGAATGTTTTATCTGATGGGATAGGAATCATTAGCACATGAACAAAGGTTATGTTCATAGCCTAAAGGACAAGGCAAAGATGTCAGAAAGAGAATTTTCTACCTGACCAGTAGATTATTAACTAGCCTTGATAAGAATCATGAATGATGCCCAGAGACCATACGGAGAGATCTAGAAGGAAAGAAAGATGGGCAAAATTCTGAGAATAATGGAGAAAAAAAAGCATATGAGTGAAAACTTGTTTTCAATACACTTCATCAGAACTGTGGGATCAGGCCATTTAAAGAGAAAGAGATGTGTCTGCAAAGACTAGGAAGAGACCTCCAGGAAAGAAAAGGCTTTTGAGTAATTCTGTCTATAGTGGGTCCATGTGTTGAGAAAAGATTCTCTACCTCAAATCACTAAACTCAGACATTTTAGGATGTCATATTTGTAAAAGTAAAGGAGTTATTTATATTTTGTTCTGTATAAGAGAATCTTATGATTAGAATATGCAATAACAGCAAAAAAAATTAAAGAAAAGAAAAGATCATATACTGAAAATACATGGTCAATTATTTAATTTAGAGTATATTACCATGGAAAGCATGCCTGGAATTATTATGAACACAAGACTGGAGTCAGGATAATATTAAATCCAATAAGTCATAATAGCAAACATAAGGGAAGAATGCTAACACATACTGCTGAGGGGATTAGATAGAGCCTGTATTACATATAAGATATAATACAGGATTCTTGAGAAGTTTCTTTACAGATTAATCCTCACCATTTGCTCTTATAAAAAAAGTTTCTTATGTTTTTTAAATCAAAATATTTTTACAGTCAAAGAGTTACAAAGGAATATACATTCAAGAATGGCCTCATTGTGTTCAGCCTCTAGTGTGAAATTCCCACAGATATAATAAGAGATCTTGGGGCGTGAAGGGAGCAAGGTCAGGCTGTGTAATCAAAAGGACAGAGATATCACCAGGACACCAGCTGTGCAGTGTACAAATTATATTAGATAATTGGTCTTAAAGTGAAAACATTTAACTTTGTGGTAAAATAAACAGCAACTCCTACAACATAACCTTGTGGCTTATTGAATTTTTAAATAGACATTTAGTTTTAAAACATAATTACTAAAAGCCTGAATCAGTGTCAAGTAAAGTGTCATAAAAGGTTTCCACTGACTAGTGGGTGTTAGATCCAGGGCAAGGTTGCTCAAATGTCCTATTTCAGACAGTTCCACTCCATATTATGCAAGCTTAGCAAGCACAGATAGTGTCATTAGGGATATGTAAAATTAAAAGTTATGTTAAGATCAGGGTGCTGAGATCTAACACAGTATAGAAGCACTAAAGGTTATGGGAAAGGCACAACTTGGATTGGAAAACCAGTATCTAAGAAGGTAGATAAAAGGCTCCTGAGATGGAGAACCTACCCATCTTGGTCTGAGAACACAGAGATCTATGGGGTTAGATGAACAATTTGGTCTCCAGTTCTGTACAGGGCACAGCCTTGACACTTCATGGAACAGATTACACTTATCCACAGCAGTTACATTCTTCCACTTGGTACCCTTGGTGGAGGTGACATTGTGAAATCACCTTTCCAGACCATGTGAGTCTCTGCACATGACACTTAAAATGTGTTTTACACCTCAGATGCAAGACAGGGTGATGAGGAGCTAGCTTGATTACTGTCTGGATGTCACCTTGCAGTGGCATTTAGTACTATTTTCCTTTACTAGTCCTTTACTAGCACCTTTCCTGACCAGTAATATTGTCTCAGTAAGGGAGATAGAAATGATCATGCTAAATCATTCCTAAAGGTGTTAAAACCTCAAAAGGAAGACCAAAGTCTTCATTTTACCAAGAAAATGAAAATGTGTGCCCTGGACCCTGTGGTGACCCGTGATGGTAGCAGTGACATATTTGATGTATTTTGCCTTCTGGTGCCTACCCTAAGTCATAGTCTTCCTTCAGTTCTGGGGTCCTGCGCACGAAAAGAATCTGGCAAATGAAACAGCAGCAGCAAAGTCTGGTAGAGGAAATCAGTTCTTAGCACAGAGGGAGACTGATGCTGGTAAAATTTGAAATACAGGTACCACAGGAAGGAAGATGGAACAGGGACTAGGAGTGTGCTTTTGCTCTTCGAAGCCTGAGACTTGCCAAATCAGTAAGAGCTGCTGCACTAGGTTTAAGTATTTCTGGCAGGGTGCTCTGAAGGTTACTTCAGCATTACCAAGACACCTAAAACTGTCTTAGAAGACTGAAGATCTTGGCAGGTGGGCTCAAACAAAGATTTTCTCCTGAGTGCAAGGGCAATAGAGATATGAATAGAAAAAGCACAGAGGGAATTTACAGCATCTGGTCAAGTTTTCCAAGGTGCATGTCACATGCTTTTCTTTAAGCCTGACAGGAAAAGCTGCAGCACAAGCTCTTTCATGCCACTATACTGCTCACAAAATTACAATCAAAAAAATAAATCCAAGAGGAAAATGCTCAGTTACAGTTAAAGAAGTACTGCAGAGATTTCAGGATGCACACAAGCAAAGCATCAAAAAACCCCCTAAAAACACATATAACAAAGTAAAACAGTAATGTTCATCTGCCCAACTTAAAAGAAGTTTATAAACTAGTTTATGAAAACGTACATTCAAATCTTTGCTGGCAATGTTGGCAAGAAAGTGATTCTTGATCCTGGTAAGACTTGTATGTGGTCTAAAGGACAGCAAGAAATTATTTCAAGGGAATACAAAAATTGAAACAGAAACATTGTCTATATAAACAGATGTTCTCTATAAATACAGTGACAAAAAAAAGTATCCAGAATCCTGATTCCCCATTACAAAGTATGCGTAAAGTAAAGATTAAGAAGGAAATCAGAATGGATTTAAATCTAGCTGCCAAAACAAATTATAATTATAATATCTGAATGTTAATCTCTCTGGCATAGCAAAAACTTGCTCACTGAAACAAGAATTTTCATTGTCAAATATTGATCACTGATGTCATCTTTCTGGAGTTTGTTTAAAACATGTTGCCAATCACATTTTTTTGCAGCAGTACAAGTTTTAGTTAGATGTCAGTTGGGTATTTTTTCCCCTGGCAATCAACAGAATCCATTTCCAACATCCATTCTGGCAAACCATCACAGCACCCCTAAGCATCAGATATGGTTTGCTTGTGGGCTAGTAGCCACCTCTTATAAAGACAATTTCACAAAAGGAAACTATCAGTCACTGGCACCCTTGTATTTGGACAAATCCCAAAGTTTCTAGACTACTACACTACCTTCAAAACTTCATTAGCACTCATGAAAATAAACAAATAAACAAAACAAGTCTATGGCTTTCCTGAAATTCATGTCTTGGAGACTGTTTATACAACTAGAGGTTTGAACTCTAACTTCAAGTAGAAGTAGTGTTATGTCTTAGAAAATAAAAGTGTGTGTTTGTGTGTAATGCTATAAATACTTAGAAGAGGGGCATAAAAGCGGATATGAAAGCTAAATTAAGAAAATCGAGGGCTAGTTTTTGTATGAAAATTTAAGGTAGCATAAGAAACAAGACTTATCAGGAAAGGTTAATAGTTTGATGTCAGACAGACACATCTGTACAGATAGCATCAGACTCAGAGCTTACTTTCTGCCTAATATCCAGATAGATCCTTTCCCTCGAGAACTGTAACTGCTGGTCATTTAGCTATCTATTTTAGGAACAGGATAAAAAGGAGGCCAGTAGGGTTTGGAATACAATGCCAATTCACAAAAAATGGAAAATTTTGTGGAAACTTCCATATACAAATGAACCTCTTATTTGGAAAGGATTTTAGGTCGCAAAATAGATTTGCTGGTCAAAACACAACAAAACACCAGAACAGACAATGGGGCAATGATCAATATATGACTTGGCTGCAAGAGGGGCAGGTCCTATCAAAAGCTTGCTAGGTTTCCTGCCAGCTTGGCTGGTGACCTGAAAGAGAACAAAGCCTGCAGTGTCTCCAGGCAGTCCTGCCATCTGGACTGCCTCCACATCATGAATCCTGAGGTCTCCAGGGACTGCAGTTCCAGGAAAGCCCTCCCACAGAGGCGTCTTGCAGGTCACTGTTTCAAGAATTCCCTGTGCTGGACATCCTGGCTCCCAAGATTGTTTGACTCCCACTAGAGATGACAATGAGCAAGTGGTCAGGGAGAATAAGAAGACAAGGCCTGAACTGAGAAACTTAGTCTTGGGCTTGAAGTTTCCTACAGAAACTGAACAAATGATTTTATTCCCAAATAATCTTATCCCTTCTTTGGAAGGCTTGCTTCTGAAAGGTGTCTTTTTTTTTTTTTTTTTTTTAAATGTTGTGGAAAATAAAAGTTCCAATGGATTATTCTATTTAAATCTAATCTAAGCTAAATATTGTATTAAGCATCCATATTGTATCCCTACCAGCATCACTGAGTGACAGAATCACAGAATACGCTGAGTTGGAGGGGATCCTCAAGGATCCTTAAGTCCAACTCCTAGCTCTGCACAGCTACATCCCCAAGAATCACACCCTGTGCCCAAGAGCATTATCTGAACACTTCTTGAACTCTGTCAGGCTTGCTGCTGTAACCACTTCCCTGGGGAAACTGTTCCAGTGCCCAATCACCCTCTGAGTGAAGATAATTTTCTAATATCCAATCTAAATCTTCCCTGACACAACTCTAGGCCATTCCCTGGGGTCCTGTCACTGATCACCACAGAGAAGAGATCAGTGCCTGCCCCTCCTCTTGCCCTCACAAGGAAGCTGTGACTGCAATGAGATCTCCCCT
>JAWWMU010000001.1:91338381-91356854 GCA_035048155.1 Cinnycerthia olivascens
GCACCATCTCCTGCACTCCTGATGACTGACTGACACTCCTAAGGGGCTGAAAGGTTGGTCTGGAAATCAAGAAGAAAAACCCCCACAGTGCTTCAATGTCCAGCAATATCATTTAACCCTACATAATCTTCCTGTGTCATAGACAGCAAACAGAAACAGTGAAGGGGAAGAGTAAAAGAGTAGAAAAGGTGAGGAACAAAAATAAAAATCAGTGCTCTGCTTTTCTCACTTTGGGATACCCTCTAAATTAACAAAATTTTCTCCTGATAAGATCAAATATGAAGGGGAAGGCCATGCTGAATTAACATCTTATGAATCAGGTGTTGCAGAAGTACTTGGCAGGAAGGAAACATATCAGCCAAGAAACCTAGGTGAGTGATTTCTCCTTAAATACAACTTCAGCAACCAGGTATGACTCTAATCAGAATGGAGTTGTTTGAGAATGGCACACTTCAATACTTCTTCTTTATCTAACAAATGTTAATGCATTTAAAAATATATTATGCACTTGTATGTGTTTGTGGGGTTTTTATTATTTTGAGTTTGTTTGTTTCTTTTTCAGAGAGTATTGAAACACTTGTATGAGCCTACTATGAACTTCACAGCACCCTGAAAAAAAAAAAATATTGGATTAGAAGTGACCCGCTTACAGTGTTCTGGGTGAGTAGATTTAAACAGAACACAAATATTCCCATTGGACACTACTTTCCTGGCTTAGCTTGAAAGAGTCCAGTGCCTGAATCTTGTTTAAAAAAAAAAAATAAAATAGACCAAAGTCAAGAGTATTCAAAAGAAAAGAGAATTTAAAAATAAAACAAAACAAAGATACACAGCATGACCCATGGGCTGCCCTAGTGACAGTTTCACAGCATTCTACAGTCACACTGTGACATACAGTTCTAACACTTTTCATTAACGAGAAGATACTATTTTTCTTTTTGTTCAATTGCACCAAAAGAAGAAGAGAAAGAAGTTTTGGCTTTGAAAACATGGTTGTGAGTTCCAAAGCGAGCTGTAGAACAAACAATTTTTGCTAACACAATTATACTTGGATTAGAAGTCTATCATAAAAAAACAACAAAACAAAACAAAAAAGGACCAGGAGATGAACTCTTTAAGGTGACTGAAATACACATATAATCACATTTCCTTTGAGAAGTGCCATCATAGAAAGATGAAGCAATAGAACAGGTAAGAGAGCCTTGATTTGGAAAAAAAAAAAAAAAACAACCCAAAATCCTAAATCTTTTCCCCTATTAAAAACGCTCTTGCAGAAAGAGTCTTACTTTCAAGCTCTTCTGTTTACATTGTAGTAAAACTTGCATGTACTGTACTACTGGTCCACAGTTTTACAACTACCAAAAATATTCTTTAATGAGGTTAAAAATCCAGTTACGTACCAAAGTACTCATCTAGATGTGACTTCATTAAATAACAATGACTGAGTAAACATCATAAGCCAGTGTAACAAAACAAGCTTTTCAGCTTGCTATCTAAAACAAAGAAAATGGAGGAAAGTTTTTTCCAAAGATGTGACAAATGTCCTTTTCCTCTATTATTTTTCTACAAGTGTTATTAACATGGAAAGTAAACACAAAGCCTTAAAATATGCCAAACCATATCCATGTAAGATAACTTAGCATTTTGTAGCACTTTTAAGACAAAATTCCAGCATAAGGTTGTCAGAATAATAGCTCCAAAGGGCCCATTTGCATTTTCCTTGCAGCTAATGAATTGCCATGGAAAATGGCAGCAGGCAAGCTTATGGGAAGCATCTTTAAATCTGTTTTTCCTCTTTCAAAACTATGAGCCCAAGTGCTTTGCGTGGGAGTGAAACACTCCCTGTTGGCTTCAAACAAAGACTGAAAGATTCTAGTGTACCTTTGGAAAAAAAAACATGGAAGTGGTATTCATTTATCACACACAAAGGGCAAATGAAAGGAAAAGGGCAGGAAAATACACATGGACAGTTTAGCCTGCATTTTATAATGTCTACTATGGGTGCTTAAAAGAAAACTATATGCAAGAGAAGAGAGTATTTACTATCGTTTTTTATTTACTATCATTTTTATGTGCCAATAGTTACTCTAAAACAGTAAACCTGACAGATTGAACTTCATGCAATGCCAGGTTTGCAGTTGACTTGTACTCAAAAGCCTCTGTACATGACAATAATATATCCTAACTAGCTCTAATAAAAGCAACTTTAAAGGCACAGCTCTTCATAGCCCTCTTTTGCCCTCTGAGCAAACAGAGGAGAATATGAATACTGGAAAAAATTACATGAAAAATTGCTTACTTTCTATCCAAATAATATAAACCAGTGTAATCTTAATACAGAAAATAGAAATAGGCCTTGCATAGTAGGAAAATGGGGTATAAAGACTGACTGCTTTTTGGATGCTGACACAAGGCTGGGTCTCAGGTTTACTTAGTCCAGGACATTTTGATAAAATGATTGCAAAACTGTAATAGTGAAACCTAAATATCATTAAACTGATGAAGCACAGTTGATTAAACATTTAACTAGCCAGAAGAACTTGGGACACACGAATGTTGGTGACAAAGAAAAGCTTATGTAAAGTTGATGACCTGGGATGTGACCTAGCCCGATTAGTATGGAAGCAACATGCACTTTCACAGGGAAACTAAAAAGAAATTTGGAGACAGCAACTTAAAAATCTTCCTCCCTGAGAGCTTCCACTGTAATTTAACAGCACACAGTGTAATTCACTCCTCGCTCTCCTCCCTCTCTCCCTCCCTCCCCCCACATTAGTTTCTATTGTTCAATCATCCAAAACTCCCAAGAAAAACTTTCTCACAACAGCTCCAGAGAAAGACACAACTAATGAACAAGGGTCTTACTGTCTGTGCTTCTCTTCCACAGTTACCATTGCCCCTTTCCTTTCTTAAGCATAGGCAATAGACAAGATTCAAGTTTTAGGGAATAATTAAATTATCAAAGCAAACAGACTGTGTCAGAACTGCAGAACATAGAAGCATGTCATGGCACTTAGGTCTGGGCAAGCACCTCTGGCACACCATTACTATGCAACGGGATAAAACCTGAGTGTACAATAAACCTTTCCCTCAGGAATAAACTCAAGTCCATTGCCTGCATGGGAATGACAGCATATTGTGGCCAGGCTGCTAAGCAAAAAAGTTAAGAGACAGGACTGTGGGAATATTACAACACAAGAGTATTCACTTAAGCACAACACCAACAGCTTGACAAGCCATGCCTCATTCCACATTTGCTCCTCCTTTCTACTCAATCTTTCCTCACAGCTGAAGTGTTTGTGAAGACAGCTATATCTAAAAGTATGTAGGAGCACCCAGGTGAGACAAAGGTAGAGAGTACTGAGACAAAAGATGACTTAATGTCATCCCACTGCTGTTTCAGTCCCAATTTTGCAATTACAGACAGCATCATATGGTCACAACACCTGGGATTCCAAGCCAGAGTCATCTTTTATTTTTTCCCTTTTCTGTTTTTCACAAAACCCCCATCAAGATTCTAGGGACTGCAGCATCAATTTCTAATGGCACAGGCATCTTTCTTTTCAGCTGTCAAAAAAAAGTACTCTGCTGAGAATTTGTGCTTCACTGCTTCCATTCTGTTATTTAACAATGATAAATAAGGATCAACATCTGACTTCACAGTCTGACTGAGACCCTTATTATTGTCATGCTGTTTTCCACTGATCAATTCTACTGCAAAAGTAAGAATCCAAAGCGGCACAAGTACACCTGAGGTCCAAATTGATCCATGTCTCATCTTCAGCCACATTTCAATGGGCAGGAATTTAAGCAATTGTCTTTATGTAAATTACATACATTTTATTCTCCACTGACAAATTTATAGAAAAGTACTTTGCTCCCAGGCTGATATTTTCCTTATACTCAAAAAGCATGTACTTCTGGAAGAAAGCATCTAAAAATCTAAAATTTTGAGATTAAGTCTTCTCTCAAGATCATAATAAAAAGCAAGTTTGGATATTTTTACACATACATTTAAATGCATCTTCTAAGATCAGTTCTTCTGGACAATATCTTAGAAATAGCCAGCCTGATGCTTCCAAAGGAGATTCCATTTGTTTGAAAGCTCACATTGAAATTAAGTTCTGAATTGGGAGTGTATTTTCCACACTGTTTTTTTTTTTCAGGAAACATCATCAAAAGGTTTAACTCTATTGATTGCAGTTCCTGTTTTGCCTGAGACCAAATTGGCCATCTTTGTTTTATTCATCAGGACTCATTCTCAGAAGCCTGCTTTAGCCAGCATCTGAATTACCGACTACCAGCAGCATGCAGCACAAGTGTAACAGAGTTCCAACTAGCCTGTATACCTTAAATTCCCTAATTCCTTCAAAGTGACACAAACCTCTTGAATGACTTTAGACAAATAATTTCACTGTACTTTAGTCATCTTCTACAAAATTGAAATACTTACACAAGACCCCTACACAGGAGTAACACAAGCAGCAGAAGCTCAGAGTTAAGTGCTCTGAGGTAGATTTAATAATGTCTCTGAGAAAATTCTATTGGAGAACAACTTCAGTGGATAATTTTCATCAAAAAATTGTATTCTGAACAACAAGACAAAGTATGCTCTAACAAATCAGAAGAATCATTAACCCCCACCCTCTCATAACTGTCCTTACTTCTTTTGGGGGAATACAGGTTTCCCCAAAACACTGTCACTGTATTGAGCTACTTAGACCATTTAGATCCAGCTGGGGCCATCAGTCTAAGAAAAAACAGAAAAAGACAGGCACTCATTTTTCACCTGATACTTACCTTATCTCCACCTGTTTTCAAAGCATTTCCTGCTACTCATACTGCTACTGAGTAGCATCTAGAGATTCCTCCTCAGAGCACTTGATCAGCCTGCCTTTAAAGCCATGCAATTCAGAGATGGGAGGGATGCACTCCTCTTGCCTCCTCCCCTCAAAAAAAAAAAAAAAAAAAAGTGATTTCCAACACATTGTGCTAGCTCATTTCCTGCCTCAGCAGACTGTTTTGAGTTTTTCCACTTAATTGCCAATATCTTTTTGCTCCTGACCATAGTGCTCTAGAGAGGATAATAAAGCCCCAAGTATCCAATGCTGGGCCCAAAACTCCAAAACCTCCTAAACAAAAGAGAATAACGCCATTGTTAAAACCATGGTAAGTCATTAGAAACACTTCACTACTACTAAGACAGAAAACTTGGCATAATGTTAAAGTACAATGAACAAAGCAACAGAAAACACTCCCACAGCATTAAACACTGGGAACAAAACCACACAGACAAATGATAGATTGTTCGTGAAACAGACTGCAATATTGTTTCCAATTACAATCTCACACCGTTCTTCAAATGCTCTTCCTAACTCTGATGGCTGTTTAGCACTGTGTTTATAACAAACTTTATTGAAGGTCAAATTGTACCAGAAAACTCTCTTGGTATTAATGGAAGTTTGCGTATTTGTTAAGCACCTCATGTCTCTCACCACTGATCTATCAGAAGAAAGTACTGATTAAGAAGAATGCCCTTCATGACTTTTTTACCTGCAATGATGTTTTTATGACATAGGTTCAAATGCAGTTAATCTAATGTAAATGGCATCTACTTGATTCAGCAGGATCTGGGTATAAGCATGATTGTAAGGTTTTTTTAAAAAATGGTAATCTTTTTTAAAAATCATTTGGTATAGAGCACAAATGCATCAAAAATAACAAAAAACAAACTTTTTTTTTAAATTAAAATTCTTATTGAAATTTAAGAAGTCTTAAGAAAGGGGCATTTCCATGGAATATTATCACTTATATATTGTCAGTTTTATACATAAGCTCTCTTTCTACTGTGAAAACAATTTACAGATATGCTCTCTAAGCCATCATATTGCATCCTGAGCTCTTCCTTGTAACCAAGACTCAAGGAAACTGTAAGCCTGATTTATATTTCATGAATTAACTAAATTAATGTCAGTAGAAGAAAAAAGAAATAATTTTATTCAGTCAAAGAGAATTCAGGAACTAAAACAAATAAAAGGCTATATAAAGTATAATAATGCATAAAAATCTATTAAAGCAGATCAATTAAGAACTTTTTAACATGTCAGCAAATATGAAGATTCTTGGGCATCCAAAAATATGTAAAATGATCCTCTAGGGGAGTTCTATATAGTGTGTAGCAGTTATGGCTGATGGGCTCATGTGTGAAAGGTAGGAAAAAAATTCTTTGATTTAAAAAAATATGTAGTTTTGAAGCTACAGAAAGGCCTCTGGATCACAAGCATTTTTAAAATTAATAAGCATCTAAATTAATTAGACAGGACATACAGAAGTAAAATAAAGAAACAGAAAAAATATACATGGTTTACAACACTATATTGCAGAATAAACATAAAAGGAATCAATGAAGAAAAAAATGTTGAGGTCGGGCTTTTTTTTTTTTTTTTCTTTACAATCCACAGCAATTTTTTTTTTCTTTTTAAAGCCTGAATGCCTTTTCCTGGTCTATGTAGCATTCTATTTGAGGTGCTGATAAGTTGCTTTATATCTGGCCTTGTCAAGACAGTTCTCCATTACTATAGTGTCATATGATAACAGCCCATTGCAACCTTGAGGGAAGTAACAACACAAGGGAATAACATACATGGCACATGTATCACCTTGTCCAATATTTTCTGGAACAAGCTTTATTCTAATCTCAAATCACTTCTTCAAACTATTTTTTGTCTCCAATACTCCATTTTGGCAGCCACTTCAGAGCAGTTTGAGGAATACTTACATTTATGGTCAGAAATGGAGCCACTCAAAAACTCTCTGGCAAAACAAGAGTCACACCAGAAAGAGCCATCAACTCAATCTAACCTGATTTAATGAAAGACCTTGGATTTAGCTTTCAAAAAACTGAAATGAAATTTTGCCTGACTTCCCAGTAAGTGGTTAGAAGCCTCAAGTACCAACATGTCCAAAGTTGGAATAGATAGTCATGAGGAGGCACTTTGGACTTTACTTAATTTGTACCAGCTCCAGGGATCCTGAAGCCTCTGATTATGTTGACTGCAGGTGTCCAGAGTTCTGACAGCTCTGTGAGTTCTCTCACACTATGAGAAACCTGTTCTGGCTGCACAGCCTGACCCACTTGAGGCTCCACTAGCCAGGCCAAGTAGTTTCACACATTCTGGTGATGTTCTTGGTATGGAATTAAATGTTGCAACAGAGTAGGACTGGCAAGCAGGCTACTACTAGAAAGGCAATACCCTGCTCTGCCTCATCTGCCTTCTTTACTGGATTTACATGGCAGGATGCTATTGTGGGGCACACTACTGCTCTGTTTTGACCCATGATGGTAACAGATATCCCTGTCCTTATCTGGACCCACAAGACTTGTCTTATTTTTTTCATTTCCTGTTGAAAAAGGCAAGAGAAAGAGCATCTGGGTGGACATCAAGCAGGCAAACAAGGTCAACTTGCCCCATCTTCAGTGTGTTCTTCCCCAGAAATCTATTTTTAAGAAGTGATTGCGATGTTAAAGAACAACAATTCCAAGAGAGACACAGCATTACTGAAATTATTCTTTTCTCCACCTTCATAGCTAATCTCAAGAATCTTTTAATGAAAAATGGTAACTTTATAGTGGAAAGAACATATTTAACACTCATAGTAGTAGAAGTAGTACTGCTGCTTACATTTACTAATAATACTTAACTACTTACATTTACTAAGGATAATTAATTTCTAACAAGTAAAAAGTGTTGACTGAAATCTATTAAACAGGACTAACAACACAACAGAATAGTTTTTAGTTATCAAAATTATTATGTTCTAACTACTTTTTTGTAATAGAAGATATAATTTTCTTTTGAAGAATCCACAAGGTGGCCACAGTTGCCCAGGAAACCCAGTTTCTAAAGCATACATTAAAAAAAAAAAAAACAAACCCAAAATCTAATGCATGAAGTACCTAACATGAATTATACACCCAATGCAATACTCATTCATTTTGAAATACACCCACATGAGAATATCAAACCCAAGACTACTAAATGCTTCTCTGAGTCTAATCATGCATCTGGACAGATTCAAATATCCAAACAAGTTCAAGAGTCATAACTAATTTGGTGCATAGAGTAGTTGGCTCCAGCTTCAGGCATCCACTGCCTGAGAAGCTAAAAGACCTTGAGGACCATGTGGGAATAATCACAAGACTGAAGCTTTATTCATGTCTGTTTAGGCTCTTGCACTTCAGTTTTATGTTAATATTTCAACTTAATATTCTGGGCTTGCACTTAAGTCACTCTGTTTATATTGTGGGCTTTTTTATTATTTTTGTGTACATGTTGTATACTCTCTGCAGTTTGGATTGCTCCAATCACACAAACACAGCACAACTATGGAATATTAAAGAAAGGTACATATAGTCCAAGCACAATGCAAATCCAGTTCTGAGATAGAATAAACAGGGTAAGATGCTTATTTAAGAAAAAAGATGCTGTGAATACGGAAATACTAAAAAATAGGACTGTGCAAGAATCCTCCCCAGCTTCCACTGCTGCTTTCCCAGATTTAAGGAGTGGCTTCTTTCCCAGATCTTCACCCTCATACCCTTAATCAACGTAACTGCAGGGGCTGCTGCCTGCCATACAAGGCAGTCAAACAGGCTATTTCATAAAGATTTTAGAAAAAGAGTTACAAAACTGATTTAAATCGCCTTGATAGAATTCATCACACAACTGGCTACATGCCTGTCAGCTGGCATTTTGGCAGTGAGCACTGGCTGGTGTAGCTAGCAAAGCCACGTCCCAAATTGCAGGAGTGCATGCAGTCATTTTCCTATTCTGCAGGATAAAACACACCTCCAATATAAACGAGCAAACAGATTTTATGCAGGTGAAAAGCAAAAAAGAGGAATAATGGCAGAGAGCTTCAGTGAAGTGGACAGCAGGTCCATCAGGCTGGGAGCAGGCAGAGCTGCCCATTGCCATCTGCTTTCCCTGGTGGGAGCACCAGTGGGGATGCTGCCATCTGTGTGCAGCCTGTGCAAAGCAGAGCAGGGGAGAAAAAAACCTGAAGTTAGCGACTGTCCAGCTTCCAATGCTTCCTTTGACCACCAGCTTGACCCCAACCTTGGAAATCTAGTTTTGTGGTAAAATTAATTTAGCATGAAGAGGTAAAGTCAGGAGCAAAGTGCCTCTGCAAGCTATTATGTATTACATCAGTCTTGGTCAACTCCTTTTCCCCACAACCTCATAAACATTGATCTCGTTTCAAGTTCCTTGCAGGACACTGCAGGGTCTCTTTCATCTCTTAGGAGAGACACATGCATAGTAATACCTGACCATAACTCTAGAACACTTTGATGAAAAAGGCTCATGCCAATACTGAAATGAGCCTTATTTTCCCCTCAGTTGTACTTATTTAGTCCCTACTAAAACCAGCACCTTGTTAGTTTCACACGTCTCCTCTTTTTCCAGTTTCCCTGTGAGAATGGCAGTCACAGACCACTGCAATGTACTAACTACACTCTATGGTTTGGCATGGAGACTTCAAAGTGCAAAAGTACCCTTGTCTTAAGCAACAATCTGGTTTAGTTGTCTGTTCTTTCTTTGCGTCTCTTAACATGCTTTCAGGTTTGTTCCTATATAATCCAAGCCTTTTGTCTTGCACTTCCTTCTATTTTAAGCAAGTTAAGCATAAACAACACAGATACGGGAAGAAGCAGGTTTTTAAAACTGTGCTTTTCAAACCAGGAATGAGGATTTTTTTTTTTTTTTTGTCTACAACAACCTAGTAATAACTTATTGGTGAATGAAAAACATGGGAAAGTTAGAAAATGAAAGTATTGTACAAACCTCCATCAAAACAAGCAAGGAGACCCTTATGAACCATTAGTCTTTCTGTAATGAGATAGCAGTGCACTCAGTGAATACTGTCATCAGCAAAACTAGCTCTGTTTGCACTTGGTTTAAAGCAGGTAGATAATGACATAATCTCACTGTTCAGTGGACACTATAGATCGTACTCTTTTACTACATATGGAACCCAGGTAGATGGTTAATATCTTGAAACATGTCCCAAAGGAGAGAGCAAAATAAAATTGTGAGGGATAGAATTGCAGTTCTGTGTCCCACAAGTAAAATTCTATTTAGTTAGTTTTTTCAAAATATATTTATTGTCTTTCATAAAAACTTAGAAGTAAAACCCAGACCTCAATAGACTCAAATGATCACATTGGGAAAATATGCAGATATTGCATGCAACAGTAATGCATAACAAAACTTAGGCTGTGTAGGGAAGAAGAATATACAAAGGAGGCAGTAATAAGGAAATTGCCTTAGTGATAAAGAGAAAACATCAGGAGCCCCAACAGCCTGCTTCCTTTTAAGTCAGTGAAGGGGAGGTACTGTACTCTGCATTTTCTACTGTACAGGAACCCCCAAACATGGATTAAGAAAGATGCTCTCTAGTTTGTGATGGCTTCCAGATCTCTGGGTACTTCACATCATGCTGTGACTTCCATTTTCCATACAGATACACTTTGAAGACAAGAATTTTCAAATTTGCTGAACAAAGTTATGTTAAACAGTGGGTACAAATAGCTATCATCTTCATCCTAAAGACTCAATAGTTTTTTGGATGGACTCAGTCTAAACAAAGAAGCACCCTGAACATAAATATCTTAGGATGGTTGAAGAAGTCTCAGTGAACCAAGAGGGTGTGTGCTGGTCTGAGTCATTTGTAACGTTAACAAAGGCATATACTTCAGCCACCCATACTTGGACACATTTCTGGGGATATTTCTTCCACATGAAGGAATATGTCATGAATCCAAATGCTGCAAAACACTTTTTTTTTTCACCTAAAAAAACCCACCAGCATATTTAGTTTCAAACAACTGTCCTCCACTTATGAAATTATGTTAATCAATAATAAGACACCAACAACACTGGTTCAACCAACACCACATAGAGCAAAGAATTCTTGTTTAGAGTTTTGTGCTGCTGAAGCCCATGGTGTCAAGTGATGATAAAAAGTATCCAGGGGAAAGCCTATTCTTAAGCAGCTCCACAGCTGTAGGAATTCACAGCTCCTTGTTCTATATTCGCTTCCATGGAAGGTGTTCATAATTAACCAGAATTTTGTTTAGATCCTGATACTCTCATACATACATTTGAAAAGTAGACCTCTCATGATCAGTAATGTGAATTGTCATCACAATTCACTATAGGACAGAGGTAGCTGCCTCTGGTATGCAGCAGAAACAAAGCAAAACAAAAACCCACCCCCTACCAAACAAGCAAAAAAACATCAAGAGCCCCAAAACAATAAATTAGTATCTTACAAGCAGTTTCAGAGGGGTGAAGTCGAGCACATTATGGCACGAACATGTGATTAAAATTCTTAAGTTATTCTCATCTGATGCTTGTCACCTAGTTAGCTGTATGTGCACAGTTTTAGCCCTTCACACTGACTTCCAAAGCATTTTACTTTGCATTTGGGAAGCCTTCAAGAGCATGCACTGATTTTGGCTGCTGATGCCTTTCTATACTACAGCAATTTAATCACTTCAAACTGCATGTTCACAACTGTTGATAAGCTAACATAAAAACATCTTTCTTTGTCTAACTTGCTCAGGAACTGAAGGATTGATATTCTGAAATAGGGATACAGGCTGCAACCTGTGATTCTAAGGTGACTTTCTTTAGTGTCAGGAATATAGTATGTTTATAAATTAAAGGACAGTGTTTCACTACAAAAGGCAACAGCTGCTTTGGCCAAAAGCAATATTAGTTGCTCATTATTTGGTTTTGTGAATAAGTAAACAGTGTGAGCTAAAGGCTGGGATTGCCTTACAGTGTAATCATGATGCCTGTGAAAGCCTCCCAGCTGCCTGTAATGAATGTCAGTCTCCTGTGGCAGCTGGGAAGTTCTGAATTTACAAAACCTGTTTCCTCGACCACTGGAAAAGGTTAGCATCATCTAAAAGTGGTCTTGGCATTTTCCTAGGCAGTTAAAAAGAAGATTGCTATGTCTTACCATATTCTCTCAGCAGCATTTAGTTTCAAACCCTTTTTTTTTTTTTTGCATCCAAACAAATTTATTTTAAAACCCTTGTGACCACTGTGAGCAAACATGAAACAACAATCAAAAAAATTCAGACCACCTTGCACACCACTTGGCCACTGACAACTGAGGAGCTGCTTAGTATTCCTGCCTTCCTTTCTCCCATCTACTTTAGCTTATTCCTGAAATAATCGCCTGCATTTGCCATCACATTACTAGAGTGCACTTCAGTCTATTCCTTTTAGTACCTGTGGGCCTACTGCCCATTAATTTGTTGATTTTCTGCATCTTTGTGTTTTCTTCTTTAATAATGTTACATTATCTGCATTCACAAGCTGTTACAGTAAGGAAAAAAAAAGTTCTTTTCATCTCTTTTAAGCCTATCTTCTCCAAAGTTCAAATGCCATACAGCTCCAGTAATGGCCTTATGATGTTAAACTTCACTCATCTTTTCCCTGTGACTCTAGTCCTTAAAAACAGCTGTTTCCCCTTCATCAATTTAGTGGCCCCTCTCTGCTCCTCTACTACCCTTCCTGGAGTGTGGAAACTGGACCTGCATACGAGTGCCAAGATTTGGGCACATTAATGTTGTACAGCACAGCAAAACACAGAGCAGACACTCTCTGTCTTGTTCTCAACACCCTTCATGATGATGCCAAACATTTTAACAACTTCTTTGACTGGTGCTGCTACCAACAAAGCTGATGATATTACGGAATTGTTGATGATGACTCCAGGACCTTTAAAAGTGCAGTTGTCAAAATCCTAGTAGAGCTCTCCTAGAGTGACATATATGAGATAGTTTGTGTTTGTCTGTAAGTCACTGTGTTCTCTTTGGCTCTGGTTTTTCTTGCCAGACAAACAAATAGAAATTAAAATGTGATTCCTGACACAGTGGTGTTGTCAGGAGAGGTAACTGCAGTGTCACCTTCCTTTATATCCTGCCTAGAACCAGCAAGATACACCATACAGATGCAGAAAGCTGAAACAAAATACTTCAGGACTGGCAGCATCAGGTAAGAAGGTCTTGATGATGCAGATCTTGATAATGCAGGCTTAACAGTCTATGATAGATCTTTCATCACCTGTGATCAGCTTTCTGCATTTTCCTCTTTGAATTACTGAACACAGCTCATATATTAACATATCACATGGTATACATCATAATAGTTTTAAATTACCATCTATAGAGATCAAGAGTATAATCCTATTTCAAATTTCAATATTGTAAAATATTTTCAGTGTTTCATTTTGAAAAGTAAATAAATAAAACTGAAGTTACATTTAAAACTTCTGTCTTCTCACTGTCGGTCAGGTTGACTGAGTATTCACTTGGGATGTCAACAGCATGTATTTGGGTCAAGCAAGCCAAGGGCTTTTGCTTACAGCCTTGGAAATAAGTACCTCAGTTGTAATGAACAATCACTGTGGTTATGGTGAGCAAAAGCTCACTCCCATCACCCCATGAGAGTTAATATGTTAATATTTCTGGAGAGTTCACAGTTCTTGTTACTCCCATTGGTTGTGCTACCCCTGCAATGTTTTACATGTTCTTAACCCTCACATTCCATTGGAACACTTCCCTCAGACTGCACCCTTAACCTAACCTATATAAATTATTGTTTCACCCTGGCCCCGGGGCCTTTGGAGGTGAGTCTGTGCTCTGTACACCTTGTCCCTTTGTTTTTTTGTTCATTAAAGTTCCTTTATTTTCGGGCAATTCGATTGACCCATCTTTCCATTGCATTGCCGTGTCACTCTTGACCGACACAGTCCTAGAGTGGCAGCAGGTTGGACTGTCACAGGCATGGTATTCTCCCTCCTTGGTGTGACCTCCTTGTTTGCAGTTACTCCTTTTTCTTCATTAGGAACAGAATACCAAGAAAAATTAATTCCTTTTACTAGAGTGAAAAGAAAAATCATGTTTTTAAAAGGTCACTGTTTATAGTGTTATTATAACTTCTTACAATCCAATTACTTAACAGGAAATTGAACCCATTTTTAAAAAATCTGATTCAAAGTATTTATATAGTATGCATTAACAAAGCATCCAATAATTTAGCATTTTCCGGAATGGTTGAACTCATAATAAAGCAAGTCAGATCATCATTACAGCAATATCCAGAGGATTAGCTATTCCCTACCTGAGGCTCATCAAAAAGTACTATGAGGTTGGAGAAGCCACCCAAGAGCCGAGCTGAATTAAGTCAGTCTGTGTAAGAAAGTTAAGATGCATTGGCTACAGGCAGAAAGCTGACAACGAGGAGTAGAAGTGAGTTGTAAGTCAAAGTGAACAGAACAGAAACCTCTGGGTAGTACAGATGGGTCTTCAGCAGGAGAAGCAAGGGTAGGAGAAAGTATTGACTGGTTTTTGCACAGCCATGTGAAAAAGCTGAAGCCCAGAGAAAAAGAGTCTGGGCATGGTGCCATGCCTTCCTGAGCTCAGAGGGCAGCCTGCCAGCCTGTACTTCTAAGTCACAACAGATCTCTTGACAGCATGTCTGTGAAAGAGGAGTATTATTAATTCTCTCATTTTAAGAAGGCACAATCTTACTCTCCTCAGGGTAAAAGGAAAGGCTGTAGGGAAATATGATTAGGATCTTATATTTTATTCAGTTCTGAATAAAATTTCCTATTTAAACTAGGTCTCTCAGGATGGAGGAGGGTGTCATGGGGAGCCTGATTTTGGCGGAAGAAAGGGAAGATGGAGGGAAGAATTCTCCTGAGTGTTTTTTCACTTAATCTTAAGAGAGAAAAATTGGCATCAATTTTGATTTGTCTCTTCAGGGAAATAAAAATAATTGTTGTGTTCTACTGCATTATTTCATCATCAAAACTAAAATGCTCACCTTCTTCACCTATAAATATCTATCCTTTAATTTTTCACAGTATCAACAGTTTGTTCAGAAAAAAATGGACTTAATGCCCTAAGAAAATAGAAGGAAGAGAGAGAATTAAAAATGCACATATAAAAAGAAAGTTTTCCAGAATAAAACAATGTTGTTCTTCACTATCAACAGCAACAAAAAAAATCTTGAAAGGGAATTTTATTCCTCTCATACCTCCAGAGCAGCACAAGGCACTGATAGACATCCTCAGTGGGTACTTGATCTCTGCAGCTGCCCTGTTGTGGTATTACCACTTCCTTGGAGAAGCATTTACACCCAGATGCACTGAGCAACTTACATAGTGGCTGATTCAGCTGTCCCAATTTCTGAACTACACTCAGAATATCTTTCACAATAGTTAGAAATAACTTTCATGCTTTATCTATAGCTAAAATAATCAGGACCAGGGATCACAGAATCAAGGAAGTGTTTAGGTTGGAAGGGAACTTTAAAGATCACCCAGAGCAAACGCACTTTCATGGGTGGGGGTATTTTTAAGTCAGATTGCTCAAAGCATCATCCAACAAGACTTCAAACAGGTCCAGGGATGAGGATTCTGCAACTTCTGTGAGCATCCTGTTTTAGTGTCTCACCAACCTCGTTGTAAAGACTGTCCTCTTTCTATCCGATCTAAATCAACTCTTTCAGTGTAAAGCCTTTCCCCCTTGTCCTCTCTCATACTCCAGACCTTGGTAGAAAGTCTCTTTTTTGTAGGCCCCCTTAGGTCCTTGAAGGCTGCTAGAAGGTCTCCCTGGAGAGTTAACTTCTCCAGGATGAATAACCACTCTCACAGAAGAGGTGTTCCATCTCTCTGATCATACCTGTAGCCTCCCTCTAGATCCATTCAAACAAACTCATGTTTGTCCTGTACTGGGAACACACAAACTGGATGCAGTACTCCAGGTGAAATTTCATGAGAGCTGAGCAGAGGGTGAGAATCACTTCCCTCAACCTGCTGGTCACCTCTTTTAATCCAGTCCAGGATCCAGCTGGCTTTCTGGGCTGCCAGCTCATTGCCACCTCATTCTGTGACTAATGCATAGAATTTGGAAATGTTTGTGCCATTTGAAAAAACAACAGCAACAACATTTTCTGTAAATAGTATAGAGTTATTCTGGGTTTCCAGATCCTATTTAGGTGCACAAGGAAGGGGCTATAATGCCCAGCTGCAACTGAAAGAACGAGAACATACTCAGCATGCTCAAAGCAAACATAACTTCTGTCCCAGCAGACAAGTGCACATGTCAATGGACACCCATGGACATCTCAGCTAGCCTGACGTTTAACTGCAGTGCCAGATACTGTAGTGAAACATTCAGCTGAATAAATTTGCTGTAAAGTTTTATCTTCTAGAGATTTACAAACTTTATTTGGATAAGACCATGCTGAAGTTGTAAGTTCAGAAGTTTCTCTAGAAAGGAAGCAGTCAGAAGTTTCTCTGTGAGAGGGAAATAATCCTACCAATTCAGCTAAATCTCACAAATAAAATTATTAATCTAAATTAAAATAAGTACCAAATTAGTTATTACTACATGTCTCTCAGAAATATATACATATTATGTGGTGACAGTAACTTCTCACCAACAATCTACATTAAAAACAATGACCTATTGAATATAATACATTTCAGCTGACACAGCTATGTTCACACACTGGAGTGTTAATATTTGTAAATATTAGGGTCTATACATGACAATCAGAATCTCCTAGGAAAACTTTATTCTCATACAAACACCTAATTTACATGGAAATCTCCAAGTTCTGCATGATTTTTACCAGTGAGATTGAGACAATCAGCCAAGCAATAACATGGAACATGACAGGGTTTATGAGTAACTCACAGTAGCTCACAGTGCTTTAATAACCACAAGTCTGCTATAGCCAATAGAAATCGCAAAGCAAAAGTGTAATCAGAATGTAATTAAAGCAGTTGAAATTGATACAGGGTTACAGCCATGAGTCCTGAGTTGGCAAAATCATGTCCTGCAATTTTTTTAATGCCAAGTAATCCAGGTCACACCTGCCACACCATTGACTAATTACACAGAACACCCTAATGCTGAGATCAGTGAAGAGTCAAGAACACTGGGAAACCAGGTCAAATGCTCACTTCTGCCCTGCTGACACCCTCTCTGGGACCTTTCCACCTCGACCCTTACGCACTTTTGGAAAAGGCAGTGTAGGATCTATTCTCATCAGACCTAGAAGAAAATTCACTTCTCCCAGACAACCAGGCACTAATTTTTTATGTAGAAGTGAAGAAAATTAAAACCTCAACTTCACTGCTAGCTATAGGCATAGCAAATGTATAAAAAGATATCCCAAAAGACACAAAATTTGATTCCGTGGTTTTAGTTATTGTAGCACTGGGGGACCAATTTATTTATATTCTGGATTTTGATCCACTGGAACCTACACAGAAGCACAGACTAGGCTGGGTTAGAAGGGACCTTCAAAAGTCAACTAGTCCAACACTCCCTGCACTGAGCAAGGATATTTCCACCTACACCAGGTTACTTAGAGCCTCATGCAACCTGATCTTCAATGTTTCCAGGGATGGGGCATCCACTACCTCTCTGAGCAACCCGGTCCAATATTTTATCAGCCTCATTGTAAAAAACCTCTTCCTTATAGCTTCCTACTCCAAATCAACTCCTTCAAGTTTAAAATAATTTCTTTTTGTCCTACCAATGCAGGCCCTGCTAAAAAACTTGTCTCCATCTTTCTTATAAGCCCCCTTTAAGTGATGGAAGGTTGCTATAAGGTCTCCCTGCAGTCTTGTCTTCATCAGGTTGAACAACTCCAACACCCTCAGCCTTTTCTTATGGAAGAGGTATTCCTGTATGTTTGCAATGCATGAGGTTCCCTTCCACAGGAATGAAAAATAATCTAGTGAATTTAAATTTAAGGATTAAATACCAAAAATACAGGTACAGAAAGGTCAGCAAACCAATGCCTCTTTAGGAACTTATACACCAGAGCCCTTATTAGCATAGCTCAATTCATAAAGTATCAACAGGTGAGCTGATAGTCTTCATGCCATCCAGTTCTTCAAAGGCAAGGGCAGAAAGTAGGAAAAAAACCTCTGCGGATCCTTTTGCCTCAACAAGTAGAGAACCAGGACAGCAGGATTCACCATGGTGTATCATGGAGTGTAGGAAGAACTAAGTAGGGCCACAATAGTGATTCAGTCACAAGATCAGTGATTCTGTGCTTTGATTCTCTTTTAACTGCCAGGGAAGGAGGCAAACTTGTTGCCGTTTCTGTGCTCCCATTTCCACTACCTAACCTATCATAAGAGCCACTCTTCTGCTTTATTCATTCTACAGTAATGCAGTACAAAAAGATAACTATTTAGCTGGAACATCCAGCTAATAGATTTAAGTGGTACATATTGGCACAAAGGGTTTTAGAATAGAGCTATGTCAATTAATTAAATCTACAGCTAATGTGATCCCTCAAGGAGCAGACAGTAAGGCACAACAGATTGTCTGAGATCTTATGAAAATACAGCTGCCACCAAAGAGA
>JAWWMU010000001.1:91364076-91388184 GCA_035048155.1 Cinnycerthia olivascens
GTCCTGCCAGCAAACCAGCTCCAGTTTGGACTTCTCTCTTCACAAGGGAACAGGTCTCACCAGGAGCCTGCTCCACCCCAGGCTTTACATGGGGGGACAGCCTCCTTTGGAAATCCACCTGCTCCAGCATGGAGTTCTCCATGGTGGATTTTTGCTTCTGCATGGACCTCCGTGTGCTGCAGGGGCACATAGGATCTGTCTGTACCATGGGCTGCAGGGGAATCTCTGCTCGGTGCCTCAAGTGCCTCCTGCTCCTCCTTTTACACCAGCCTTGGTGTCTGAAGGCTGGGTATTCTCACTCTTTTGATGTTCCACAGCAGCTGGTTTTTTTCTTTCCTCTTCCCAGAGGTGCTACCACCATCACTGGTGGCCTCACCATGGGCCAGCAGCATGTCCACCATGGAGCCAGCTGGTATTAGCTCTGTTGGACGAGGGGGAACCTCTTGGAGAAGGTTCTCTCAGAAGCTGCCTCTATAGTCTCCCTGCTATCAAAACCTGGCTGTGCAAACTAAATGCAACTGCTAGAATAAAAGCAACATTTTACTTACCAGATCGTAACACTTATTTCAAGTCACAGAGCCGTCACACACAGCCTCTAAATTGCAACAACATAGTCCTGCTTTTGCTAAGGGCAGATGTCGCCTTGGGGGAACTATCATGGGCTCCTCTCCAGACTTGGCATTTCCTAGGGCCACAAACCCATAGATGTAATGGGTGCTTCACAGACCTTAGTGTCAAGGGCTACACTAGAATGGTTTGACAGCTTTGGGCTTCATAAAATGCCAGGAATCTTTTTTTTTTTTTTCCTCCATCCTCTGAGCAAGGCCACATCTCAAAACCCATTTTATATCCAGTGATATCTGCCTCATGGGCTGCCAATCAGACTGTTCTGAAGTAAAACAAAAGGTTATACAACATGATTTTGGCTTCAATTTCACTTGTTTTTTGATTTAGATCAAATGAAAGAAATGAAAATTCTGATTTTACATAATATTTCCAATCCCTATATATAATTTCTTTATAATGCACCCATGGGTACCTCTATATTCTTCTAACAGAGATGCAGCTCTATACCAGCTCTATAATTTTAACTTGCCAGCACTCTCAGGAATTTAGTCTGTAAAATCCAGCAAATATACCCTTGAGACTTGTAAAACACCCTAGATGAAAAGCATTCACAAACTGAGCAGCCTTTTTTTTCTGGTTTACTTTTTTTTTTTTTTTAATTAAATAAGTAGGCAGCATCACAACAATAGAAAATCATCTTGATAAAATGGGTGATTCAAACAGACAAAAGGGGTTGTTAGCAAATAAACTGATTCCAACACAAGCAATCATCAAGTCACATTACCTGATGCAAGCAGAAAATAAAGAGACTGCAAGATAGCCCCTACATAGTAATACTGGTGATATCTTTCTTTGTATTTAGAGATCTTTATATTAGAGTTGCTATTTTAGGCTTGACATGTATTGTTATGACATTATATTGGTTTTGACTGGTTGCACCCTTCTCTTTTCATTAAGATGAACCAACACTGACGTGCAATGGACTGTCTTTAATGATAAACAGGTATTTATGGTAACATCAAAAATTACCATCACTGCATAATGTGGTCTTGTTTAATGTCTCATAATTTAGGGTTTTCTTTATACAGTCTCTTATGGCAAACTGATTGCAGAGGGAAGAAATAAATGAAAATGCATCTCCTATAATGAAGTCTGTTGCATCACAAGGATTAGGAAAAACCTTACAGAGACTTTTAATGAGAACTTTTAAAAAGGCTCAGTCAAGACAAATGTTATCTGTTCTTACAAGGGTTTAAGCACCATCATTCTCTTCAGATAAGGAAGATCCTATACCCATCACATTGTTAGTTTTAATGATTACATTAACATATTTAGGTGGTTTAATACTACTACTAAGTATAATATAATAATTGCCTGTGTAGGACAGTCAAAATAGATAAGTATCAGTAAAACTTCATTTGTATCAGCAAATTAACAAGTCAGCATTGGACTGCACACTGCTTACTTTCATATTTCAAATTGCAATCATACCAATTTTTGATATTACTGTCTAAAATCGTGCTTGTCCTTCCTTGCCATATCAGTTCTTTCAAAATTTTTTCTTTCATATCTTTATTCCCTTACATGCTGACAGTAGAACAGTGCAATTAACAAAACAAATGAAGAAAAGTCCACACTGTTTCACATTTATGTTAATTTACAACATTACATAAGCCTTTAAAATAACAGTAGTTTTTCCCAAAAATCAATTAGCATCATATAATTTGTTTACATGCTGAATTAAAGCAAAATGAGTCTGAAAAAATATACCTCCGCATATGGCCAAACTTGACAGGAATAATTAGATTATTATGTTTGGCATCTAGTGCTGACTAAACATTAAAAGAGTTGCTAGTTGCTGTTACAATTATGAAAACATCTATGAAAAGCAAGAGCCATTAAAACCAAGCCCAATTTCCTTCAGGCATTCAACAAGATAATGAAACAGATAATGTAACAGGATCCCTGGTTTGCATTATTACTGGGTCTTCCACAGCTTTACTCCTTGTGTTTCTGTCAGTGGCTCTATTTATTAGTGTTGTTTATCAAACGTATATTTTTGTTTGGGCTTTGATGTAACAAAGTTGCTACTTTGATTCCAATAAATTGATACGAACTTCTCCAGCTTTGCTACGGCACAATTAATATAATTTGATTCACCATGCTAAAGCTGGAGGAGTTTGACTGCTCCTCGTAACATACTGAGTATGCCCAGCATCTCTTAAACCCACCCAGGACTTATGTTTACAAATGAAATATGCTGAAATCAATTTCCAAAACTCACCACACCTCATATCCCGTCAGATTTCAAGTAATGAATCTGCTCTGAGCACCACTACAGAAAACAAGGAGTTGTGAAGCACATACCTAATATGGGCAAGACTAGAAACTAACTTTATTCCACAAACAAATTTAGCCCAAAAAGAAGATTCTAGTAATACATACTCATTCTTTGGAAATAGCTATCCCAGCACTGAAAGCAGAAATTCTTTGAAGTTGCTTTGAGAAGATGAGCGTATCATTATTTGCATTTCATAATGGATGCATTATGCCCTTGCAGTGGAAGACAGCTGAAAGACAGGGCAACCAAAGCTGGGCAGAAAATACACAAAGTGAATAACAGGCAAAGATGAAATTGTTAAATATGCACTAGCAGCTGAGCAATTGGAAGGACTGATAAGAGTAATGATATCAGATAAAGTGCTGACTCAAACGTCATTATACTCTCTGCAGAACTGAAGCTACAGATCTGTTAATAAAAAGAAAGACATTGTACAATATGAAGTTATACCAATTAGCTGTTTTTCTAGCTATTTGAGCAATATGTCAATAAAGAAGAGACCATTATAATTAGCTTCTACTATTGCACTCTATGAATATTTTTCTACCAGAAAAAAAGAACAAAAGCGATAGGACACTGTTTTCCTCAGCTTGATTTTGACATTAACTTTGTGACTGCTATACCACACACAAGAGTACTTTAAATCTTACTTCACTTAACTTATGCAGGGGTTTTGTCTTTGTTTTGTGTCTACACAGAACAAAGTTGTAGAATCAGAAAGACTTACCCTGCCTGATTCCTTGCATTTATGCAGCTTTTGTCATTTCACTGATTTCAGCGTTTCTTAACTGATACCTATAATATAAATATTATATATAAACCTATAAATATCTAAATTCATTGGGTAGACTGATCCAAGGTCTTCCTGAAAAGCAGCAAAAAAATCAGAGTATTTTAACTGAAATGTCAGGCACTGCATAAAAACATCAAACTCTATCAAGTTCGCAACAGAGGGACTTGGTTGTGACTTGTGCAGTCACTGAGATGTTGTTGTGAACTGGTGTATCTTATTTCCATTACATTAATTAAGGAAGATGTTTTCCTCCATTGTCTCATCTCTATTTTCCATTTAAGTGAAGAGTTTTATTTTTTTCTTCTAAACTTGAGGAGGGAATGCTGGAAAAAGAAACAGAATTCACATTGCCATAATTGCACAAGTCTCATTTAAAGTACAATCTGGATTTAATTACCTTCTTTCATTCTTGTGTATAGTTTCATTTATACAGAAACTCTACCCTCTCCGTTAGCTCCAGTCAACTCCTTATATTCTAACCTTATGACAGGAGTAAATCTTTAAAAAAGCTTAAAATGTTACATAACACAAAAATACATCCTTAATACATCATTATTTACAGGAAAGGTCGTGGATAAATGCCTGCTTTGGAGTCAGCTTCTTAACTTTATGAACTGCTGAGCTTCTTTAGGAGACAGGAAAAAACTCCAAGGTCTAAACTCCAAAACCAGTCTTTTATTTCTATCTCTCTTCCTAAAATCTCATCATCAATGAAAAAAAAAAAAAAAAAGCTTTTTGGGAAACCATGCACACATGATCTTCCAGGCAAAGAAGTGCCCGTGAAGTGCTAGAGCCTCTGAAAAGCTGCTAAATCAGAACATACAGTTGGTCATCACAACCAAAGTGATTTAACTGTCAAAAAGAATTAGCATTTTTTGCTGTTGATAAAACCATTTGTTCTTGGTTTTAAAGATGTGCTCTTCTTCATAAAAACACAATTGAGTTAGTGATTTTCTCTTCTTCACCTCACTTACACAAAAAAAAGTGCTAGATCTTGATTCTGGATCTGGCCTTTTTATGGTAACCAAAAGAGATTGCACTTGTGCTGAATTTTTTGTTTTAATTAGGGACAGAATCTGGGTTTGTCTGAATGAAAAAAAAACCCATCCAATTTCACATGAGCTGGATCAGCATTACCATAGTTGATACAGCCCACTTTAATGAAAAATTTCTCCTGGAGTTTGATGAGACACACAAGTTCTCTGCAAGATCTACCCCTTGGAAAAACATGGATGTTTCTCTGCATATGATTCCTTTTTTCCATTCCCACCCCACACCCCTGCAAGTCCTATACATAAGACCTTTGAAGCAGTAGGTTACCAAGACAACTCATGCAGCTTATCATTATCTAGATCTCAGTACTAAAAGATTGATTTTGGACAAATAGTAATCTTTTAACAGGGTGTGCTGATGGATCACTTTCTTTCAAGTTGCTAAAAACCAGGGAAGACCAAGCATATGATTCTATCTTGGCTATAATGGGTTGAGGAAATGACTCTGAAAATGTCTTTTCCATTTCTCTTGACAAATATTGTACCTATATCTGGGTTTCTGTTACCTGGGTCCTACCTCCCTCAAGATAGCAACTTCACTGATTCAAAAAAGAAAGGGAAAAATCAAGAACTTGCAGACAGTGGCAACAGAACCCTTGGAGTACAGACACAGTTAAACACAGATCTCTGGAAACCACAACAAGGCAATTCCTGGTTTTGCATCCCAAACACTGAATGAATAACAAAATGGTTGTGTAGCACAAATCACTAGGCTCACCTTATCCTGACAGATCAAATTTCATTTAGTTCCAGCATATAAGTTCGTGCTAACTCAAGACACCACTTATCCATATTAGATACGTAGTGAACATTCTGCAGTGGTTCCATGCTTTACTTTCAGTTGCTTCAAACATTGTTAGTACCACTTTATCTTCTTGGTTTTCATTAACTTAGCTGAAGCAGAGTTTTTCACTCTAGTTTTTCCACCTATTTTTATGTATTACACATCTGAACCTTTCTCTTGCTAGATCGTCCAATACTCAGAAAGATAGCCTGGCCAGGCAAGAGCCTGAATATCCTCAGGTCAGACAAAAACTTCTGAAGTTTGCTCAGAACCCTAAAGACTACAGCACAAAGCTCAGGCAGAGTTCCTGTGGGCAGGCACCGCAGAGCAGACTCCCATTAGCAATGCGTATAATGCTGTAGTGTACTACAGCCACATGTTAATGCTTCATACTAAGGGACCTGAAGTAGCTGTTCAAGAATACTAAAAAGGCTGAAAATAGAAAGAAGAACACAAATGACATGTTTACTTGAAGCAGGATAAGCAAAGTGTTCTGCTACGTGCTTGACTGCAAGGCATAGTGCGTGGAAGAGCAGCACACACACATCAATAGCAAGGACTTTTTGCTTCCTCTGAAGAAAGGAAGCTTGAAGAAGAAATCCAGACCATCAAAGGGACATCAAGAAAGGAGTAAGACTGCTTCTTGGAGACCTTGTCTTTCCCAGGGGCCAAGTGCAAGGGCTCCAGAGCTGAGCAAGGAAACAAGTCACTACCATCCCAGCACCATACTGGCTCTGTAAACCCTCCTAATCTCCATCAATTTCTATCCTTTCTGGATGTGTGAGAACCAAGTGCCAGTCATTTTTCTAACCAGGGTGTCATGGAAAATTAATTTTATTATAGAGAAAAATTTTGATTATGAGCAAACACATTGTTCTTGGTTGTAAAATACAGCAGCACAAACAAGTACTGTTAATAGATTTGACATGGAGAGGACAAATGCATTTGAAAAAAAGCTGCTGTGGAACTCAATATTACTACATACCCTAAAGGCTGCAGAGAAAAGACCATTTCCAAGTTCACCAAGGATAATATCAATTTTTAAGCTGCATGAAGCTGGACATTTAATTGAAAATACTTGCAAGAATTGAACAAAATTGCATTAAATAAAAATAAGGACAATGGTGAGTTTTCTTAATAAATATTTATCCCCTCAGGCGCAAATTAAGTATGTTATATGACCTCCTGGAATAAAACATGTCTGCAAACCATTCATTAGCAGGCTATTAGGCTGATCAAACAAAAATACTGTGGATATTTTTGTGTATTTTCATTCATTACCCTTCAGCACATCAGCTTATCCTGGTAGTGCTGAAATCTGTAAGAGGTTTAACGTTGACTTTTATAGGATTACCTCAGGCTAAGAGCTTATGAACTTAGGCCTGGTGTGAGGTTCTGTGTAAGTCTTAAGATAAAGTAACACCTTCACTGAAAGATCTTTTTTAACACAGTTAGATGAGAATGCAATACTGCTCTGATTCTAGCAAAAAAGTATAATTACAATGCTTCAAGAAAAAGAAGCTGGCATGGTGCTTTGAGATCTGAGGATGATGGAAGAAAGCATTATTATACTAAAATAAGAGATCAAGATTCAGTAGGAGACCAATCAGATACTTAAAAATAGACTTCAAATGTAAACCTAGAGCAGTCATTAAGCAAAGATTAATGGAAAAGTCAGTTGTTTTTGAGGTTAGAGGTGGGAGGGTTTCCCATGTGGAAAACAAAGTAATAGGTAGATTAGAGAAGCTTTATATCAGGAATTATGAGCTCTCCTACATTGCTGTCTACACATTTTAAAAGGTGTCGTGAGGAATCATGATGAAATGAACTGTACGTCACCATCATTTCCTAAAAGGTTACTTAGCACTGAGGGCACTTCATCACTACATTGGATTCAGAGCCCCATGAGAAAATGAAGACACCATAGTTCACTGATACAGGACTCTATATTACGGTTGTTGTGAGGTTTTGTCCTGTCTACTCCTGCCTGCATTTCTGGCTTTGTGTACCTTTGTGTGCCACTGGAGTGACCAAAAGATGTGCAAGGTCTCTTTTTACAACTTTCCTTTTCAAAATTTCTTTATGGAAGTCATACTGTAAACTTAATTTCCCCAAATTTCCTCCTCATCCAAAAACTTTAAGGCAAGAGCAGCACATTATAAATCCAGGAGGTAAATTTTTGAGTGTTAAGAAAAAACCATTTTGAAATGGAAGACAAACATAGAAGACAAAGAAGACAAACATAACCATTACATTAGTGGCATCTACTTCAGCACTAATATGCACAAGTTCAGTTATGTGAACATATTCAGGAAACAATAAAGAGAATTAGATATTCAAATAACAACTAAGAAAATTCTTGATAAAGAGCAAAAATTTAAAAATGCAAATGGCACAGGGTTACATAGTTTACCATAAGAGATTGGAAAAAGAAAAGTAACTCCCGAATTAATATAATTTTTCATACTATAAGATGTAGCATTCACAGAATATGCAGAAATTAATTTACTTAAATATCAGCATGCACCTGCAGCAACACTTTCCTCTGAACAAATGGAGATGCTTAACTAAGCATCAAAAAGAATCTTCTTCAGAAATGCGGATTAGCTGATGTACTGGTTTTGCAATGGATTCCCAGAACTTGTAGGCCCAGATTGCCCACGTTTATCCCACACACTGAATCTGGCCCATGAACCCAACCAAAGCAAAGTTCACCCTTCTGTCATGGGGTCAAAAGCAAGGTAAAGCAAAGCATCTGTATGAGCTCAGCTTCCCTTTGAGAAGGAGGCTTGGGGTGAGAGGAGCAGCAAGAGAAGGGTAGGACTGCCTATCCTGTGGGAGAGTTTTCCCTTGGGACAGAGACTGTCCCAGATGCACATGCAGTCTGACGCCAAGCTGGTGGCACCTGCTGCCAGTGTCAACTCCAAGCCCATTGCTGGTGACACCTGAACAACTTGACACAGGAAGCCCCTACAGAAAACTAACTCTTCTAACTGAGTCAGAACGTCCATTTGAAAACTAATCCACAGCATCTCCTATCACACTTCTGCACGAGGCTGGATGCTAACCTTACATCCTTCTTTGCTGCTGCTAATAAGTGTTAGCAAGAAGTTAACAGCTTCAGATTTACATCCTTTGTAGTTTTTTCAGACAGCTATTTTGTATTTCCTCCACAAAAATAAAACCCTCTCCAAGGAAGAAGTATATTTGTTAATTGTCTCCATGGGATAGTATTCAAAATACAGTAACGGCTTTATACAGAGCCCAAATGCCAGGCAGAGTTTTAGTGACAAATCTTCCAGGTAAAGCATCACTAATTGCTACAGAGTACAACTAACAGCAAAAGCAAACACCAAGTTTTAACATAAACAGCCAATAAAAAAGAGCATGGCAAAGAGCAGACAAATTAATATCAGGAACAGATTAATCAATATCATGACTTGCAAATGTTAACACATATAAATCCCTTCTGATATGCTCTGGTCAGTCTCTTACCATCTCCAATTGTTCAAGTCCCTGTTCAGGCACCAAAACTGTCAGGGTTTAACCCCAGCCAGTAACTAAGCACCACACAGCTGCTCCCTCACCAGAGCATCATGAGGAAAAGTGAAAAATTTAGTTTAAAACTAGTAGTCAAATAATTTTCCATCATGATGAGCTAGTATGCTTTGACTGAAGCCTACTACACACACCTTATGTTACTCTATGTGGCACCTTGCTGTATGACAGCTTTATTTTGGATAGAATCTGCATCCGAGCACTTCACAGCCATAAAGAATACACACCGCTGCAGCTGCACCCATTTCTATTTGCCTGCCAGTTGGCCAGGAGGCATAGACAAGGCAGCATGTTGTGCTTTAAAGATTTCTTACGCCTTACCAGCCTAGGCACCATAAAACATTTATAGAGTATTTTGGGCAGCATTTCATTGCAAATTCCATATGCTTAGCTGAACTATTCAATGCCCAGAATGGCAATAAAGAAAAGATTACATTTGAATGCATCATGTAGCAAGTATTCTACCTTTTAGCTGCTACAGCCCATTATCTCCTAAAATAAACAACAGACAGCCGGCTGGAGCCATCAACTGAGTTCCACAGCATTAGACACCTCGGTGCAGCCTAAGGGTGCACGTGGCTCAAACATCTACTCCAGGGTACAGTCTCATATCCATTCACAGATATTTGCAAAAGAGAATACAGCCTGAAGGGTGCAAGTTCTTTAGTATGGTGTATAATGAAAGGGAAAGAGGAAAGGCAGCTACAGATCCTTTCCCCAAGCAAAATAAATGGTCTTGCTTTTAGTTACAGACATATCCACATGATGATGCACTTAAAATAAAAAAAAAGAAAATTCATACTGGTACTTGAAGGAATTAAATAAAAACAGTGTCTGATCTACAAAACAATTTAATGTGTACTGAAGGGAAAGAGCCCTTTATTGCGGAAAAACCTTTTAAATAATTTGTCCTTTTATGCCACCACAAATTTACAAGGAGTAAATATGTAACTTCAGAACATGAAGTTACTAATTTCTTCTGCATTATCATACATTTGCCCTTGCATGTATGGCCCAGCATTGTGAGAGAACAATGCTGTCTACAATTTTACCTCTGTAGGAATAGACAATGCAGACTGGCACAGAAGAAAGTGTCAGCTAACTGAATGGGTACAATGTCTCTCTCTTACCTCCCTTGGAAATGAAACTGTGTCTGCCATATTAAGCTATGGGTAACCAGTCTGGAGGAAAGGATGACCTTTTAGAGACTACTACAATATTTAGGACCCTAAAGCAGCTCAATGGATCAGCAACCTAGTGATAAAGCAGTTCAGATAATCTCAACTACATCCAGCAATGAGCTCAGGCCAAATGTCAGAGCTTTTAGTCTGCTCTGACTAAAACTGACAAGGAACTAGCCTGGAACAACAGCTCCAGCACCAACAAAGCTTCACACTGCACTCCAAACTTTTCTCCCTGCTTATCCTTAATATCACTTGACTGGAAAATTTGCAATCTATGCAATTTTAAAGAGTTTGAGGGTTTTTGTTTTGCCTAGGATTCAAACATTAAGTTGTCCTCTTGAGATCTATATCACTTCATACATCCTTCTTTTCTTCACTACTCACAGCTCATAAAGTCTACTAATGCATCTTTGAAATACAGAAAATTCACTTTTTTTTTCTTTTCATTTTCCTCCCTGCTTTCTGCTTGTTTAGAGCTGAAAGACAGCACCTTTTGCATTAAATCATGACCAGGCCATTAACATTAGGGAACCTTTCACATTAAAAAGGCAATACATATTGACATGTGAACATTCCACTCCCAAAAGCTTTTTCTCCAACACTTCATTAACATTGTTCACTGCTGAACCATTATACCCTCCCAGAGCATGTCTTTATTGCCCCATTTCGTCAGCACACCGCTAATAACACAACAAAAGGAGAGGAGGCGATTGCAGATAAATCAGCCCAACTTCCCATCGGGTTTCCCTTCCACACTCCTGCCATCTGTGCTGGCTGCCACAGCAGTACATGTGCTAGCAGACAATACCATGGGGGTCACACCACACTCCAGCCACTCGTGTCTCCTGCTGTGATTGTCACAGTCCAGTACTCCTGCAGCTTTCTCTTCACATGTTTGTCTGCAGGGACAGCTTCCAGTCACCAAAACTGGGGGCACACAGCTGAGCTCCCTGCACCACACATGCCCTTCTCCTCAGGAAAATTGGAGACTCACCCCCTGGTTTGTAGCAAGTAATTTACAAAACACAGATTTCAAGACTTGAGAAGCAACACATTGTATTTTGAATAGCCTGTTTACTCCCAAGAAATTCCCCTGATGCAAAAATATCAGATTAAATTTTTTCACAAAAAAAGTATTTTCAAAAAAATAAATAAGCAGGAAGCTTAAATCATAAAGAAAGTTAAGAATAAGTGAACACTTCTTTCTACTAGATAAACATCAGCAAAAGACAGAATCAAATATTGATCTATATTTCTGGATTAGCTTTCTGAGGTGTGCAACCACCTTTTCACATCTGTGAATACATCACTGCAAAAAATTGATCAGCACTCTCTTTTCAATCCAAACTGCATGAATCATTAGTAGCTGACTTGTTAATTAAATACGGTAGCAGAATTCTTGATGAGTCCTGCCTTAATAAGAGCACCATTAATAAACCTGCTTTTCAATTTAGGAAACATCATCTTGTCATAGAGTAGCCATTGTATTATTCCTGCCTAAGTACAATATTTCATTCATTACCTTGACAGATTGCATCATTTAGGCCATCCACAAGAATAAATTTCATCAGCTCAAAAATGGTATATCTATGTCCACAGAGAAGCCCCAGACGCACAATACCTCCTGTAAATCTCACATCAGAATTTTCATAAACCAGTGGGCACACAGAAAAACCCTACAAACAGGGGTACTGCAATAGGTTTCCTCATTTATTACTGGCACCTCAAAAAATGACTTTCTGGTTGAAGAATTCTCTTCCCATTTTCCATTCTACAGTCACTTGCAGTGTATTTAAAATGGAAAAATCATCTTTCCCCACATATTCAACATGGAATCCAAACAAATTAACTACACCTCTGTCCTTAATCCTTTTATATTGCATATTACAATTTGAACACGTGCATTGTACAACATAGTCCAACATCTGCGAGTGTCTCATTTTTGATTTATCAGTAATATTGATATAATCTATCCCTGTCTTCCCTCAAGTATGGTATCCATGGCCAACATTTTTCTTTCAAAAGACAAGAAAGAAATACTTTGGCAAATACTCCTGGTAAAACTACTTGAGGAGCAGTCAGAAAACTGGTTTCTTCCTTGAAAGTTTCTGCAAAACGTCTCATGCAAACATATTCACTAACATTTATTTGCTAGATATACATGTACATCTTTTACGTATACATATCTACATGCATAAACAGAAGCATCCTTTGAAATCTAAAAATATTAATTTAGGGACTGCCAGAATGAACACACAATGATTAAATGACTAGCACTTTGAAAAGCTGAGGTAGCAATACTGCTAAAATACCTGCTGAGATTCAACTCTGGCTTCATTAAGCAGATAAATTCATCACTGTGGAAGTGCAGGATTGTCTTTTTGGCTAATGCTTAATCAGACTTCAAATATGTATTGCTAATAACTGTGAATAATAAATTAATTCGAGGACTGGTTCTTACATGCATATAGAAGTCTGATGAATGGTTGCTAAGAGGTCTGCTCTAGAGATAGAAAATCTCTTATATACATTTACTGAGTGCATTTATTCATTCTCACAAACCCTTAACGAGAACATCACTATTTTCAGTTTTAAGTATTCCCAAAAGGAAATTTTAGAAAATAGTGACTTATGAAACAAAGCAGAGACCAAATAAAGAATAGACACAGTTCCTCTTTTGCATGCACTGTTTCTAAGGAGTGCAGTTGATCCACTGTCAGTGGTGCTTTTCTGGTGTATGTTTCTACATAAACAAGAGAGTTATATTACAGCAAACCTGTAGTATTTTAAAATATTTACTTTGCCTCCCCTTCTGAGGACAAAATTTCTCACCCACAAAATGAGTATGACCAAAATTCTGTCTTTGAGGACCTCTGGTGTGACATCTTTGGAAGGATTAGATATTGTACCTATGAACCCAACTTCTGCTCCTTCAGTAATAAGATTATTTTGCCGCCCCTCTCCCAAACCTATTTTAATAAGCTGCCTATTCTCTCCTGCTCCTAAAACACACATCACAAAAAAAAAAAAAATGTCTAACCAGTAACCCATAATTTTCACATTTAATGCTCTAAATGTGAATTATGTAAAGGTATGGTGATCTACCTGGAAGGCAGAAGCAAGGAACCCATTTTAATTTGGCACAGGGATTTTTTTCTTACAAGTGGGTCTTTATACTTAAAAATAAAACCAAACAGAAAATTTGGGAGTCTATAACACAAAATATTTACTCAATTTCAGTGCACTCCCACAGCATTTCCAATATAGAGTATTACTACAGTTGTACTATATTTATTACTGATAAACATTAATATTTATTACATTAGTCTTACGGTAAGCACATTTTTGAGATCCTTCCTTTGCTTCTACAGATTGGTATGACAGCACTGATTTACTCTGGAGCTAAACTGAATTACAGCAGGAACAGTGTAATTCACTCTGGATTTGCAGAGTTGATACACAGAATCACACAATCAGTGAGGCTGGAAAACACCTCTGAGATCATCGACTCCAACCTATGACTGAACATCACCACGTCATTTACACCGTGGCACTCAGTGCCACATCCAGTCTTTCCTTAAACATCTCCAGGGACGGTGACTCCACCAGGCAGCCCATTCCAACTTCCAATCACCCTTTTGTGAAGAAATTCCTCCTGATGTCCACCCTACACCTCCCCTGGTGCAGTTTGAGACTGTGTCCTCCGGTCCTGTCCCTGGCTGCCTGGGAGAAGAAGCTGACCCCCATATGGTTACAGCCTCCTCTCAGGTATTTATAGGGAGTGACAAGGCGAGCCCTGAGCTCCTTTTCTCCAGGCTAAACACTCCCAGCTCCCTCAGCTGCTTCTCACAGGATATGTGCTCCAGACCCTTCACAGCCTTTGCTGCCCTTCTCTGGGCAGACATAAATAGTATTTAGCTCGCATTAAAACAGAGAATGAAATCCTTAATCTCATCACAAGAAGAAAATAAGAATGTAAACCTTTACAGCTCAAAATCTGGTCAAAACAGAGAGAGCTGTCACTAGGAGCCAAGGCCATAACGAAAGCCAGTTCAGTCTATGGTGTCTGCAATTGCTCACACACACTTTTGTGCAACTCCACAGGTTTTAGTAGATATGATGCAGTAAAGGGGAATGTGTGCATGAAAGAAAGACAGAAAAAGGGGAAAAAACTGATGATAAGAATATTAATATGGGCATTATAAAATATAATACCTACATAAAAAGGGATGCTTTCCCCTCAAATGGAGAGGTTTTGTCATAGAACTCTGCAGTTCATCTTATTTTAATGAATTTTGTTTGCTATTTTCTATCATATAGTAGTTCATGAAACAGTTCATAAAGACTTTTGGCAGAAATTAACTGTATTTGTTGTGTTACAGCAGTTGCAATTAAAAAGGCAGTACTTTCACACTGCTACAAAATAAAGTATTAAACAATAAACTGCAGTCTTTGTGCTCAGAGAAGAAGCAAGATTTTGCAGATATCTTATTTAATGAGGAAGAAGTCTTTGCTTCTCTTGAATTATTTTAAATAAAAGCAATTTTCTTGGTTAAAAACACTGAATAAATTATATTAGTGATGTGCTTTTTATATTAAATTAATCTAAACTCAATTAATATCAAATATTCACAGACATTATAATAGACTAAATCAAGATCAGTGTGATGTCCCTTAAAGAAAGAGTAATTTTTAGCTGCAATATGTAAAAAAAACACAGGCTTACTGAAAATTTTTCTTGACCACATAGCTGGGGTTTCCATTTATTCTGAAACCATTACACCTAATGCCTTAAATCTCAGACTATAGAAAAGAAAAAGGTATTTTTTTTCCAGAACAATGTAGTAGTGCTGCACACCAATTTCTCACACAATTTCTACATGTAATAACTCATTATTTCAAGAGAAAAAGATACATGAAACATATACATCCATGAAGATGCAAGAGCATTTCAGCTGCAGAGTGTGCTACATTCAGTGCCAGAGATTATAGCTCCGACTTTGCCTACAGAGGCTGCAATTTGAAGGATTGTTTCAATTTCTAAACAAGCCCTTAATTAGTTTGTGTTGCCAATAGATAAATTTTTCTTCTTAAGCTCTAGCATGGTTATTTTTGCCACGTGATAATATGCACAATGCATTTTGTTTTGCTATACATCCTTAAAATAATTTTATTCCTTCTTAAAATAAATTTGCCACCCCTCCCCCAAACCTATTTTAATAAACTGCCTATTCTCTTTTACTGCCCAAACACATTACCATAAAAAAGATAGATGCCCAAGCGTTAATCCATAATTTCCACATTCAATGCTCTAAATGTGAATTATGTAAAAGTGTGGGGAGATACCTGGAAGGCAGAAGGAGCCTTGTGGTTAAATATATCACTTATATCCACTAATTATTACAATTAATTCTTTAAAAGACGAGTCCAGCAGTTGCATGATAACATGGGTTCAGTACTTAGTCTCCAAAAATGAGAAAAAGAAAAAAGCTGTATGCTTCAGTATACTTCAGTCCATTATTTTCATAAATACTGTAGATAACAAACCATAAAATTTATTAGGGGTTCATAATCTGACAGTTCAGTTGCAGGTTACAGGGTTTCATATTTATGATTTAGTAGTCCATATATAAATAATTGTAGAGGTTGTTGCTGCAGGTTGATGTTGGCCAGCTTTTAGGCACCCACCCCACTGCTCTCTCATCCTTCCTCCTCAACAAGCGGACAATAAGATGGGAAAGATCATGGATCCTGATAGACTGGGAGACCATTTACCAATTACCAATATGGACAAAACAAACTTGATTTAGGGAAAATTATTTTAAATATTTGCAAATTAGAGTAGAATAATGAGAAACAAAGACGTAAATGAACCCAACTCTTCTTCCCAGGCCTTCCATTTCCCTCCTTCATTATGATTCTTATGGTTCCTTCCCCCAACCCTGCAGGAAGATGGAGGAATGGGCTTTGTGGTTAGTCTTTGGCCCACAATCAGTTTCTCTGTGTCAGTCCTTCCTCCTGAAACTTTTCCACCGATCCAACATGAGTTGTCCATAAACGGCTCCAACACGGGCCCTTCTCAGAGGCTGAAGGCCCGTGTGGGCTCTCCACTGGCTGCTGTTCCTCAAGGCCATGTCTGCCCACTCCAGTGTGGGTATCTCCATGGCTGCAGTCTGGACACCTAGCTGCTCTGGCATGGCTCTCCACGGGCTGCAGGGAAACACCTGCTCCATCATCACTCCTCCCACAGGATGCAGGAAATTACCTGCTCTGTCACTGTGCACTTCCTCCCCTTTTTCCCCTGACCCAGGTGCTCGCAAGGTTTTTTTCCCCTCACTGCTGTTTTCTGCATTCCCCTTTCTTAAATATATTTTCATAGAGGCACCACTAGTCCCCAACTGAGGGGCTCAGATGTGGGTACAGAGGGTCCATGGAATCAGTTGGAACTATGTTAATCACAGGGCAGCCTCTGTTCTCTTCCCATACCCAACACCCCTGGCAGCCCCACCACTACCAACACCTAGATACCCACACCCAATGCTCTTATTTACTGACAAATAGGTTATTTCCTTATATCACATCAGAGTACTCAATTTCTCACTCTCTCAAAGAATGAATTTAATGTAAAAGAGGTCCCATTTACTAGGAAAAACAAGTTTCCAGTATAACTGAGGGCAACTTTTCCCTGCTACAAGTCACTACTGAACACTTCAAATAGGACAAAGAGATTCACAAGCATTGATGTTGGCAAGGTCCATTCTAAGAAAAATCTACACCACGCTTAAACCAGGTGATATTACATAGACAATCTTTAGTCTGGAATAAAGACCTTGAAGAAATGTTTTTGTTTATTTAGAGAACAAAATGTATACAAAATATAGAAATAGATTAATGTATTCTTTGAGGAACTGTAATACATAAATTCATTAGAGAAGCAATAAACATACTGCATAAATTAATTACTTTGTGTTTATCCTCATTAAATGCTACCTAATGAGTTAATAAGCTTAAAAAGCAATGACAAATCGTGAAAGGGCATGCACAGGATTTATTTATTTTTTTTTAAATAAAGCAGCATTTCTAATTTAATACTGAAGCTCTGGATACAGGCTGGTAATGTTTACGCAAGGTGCTCACTTTATCTTCTAGCCTTCATGAACAAGCACGAATTTTGAATATGTCAGAGAAGCATTAACTTTACAAAGTTCAACTGCTGAATGTACTTTTACTAAGTTTCAAGAATCATCTCCTCCTTAAAATTAATTTTGTACAAATTAATTTGTAATACAGAATAACTTCCAGTTTCTTGGGAAATATTAATCAGAAATATATATGTCCACACATGCATATGTACGTGCACACACAGAGGCACACACAATAAGAATATATTGCCACATCTGAGAATTATACTCAGGCTTTTGTGGCCTCTTGGTGTTTGAGAATGAAGAACACGTAAATGTGTTACCAAAGTCACAAACTGGGAAGGGGCTGGGCAGCACAGGAGGGAGTCATATCCAGCACCAATAAATACTATAAATTTTGTGATGGGGTATGAGTGCTCCAGCATTAACTGAGCTGTGTTATTAACATGCTGTGGAAGACTGAAGTGGTGGCCTCATTTGTCATGTCACAGATATAGACAGCTTATGCTCTCATTTTCTGCAGCACAAAGGCTCAAAGTCGTGTGTTCTTCTTGTGATTTAAACAAAACAAACCCAAAAAGCCACATATACACTTTTTTCATTTGCTCTCTTTCCATGCTAAAATTGAAAGATGACAAACTGTGTCCCAGAATACATTAGTCCCATTGATACTATAAATGCCTTTATTTTAAAGTAAAATATAACATCTTCAACTTATCAGTGCATTAACTAAGCATGATTCAGTAAATGTTTCAAAACAGTCTTTTCACCTTCCCAGGACACCCATAATTCTCAGTTAAACTACCAGAGCTACCTTGATAAAATATTTAAAGCAATCTTTGACCATTACATAAGCAAATATTTCCCAGATAACCTTGAGAGTAATCCAATTTTTAAACTATTAATTTTTTTTTTAAAAACTTTTTAAAACTTACTTACGCAAAGGAATCTAATTCCTCTTTTTAGGGACAATAAATAGATAAAGTATTAATCTGAACAAAGACTGTCAGTCCTTTTCAGAATTTCCCATTCCTTGTATTATGCTCCTTTTTCCAGGATATTAGTGTGCTTAATTCCTGATTCATTGAGAATCATGAGCAGTATCTAGCAAAATTCAATGCCTATGATTACATACATTCACACATCAAAGCATTTCTCAGTATCCTCCAGCATGACCAATCCACACGAGTAAGATCTCAGTATCAGTTGTTAGCATGAGAACACTTTTGAAACAAAATCCAGAGGAAATCAGTCACCAAAGCAGCATCAGAGAAAGCTACAATATTAATCTTGGATCACATAAAATATTTTGCATTGCTGTGACAGCACGACATCGTATTAACCCCACAAACACAAAAGGAAGTACGCTTCATAAGAAGGCATGTGCTGATAGTGCACACAGAAATTCTTCCCTTAGAAGTAAATAACTTTGTAGCCCGATATTTAAGCCAACCTTCAACTATTTTAAAACCTAGTCACTCTGCAAACAAAACCGTATGTCCATCAATCACACTAAGTCTTTAGACGTTTTCAATTGATTTTGGTCACTTAAGACGAATTCACAAAGGATTTGGAAGTTACAGCACAGCTAAATGCTTTCTCCATGATTGGATAAAAATGTGAATTAAACAAGTCAAGACATACTCATGTTACAAACAGGTCCTCAAGAGTTTTGTGCTGACACTTAGGCAATATGAGAGCTAATGAGAACAGCTATATTCTGCTCAGCACTGTTTAGGACACTAACAAATTAACTGTAGATGATTTGTCATCAAGTCCCTCCAGGAAGAAGCCACACTATTTAAGGGGGTGGGGGAAGAAGAACGACAGCATACTCATCTATTGAAATCTTTGATCCCAGACTAACTACTGGGATAATAGCAAAAATGATACTAGAAATAACATTTAACAGGGAATAATTTTAACCATTTATCTCAATAATAATCACATAATTTTTATTTATTGACAGGCACTTTAACCTTCATTCATGTCTTAATTTTCAGTAGTCAAGATAGTACTTTAAAAGAACGGTTTTGAAAATAATTTAAATACCATTTGAAAGAGAGCCACAACTCATGCCTTCCCAAATTTTCACAAAGTAGCCAATGGAATCACAAAATGAAAACTGAGTGGTAAGGGATGAGAGTGTTTGGGGTTCCTTTTTGCTATTTTCCTTTAATATATCTTATTATCTCACTTCTGAAACATTATGTCTGTGGAAGAGAAAATAAAAGGTCATCAGCAGCTAGTGGCAGCACCAGCTGGGAGCTGGAAATGGGACTTGTAGTTCTTACCTGTGAAATGTTGGCTGAAATTTAAAAAGTGCCAATATGAAATGATCTGCAAATCTGTAGTTTTTTTTAAATTAGCAAGAAAAAATGAAGGATTTTGAGAGAGCAATTTGAAGTCTGTGATATTATTAAAGTTATACATAAAGTACTGCAAGTCGTTCAGTCTCCCTGGTTCCCAGGTTAACAGAACTCACATCCATGTTCCGTGCTTGAAAGCCAAAGCAAAACAGTGTTCTGTGTCACACTTGATCCACTCCCTCTTAAAATACCCTGAATGCCTTTTCTCTGTGTCTGCAAAGTTTTCATGAAAGTAGACATCATGAATAAAAGGAGACTAAATAATGTATTTACTCTTTCAAGGTCTCCACGACTTGTCAATGTCTTACCAGCACTGAAAGAAGACAAAAGTGTAGAAACAATACAGGAAATATGCAGAAGTCACCAAGTAGCTGATTGTGTAGCAAAACTACACAAATATTTTCTGGCTTTGGGTCCAATCTCATGTTTTATATACAAAACTGTAGCTTTTGTAAAATAGATGTGCCTTTCCCAACAGCAAGCTCCGTGTGAGAACTGTGTGTGCTTGAAATGAGAAGGAATTCACACATGTGCACGTAGCCCACTAGTGAAAAGAGGATATGTTTCCTCCACAACTGTGAGTTCAGCAAATATGCTGCAATAGCAGCCACAAGACTGCAGTCCTTTCTGAGAAGATGAGCTAACATTTAAGCATGGAAGACACCCGGGCCCACCCTTAGGCATTCCCAAGTGCCAGCCTATTTAATCAGCACTGATTAAAACCTTTTGGAATGCACGCAGCCAGCCTACCAGTGCCAGCACACTCCACCACCTCACACTGGCCTCTCAAACATTCTCATTCCCAGTGAGGAAGAGGATGCTTGCACTGAGTCAAGAGACAAGGGTAGATGACGTAAGCGCCTATGCTTGTCTTCATGAGTACATTTTTTGGATTTCTAGACCTGACAACTGGTGCAAACAGTTAGAGCACACTGCTGTGGTCCATCACCCTCATTGTGCACCACAAACCAGACCAGAAAAATTTACCTGCCGTGCAGTCATGAATTACATGAATGGGTATGGCCATGCATGACTTGACACACCTACAGACATCCTGAAGCACTGAAAGGGTTCTGTCCCTTAAAAAAATAGACTAATATTTTCCTTTCATCCAGTTTCCAAGTATGTTCTTTGATATTTGCTCTTGAATTGCTGACAAATTCAGTCCTACTCATTGGAACTGACCTTTTTAAATCCTATGGATTTCACTTAAATTATAGTATTTAAAATATTAAGACCTAGCTAGTATAATGATGGCTTACTATATAAAACAGAAATGGGATGCATTCTCAGCTAATGAAACTCCTCTAACTTAAATTTTGTTTTCTATCTTATTTGTCCCTGTGGACACTACCTAGTTTCCCCTCACTCTTCTCATCTGATAGACTGAAAGTTTTTGGGGAGCAAAAACTTTTATTGTAAGGCTGTAAAGGACCTAGGCCACCAAAGCCCAAAGGTTTTGAAATGTTACTGCATTTCAATGTCCACGTCAAATATTGACGACCTTTGACTGATCTTTCTAGCAGACACAATTTGCAGTAGCTGTATTTAAAACCAATAATGAGAAGACAGTTTGAAAGTAGTGTTTTCCATTCTTGGAAAAGTGTATAAAGAACATAGTCAAACCACCTCACTCAGCCCTCTTTCACTGTTGGGAACTAGATTAATTACTGATCAGGTATTCAGGTCCACTGGGACACGACTTCCCTCTGGCCCATGGAGTGCTTCAGCAGCAAATGCCACAGCCAGCAGGACGCTGCCCAGCTGCTGTGGGCTCTCCCTGTGCATGCCCAGGATTCCTCTTTCTGCAACAACTGCACAGTTCCCCTAATCCAATGCCTTTAATTAAAGCTTTGTCAGGGAAATGTGGCATCAATCTCAGACATTCCCTGTTTGACTAAAAGTTGAGGAAATATGATGGGGCAACAAGGAGGATATCATCAATGGAAAAGTTACCAGTCCTGTACCAAGGAATAATATTTCACTTTTTTTTGGAGGAAACAAAAAATAAATAAATAAATAAAAAGTCCCTCAGGATTCTGGAGGGAAACAGCTGCTGTAACTGAGTATTAATGCATATTAATTCAGAAAGCGTGATCAGTAGTTACACCAATAGATGAAACATACAGACGAAAATTTCACCCTGTGGATGAAAGTTACCACAAGCCCACCTTAACTCACTGAGACAGGATTCCATACCCTGATGAACATTTTTGGTCTCAAGACACCAGCTGTCTATTACACTGCCCTGCAGGTCCTGTGTGCTGTTTATACATATGCTTCCTTTCACAGAGAGTGTGTCTAGAAGCATAAAAAAGATGATTAGATACCAAAATCTCAGTTGATAGAGAATTGGAGTAAAACTACTGATGGTTGTCACCATCCACTTACCTCTCTCCATATTAAGGTATAATCACCATCAGGGCTAGGGTCTCTTTACTGGTACCTAGGAGTAGTTCCAAGCCATTTCTATCACAGGAAGGAGGGGTTAGTTAAAGGCAGAAGACCTCCTGTGAAAGTGCTAGAGAAATGTCACAGGCAGAGGAAGCCAAACTTGGCAGGGTCTGTGCCCATACTGTTGGTCCAGAGCTTATCCTGACGCAAATTAGCCAGCCAACAATGCCTTATTTGCCCCCCCTGTCCCTCTTCACGGGGAACTACTTCTCCAACTTTGGTAGGAATACTGAATTCATTAGCATATATGCAGTGAAAACAATCAGGAGACTTGAACTTGGTACTAAAGTGAGAGCCAAATTATTTGATGCTAAAACACATTCAGTGAAGAATACTAAAAGGGGTCAAGGAAGTACTGGGCCACTTGACATCAAAAACAGTATCTGTGGTAGGAAGTAGAAGCAGAGCAGAGGAGCTTGCAGTGTTTTTTATACCCTTTCCTTTTTATGGCTGTGTTGGCACACTGGGATGTAGACGAGCATGTCCTGCTGGGAAAGGAAGAGATGTGACAGGACTGAGGAATCGTGAGGCCAGGGCACAATCTTGCATGCTGAAGCAGCTCTGACTGTTTTGCATTAAATGCACATGTCCACACTACCAAGCACACAGCAGCTCTGCTTGTGGATGAACCATTTTCTTTACCAAAGACAAATAAGCAAAAGATTAGTGTAAAAGCCTGCTACAACTGTTAAACAATAAAAACAAATGACAAGCTTTTAGGCTTAATTGCTTCATCAGTCCAATCAGGGAATAAAAACGTATTCTGAGCCTGAGAGCTTGTCTGTTTCTTTTCCAGCTACATCCATTAAACTAATAAACAGATCTCTCTCTCCAGACCTTATTTATATTATATTATTCCAGAGTGGATACAAAGCTCCTCATCTTCCAAAACCTTAAGAATCTAGCATTTAAAGAGAGAAAATTATTAAGTTTTCACTCTGCAAAACATGAAGTGCCTTCCAGTACTAAGAATTAGTCAAATTTATCAATCTCTGGGAAGAACAGGTTTGTTCATCGAAACTGAGAAAACACTTGAGAGACTTTCTCTGAGGAGAAACCTATTATGGACACCTGGTAGATGAGCCAGGATATTCCCCACCAGGTTCTCTGTCTAACTGAAACACTACATTGATTACCTGCTACCAAGATTACAAGCTACCAAGAACACCTTTACCCTTGTAAGGCCATGCTACCTTTTAGAGCAGCCTTATGGCTGCTCCAAGTTGCACCTTATCATCTATGTTTATAAAAAGCTGTCTTGGCTACAAACTCCAAGAGCATGCAGCCAGTAAACCCTGGCTACACCCTGAGTCCTCCTTCTCATCCTCTGAAGGCCAAAGATGACTGTGGTATAATGTGATTCAAGAATGTCTTCTCCACTAGGTAATATCTGAGCAGAATTAAACCCTACAGATGCACATTATAAAGCCAGAGTAATTTGGGTTTCAAAAGCTGACTGTAACTTTTTTGGAAAGCATTTTGTCTTTGCCATCATGTAAAAGTACTATTATTTCCTTATAGACATTGTCTGTACAACCTTGTCACAGAAATAAAGCTTTTTATGAGCACTAGAAGTTAGTGGTTCTGATCTCCTTAAGGGTGAATTTTCCATAAAAAGTCTTGCTCCGGCACTAATTGCAAAATTAGCAAGAAGCTTACGAGTAATTAGATTGGGGTGTTAAATCACTAATGTTCCTTAAATAAAACTTCTAATTAGGACACACTGCATATTTATCTACAATCTAGATCTGACAAACAGCACAAACTTTCCTTTTCTAGTTGATATCCAGGACACTGCCAGGGAAATACTGGGCACTCACAGTATTGAGGAAGGCTCATTTGACTTACACAATTACAGGCAAGG
>JAWWMU010000001.1:91389600-91448925 GCA_035048155.1 Cinnycerthia olivascens
CTCAGTAGCGGAGCCTTCACACTGTCACCATCAAGACCTGAAGCCAGATCCAGCACCTCATGGTCTTTTTTACCTTAAGGAAGATAAAAATCTTTCCCTGACCAAACAGATATAATGTTTGCATTAACACTTCTAGGAATTAGAGAGAGTGATATTTTAAACTTTTAGAAAGAATGAACAAAAGCTAAAATCCATTATCCAACCTTCCTCATGTCAGGAATAGACACACTTATAGCCATGAATGAGAACGTGATTTATTAATAATTGCTTCACAAAAGCAAGTCTGTTTGAATAGTTCTATATATACACAAATATTAAGGTTTATTTGATTGTTGTGAAATTTCTCAAAAAAGCTAAATGAATTAACAGCTATGCTTGGCACCACATGAAACACACATCTTAAGGAAAATTAACAAATCTAAATGCAAAGGTTAGAGTTAGATGCCTGCCAGGGTGGTTTTTTCATCTTATTGAGCCAAAAAAAATATTTTTCATCTTTTTCAGAAAGATGCAACAAACTGTAATTCACATGAACTTGGCAGAGTATTAAACCAGCAGGTCTGTCCCACCAAATGGCAAGTATGCCCAGTAGCTGCTGTTGTTGCCAACATGTGACACTCAATATTCTCAGGTACCATCAGCTGCATCCCCAGCTATTGCTAATTTTGTGCAGGATTATAACATTTTTTCTATGTTCATTGGCTACAATTATTTTAATAATAGTTAGTAGCAGAAAAACAGTGAGGTGGATCAAACACAGAGAATGTGCAAGTGAGGTTTGCTGGACTCTGATCAGAAAGACATTAACAAGCCAACATAGAGGACTGATACTGACAGACTATACAAAGTGGACCACACTGCCTTTTTGAGGTTGATTTTTTGTTATTGTTATTGTTCAGTTTTTGTCATGTTTTGCTGGAGTTAAGTCAGATAAGAAAATTAGTATTTTATCACTTTTTCATAGAACTGGACAAAAAAGAATAATGTTCTTGAAAATCTGAATAAAAGCAGTATTCAGATTGGAAGAATATTTTCTGTTGCATCCAACAATTGAACAAGAAAACCTTTTCTGTGCATACGTATATTGAAACTGCATACTTAAAGATATCAGCCTGAAGTAATTTGTTGGTTAGGAAAATCAGGTGAGACAGAAGAGGTTGATGTTGAAATCTGTAATTCATCTCATTGAAATGTCCCATTTATTATGACCACTTACCTTATTTTCACTTTGTCAGAGCTCCCATGTCTAAGGTAAGAAATCATTCTCTTCCAAAAGAGTAAAAATGTGGTTGAAGCTGCCATTCTGTCATTTCATGACAAAAATGTTTTAAAGCAGCTTTAACCGAGATGTCCATTTTCCTTGATATGACATCCTGCATAAGCACAGTATTTTATAGATACCTTCAAGCAAGGATCTGAATTTAGCCCTAAGATCTTGTTTTACAGGGGTGAATGCCAAATGCTTTTCATCTCATTATACTGGTTTGAAATAACAGCACAACTTAAAAGTAGCATAATGACAACATAAAATGCGAGAGCTATTTCAAAGCAGTGCAAGAAACCACTGTTACCATGATGGTCAGTTGCCTCAACCAGCACTACAGATTCCAAGCAAATCAAGCTCCATTTAATTCCTACTCTACAAAGAATATATGATACCCTATGTAATTGTTTTCAACTGTACACCTCCAGCTGGAATTAATTTGATCTCTCACTTCAAAATATTTTGATGTTTATTCTTGTGACACAATAAATACAGGTTATGCATACTATACATCAAGCATTATTGCTAGTACTTAGAAAATCATTCCATAATCAGGAAAGATTCAACTCATAATCAAAACATATTATAACAGAGACAAAATATATAAAGCCAGTTGCTGTCTGGAAACTGAGCTCAGGCCTAACCTATGTAATATTAGACAATTGGCTTCCCCTCTGTTCCTTCCTCTTACAAATTGCTTGCTGTACCTGTGTCATCTTTTGAGGCCAAGGACTGGCTTTCTCTTTGTGTAATGTGATTTGCAGCTGGGATTTCTGAATGCTGCTACAACACAAAATTACTGCAACGGTTCAGAGCTCTGCTCTACCAATCACCCTAATCCCAGTCTTTATTGGTACTTTTAATGGCACCCCTGCTGGTACAGAACAATAGCCTACTCAAGAGAACTTGTCCCATCACTTTGAATCTACTGTAAACACACACATATATACACGCACTATGTACATAATACGCTTTTTTATTCCTTTTTTTTTTTTTTTTTTAACCCTCAGGCACATCTCAGATGCTGGCAATGGAATCTAGAATGTTTTTACACTCACAAAATCATTCCCAAAGCAAAACACCACCTAAAAAGGCTATTACTTCAGCCCCCTCATTTTTGCTGTAATGTACTGATAACAGGACTATAAGCAGAATCCATAGGAGAATAGAAAGTTCAAGAGAATACTCTCTTATAAAGTTGTGGGAACAGGACTCGAGAGAAAACACCATCTGCCTGAGATTCTGCCCAGGAACAACCCACAGCAGACTTCTGAACTCGCTGTGTAAACACCAAAATTGCATCATACCTCTCTTCCTGAAACATACGGGATTATCCTTACACACTATTCGCTATCTTGCCAGAGGGAAGGAAAAGTCATCTTTCCCCAGAGCGACCCCCCAGATCAGGCTCCCACTGCCAGCAGCCCCAGCCCCGAGGCAAAGCCAGGGCTGCTGGTATACAGCCCCGTACCCGCAAGTGTCCAATGGCGAAATCCGGGAGCAGGAAGAGATCCAGCCGGGCGGAGCAGGAGCAAGGGGTGAGGAACCACCTGCGGCGAGCTGGTGCTGGAAACCAGCCTGGCGCTAACCTTGCTCTGAACCCTTCTGCCACCCATTCGGGAGGCACGCTCCCACAAAAGATTGGAATTTAACCGACTGACACTACCAATGAAAGAAAATGTTTATCAGAAAATCGCCATCCAGCTGCCTGTCAGCACTGATTTCCACCAGCGGGGTGGCAGGACCGCGACAGCCTCTCCTCCCCAACCGGGGGCTCGGCAAGGGCAGCGGCGTGTCCACAAAAGGGCTGGTTTAAAGCCAAGTGCCCATCTGACGGAGCTCGGGCCAGTTTCCTGCCCCCAGCACACAATGAGCATGGGCTGAGCCCTGCACCTCGCTGACCCCCGAGCTTCCCCGGCTCGATCCCCGCCGGCAGCGCGGGCGGGTCCCGCCGCCCTGGCGGAGCTCACCGGGGCTGGCGCCAGCCTGCGGGCCACGGGCAGGGCACGGACACACGGACAAAAAGGAGCACAGAACCGATGAAAAAGCACACACACCACCACCCTCCTCGCTCCGCTAATACTCACAAGAGACCACCAACCGAATCCGTCTGCAGAAGGCGCCTCCTTATCAGCCCGCTCCCGGTACGGGAGACCCGCGGGGCATCCCCTCGCTGCGGGGCGCGCCTGCCGGGCCCCCCCGCTCTCCTCCCTCCCTCCCTCCCTCCCGAGGGCGGCACTCACCTCGGGGGGACGAGGCTGGGCCGGGGGGGCCGCTTCTCAGCCGGTGCCGGGCAGCGGCGGGGCGAGGCACACTTCCACTTTCTCTGTGGGTCTGTCTTTGCCGAGTCGAGCCGTGCGGAGCCGCGCCGCCTCTGCCTCCCCCGGCACTCCTCCCCGCCCGCCCCTGGCCGCCGCCTCCCCGCGATGCGAAGCGAAGCGAAGCGAAGGGATGCGGAGCGGTGCCCAGCTGCCGGGCCGGCGGGGGCGGCTCTCCCGGCACCGCCCCGCCCCGCTACCTGCCGGGGCGGCCCGGGGCGTTCCGAGGAGACACCCCGCATCCCGGCGATCCCCTCTTGCGTCCCTCTGCCTCCCCTTGCAGTACTCACCTGCCGTGCTCGGAGCTCACTCGGCCTCCCGGGGCACGCCGCAAAGGGCTGCTGCTTTTTCGGGGTTTGACATGCTTTGTCCGCCCCTCTCCTTCGGTAAACTGCTCGAAGGAAGAGGGCCGGGAAGGCGATGTGTGTGGGAGCAGACTACATGTACTTCAACACAACAAAGACCCACTTGATTCCCTACTGGCACCTAATGCCCAACAAAAGAGAAACGCAGGGAATGTCATAATTATCACCCGAGAGATGGATGCAGAATCACCACTTCGAGATGGTACTTACGAAACAAATGGCAGCTTGGATGCATCTGTTTCTGTCCTGGTACTATAAGCAGCTTACTCACGCCCTACTGCTTTAGAGCTATATTTCCTGGCACTGTAGGTAGAAATCTTGCAAAAACATAAAGGCAGGAAAGTAACAAGTCCCAGTGACAGTCTTTTGCCACCTTATTGAGTAGTGAGACTGGCTGTTAAGATGTTTTGCCCACACATGAGAATCCTGCCTAACTTCTAGCTAAAGTGCACATCAGAGCATCTTTTTTTCAATGGAGGCTTAACAGAAAGCAGCCTAGTACAGTCCTCACTACACACTGCCCTGCACAACACATGCTATGTAGTCATCCATTACATCCTCTCAATAGGAGCTGCCTTTGCAATCCTAGCAGGATTCACTCAGTGGTTTCCCTCTGTTTGCAGGGTATACCCTGCACCCCACATAGGCCAAAACTCACCTCAGGGTTGTATTCACAGAAGTATCTTCTCCCACAACCCTTTCTAGCTGGCATCCCAATGATACACAGAATACCCAGATGCCTACACACTATGAAATGCTATAGAATGTAAATACCTACATATTAGATTACCCTTCATTTGGTCTTGCATGGTCCCTGCTTACCTGATGATGGCACCTGCACTACTGATTCGAGTTTGGTTGTATGGGATATAAGCAGCTGTCTCTCATTTAAAGCTCAGCTGCGGTCCACATGTAACTGGGCCACTTGTGAAACACACTCAAGGTTTTCCAGAGAAGCTCAAGCTATGAATCATGGATTTGATCACAGCTATCTCCACACAAAATTACAGGTACCTGGTATACAACTGAACACTGAGTGTCCCTGTAGCCAGATTAGGCACAGGCAGCAGGGAGTATGGAGTGCAGTGCTGAGGGCAGAGCACACACTTCCCTAGATCTGGAAGCTGAACCAGCACGCAAGAGTGAAGGACTGAAGGAAAGGAGAGCCCGGTCTTTAACTTTGTGATTGTGCAATCACTTAGGAAATATCCTCCCAGAATAGTTTTTATCCTGGCATTGCACACTGTAGTTATCAGAATTTAACCCTCATTCGGGCTCCTGCAGGTTAAATCCTTGAATTATATCTTCTGGTTCTTTGACTTCGAATTCCGGCTGCGTTCTGAATGAAGCACTTTCTTAGAAAGTGGACTGAAACCCTCTGGGGTTAAGCAAGGCCTTCAATGGCTCTTTGCTTGTTGGCCAAGCCCTCTAAATAATCAAAGGTAATTTCTTCCTTGTGCTCTGTAAGCAACTTTCATATATAAGATCTGTCATTTCCAAGTGATTTTTAACTCAGTACAGAAAGACCAATACCTCAGGCAGAAAGGATCTCCTAGATTTGTGATGTCTATCTTTTATCTCTTTGACTTTTTCTGTAATATAGATTTATTCTACAGCCACCTTCTCTTAGGGGCTAAACATCTAAAATGGAAATGAAGCAATGGCTGTGTAAAGTACCTCAGCAAAGTACTTTAAAGTGATATTAAAGTATTTCATGTCAAAGAGAAATTGTTGCCAGTAGTACTGAGGTAAGCCTCATTCTTGCAAACACTGACATCCAAAAGTTTATTTTCAAGGCTAATTGTGTTTCAAATCATTGAGGTGGGTCATGTGAGACAAAACATGGAGGAAAATCCCTGCAAGCTGAAAGACTTTCTCAAAAGTGAAAGCTGAAGAAGTTACAAAATAATCACAACTGTGTATCTAGAAATGAACAAGCAATGCATTTTTTGTTCTTGGAAGAAGAGAGAGGAGAAATAAAAAAATGGCATGAAAAAAATGTTTATATCTTAGTGTTTGATGGTGCCTACTTCACTTAAAAGAAAGAAATGTTTAGAAGCCACGGAAGGAGACTCCAGAATTAAATAAGATTGCAGTTTCCCCTGAGGGTGCACATTTACAGTGCAGCTAAACTGGTTTGGGAGCTATTTGTTGTCCTAAAGGTGGCAGTCCTGCTCCTAATGCTTCCTCTGTTGGAGTAAAATATGAAGAAAGCTAAGCATTTCTTCTTAGCTAGTTTAGATGCTTGAACAAGTTCTCTGAGAGTCAGTGCTGGGTAGATGAGAAGGAAGCAGAGAGCAAGCAGCTGTAGTGCCTGCAAAAGGAGATGGGGACTGCCCTGGGACTGCAGCAGGCAGCCTCTGGTTTGACTGAGCTGTCTTGTGAAATTCACCTTCATAGGAAGAGCTCGGAAAAGACTGTACATTAAATTTGCTCTCCCTAGGCTATTATTTTATGTAATTCTGGCTCAATGAGCTGCTAAAGAGAAAGAAAGATTCTGTTCCTTTGTGGTTAGGACACGCCATCAGGCTGAAGGAAGACCTCACTTCTAGCACTTCCTTGAAGAATTGATTCTAGGTACTCAAACAAGGCATCAAACCAAGGTCTCCCTGTTTCCCCCAGCGTCCTCAGTCATTCCTCCTGCATCAAATTTTCTAGCTTCAAATTCCAGTGCCAGGTAGAAATGCTTGCCCAGCTTTCTACGTGTTTGCACTGAAAATATCTGCATCACAACATAATCCCAGCAGGAGTGCTGGTCAGTGCAGTTCCTGTACCCAAGCTACCCCTGCTGGCTCTGCAGGACACAGAACTCTATTTTCCAGTGGGCAAACCATATGAAAATATGATTCTAACAGTTAATAAAATATTGGATTATTCCACTAAACTGGCAAAAACAATATTGATTCTGTTTCAAAGCTGATTCTTCTACTATTAGAAGACCTCAAAGGTCAGTTTACAATTACATCCAGCATATATAAAGCTTTCCAGTTTTTTAGTTTTCATTAGTTTGCTGACATAGAAACATGAACAACACTCTTTTTGTAAAGCCATAAATTAGAAGGAAGGCAAAAAAATTTCCCCACGTGAATATTTGAAGTTAGTGATATTCACTGTAAAAATAACTTGACATGACTGTAGATTAAAAAAAACCCCAAAATTTGGACAAAATCTTTGTAATGGTAAGCCAACCACCCACTGGTGTTATCAGCATCTTTTCAAACTCCAATATGAGCAGAAAATTACTTAAGTATAATTTCCAATCTTTGTGTATTCTACCAAGAATGATATTGCAGTTCATTCATTCATTCATGTATTGATAGTTATGAATTTAAATCACTGTCACATTTGACACTAACCTTCAAACAAATCATCCCTCTTTGCTTCTACCCCAGAGCACTGTCATTATATATCATTAGGGAATGAAATTCCGAGTCAGTAGGAATTTGAAGTTGTTTGAAATATTCAGTTCATTTCTGTAATCTACTGTTGGTAGGAAATTCTAGTGTGGGTCCACACAGTATTTTTACAAGTAAAAGTGTAGAAAGAATCCATAAGAAAACATAGTCAGTCCCACAGCATGAGCTTTACTAAAATGCTAAGTATGCCATTGGAATAACATGGATAAGAGCAGCATTCCTTCTGCAGCTCAGAAATTCCTGTTTCATAGGAAATGGAACTGAACCTCTGTGGTTGTTTTGAAGCTGCCTTCTTATGTTCAAGTGGATTGTCTTTCACTTTTCCACCTTTTTTTAAGTAAATAATATTTTCAGCATGTCAATTCAAACTAAAGATCATGCTAACTCTACACTTTCCTCAGGATATATTCAACTTGTGAACGTCTCATCCCTGCAAGTATTCAAGGCCACACCGACTGGAGCTCTGAGCAACCAGGTCTAATGGAAGGTATCCTTACCCATGGGAGGTGGTGTGGAACTAGAAGATATTTAAGGACCCTTCCAACACAAGCCAGTCTATGATTCTATGATTTCATTAGTCTTAATGGTTTTCTCCAGAAATATAATTTCAACTAGGTACCTTGGAAAGACCGAGGAATGACACTGTCTCTGCTTGTTCCCATGCAGATACAACACATGCTCTGTAGCTGTGCTGGTTGCTTTTTAGCAGAGTACTCAGTTGTGGAAGAAAAACATCTCTAATTTGACAGCTAAAAGCTTAGGTAGGAGGTGTGAATCATTGCCTGAAAGCTGGGAGACATTTTGTTCATGCAAATTGTGTGAGGCGAAGTGAGGACAGTAAAAGGTTTCTAGACAGCCAGAATCAAAGTGGTCTCAGAAAGGAAAAGTGGATAGGAGGAGATTTGAGTCAGGGAAAGGCAGAGGGCATATTTTTAATCAAGCCAGACATACCTAATTTTCTAACTTTGAATGCATTCCAGTTTTGCTACATGGACACAAATGGACAGGTTATGTTAAAGAAATAAATGGACAGAAAAGTAAATAATCTACCATGGATACAAACATGGCAGGTGATGCAAAAATATGAAGTAAGTGAAGAAAGTGACCTAGAATATACATATCAAAGGATACATCTATTGCTAGTTGTAGAATACCCACATTAAAGATCATTATCTTAAAAGGAGATGTTATGCAGTGTAACAGAAGCATCAGGAAAAGTGAAAAGGGAACAGAGAAAGGAACAAGGAGAATGAGAAGCAGTTGTCCTTTCAGAACAGAGATCTTTATTTATACATAACCAATACACAGCAGCCTGGCTTGCATCTATTGAATAAATATCGTTGGTGCAGTCTTCCACCAAGGTTAATGAAACATTATGAAAGTTAGTCAAGGAGAAAAATTTTGTATCCATTGAAGTGTGCATGAATTTCACAGTATTTTTGTGTCTGTCATTTCAAATTATACTCATCTGTGTTTATTTGTTTTTTTCAGATAAGACAATAGTCTGATCAGATTGCTTTCTGGCTCCAGCTCCACTATCTAAATCCATCAATAAGGACTTGTTTTCCAGTTTAGATTTTTAAACCTTAATCTGGAAAGTCATATCTCATTTTCTATTCTGCCAGTGAGCTAATTACTGTAGAGGGAATGGTGTTTTAAAGCTGGTAAGATAAATGAAAAAGAAAGTGTCAAAGTTTACCTCACATTTCATATTGAAAGGTTCACTTTGGATCCATAGTGCAAAGCACAGCACAAAAACACATAGCACTTTTGCTATGGATTTTCTCAGTATCTTGATCTATTCTGCAGAGTGGATCAGATGCTAAGCTTGACAAAGACATTGATTTCTATTCATTGGTTTGCATTAATCAAGGTACATAGTATTTTAATATGCCACATATCTTCTTGACAATTAGTTTGGGGAAGTACAAGATTTGAAATACTGGAGCAGCTACTAACCTGTGAATAGCACCACTGCTGATCTGAATTTATGACTCCATAAGGGCCTATGACAACCATAAAACTACTAATCGTTGATGTGTTAATGAAGAATTGGGTTACCAAGAGCTTCAGCTGCTTGGTTATTGCTGCATTTAAAATATTAAATTAGATGCCATTAACTTTTACAGAGGGAGATATGTACATTGGCAGAAGTAATTTTTCAGAAAACTTATATTTAGGCATTTTACAGACTTGTGCTGAAATACTAATCTGAGATAACTGTTCTGTAGGTTCATACCATTTTCATTATTATGCAAGTGATTTACATCTTGGGATTAGGTGCAGAAAATTTTTTGTTTCTAAGGTCAAAAGTTTTTAAGGATAAAACACAAGAACCTCATGTCTGTTACAGCAATTCAAGGCAGTGAATATCTGCATTTAGCTTTAGTTCAGTAATAATTTGACTCCAGTTACTTTAAATTCTTAATGAACCATTTTTAGAAACCAGTATTTTGAGAAGAACTTTTTATTCATAGGAATCCAAACCAGTTCCTTCATCCTGCCAGTTCAAAACCACATTTCGTGAGGAAAAGCTTTCTCAGGAGAAGGGCATGCAATAGTGCAATCAGTGAAGTGTAGTAAATAATAATGTGCATGCCCATAGACTACCAGTTACTAAATGGATGGTGTAGCTGGTTAAAATGAGATCTGTTCCTCATAACTCCAGTGAGAGTTAGTCACTACCCTGAATAAGGCAGACTCACAAACTAAAAATGAGTTTCTGACGCACAAGGAAATGTCCTATATACTTCTTGGGTTCTCTGTGGGTCAGCCAGCTAATCTTTTACTCCACTGCCTCCACAATTTCCAAAGGTTTTGTTTACATCCTGGTGATAAAAGAGAATGTTTCTAGTGGTAGTGGGAAAAAATTTTGGTAGTCTTGGCGAGAAATGTATGAGGTATAGCTCTGAGGTATTTCAAAGTATCTTGACAGCTTGGACATGATCACAAGGGAAGGTGGAAGAGAACAGAGGGGAGCAGGAAGAAGAAAGGGAGGAGCTGGATATTGGAAAGAGTTTCATCCTTGAAGACATCTCTCTTTCTGTTCCTGTCCTTTCCAGAGAACAGGGCAATGCTTAATGTTGTATATCTCTACATAACTATAGGCCTACCCTCATGATCTTGGACGAAGAGATGACAATCTTGTTATTCAGGGCCACAGCATCAACCCTGACAAATTCTGCTTCTTCTGCAAATAACCCACCTTGTATGGAGTCACAACTGAGGACAGTGCCTTCAGGCAGCAGTGATATTCCTCCACTGCACAGGAATGTCAGCCTGTCAGTCTCCACTGGCTGTTGATGAATATCTTTCAAGGAAACTGCCTGAACTTTGCCCATGGTTCTAGCAATAGCTCAATATCTGCTGAGTGTTCAACTTTGTAATGGGCTGAAACTGGCTTTGCAGGCTTTGTGAAGCTACTCAAATGTAATGGATGGAATTAATATATACAGAAAAAAAGAAAAAATTTGGCCTTCTGTATCCACTTCCTTTGAATTGGGCTGAAGGACTGAGGACAAAAGTGTTTCTTGTAGGAACTTCTTAGATTAATCTACACGTCATAACCTTAGGAAATCTGAATGGAATGAGGGATTCTCAGTAGTGCCGATAATCATCAAGTAAAATGAATCTCACCAACACTGTCCATTTTGTTTGGGAAAAGAGAAATACTGTTTTAATGGAAAGGTATCCTGATTTTTATCCAGATATGAAAAATAAATGTTTCTAAATTTCTGATAAATACTGCTTTTTAATATTAATTTAAAGCATCTTTAGGAAATAAAGTGTTTGCTAACCGCTTTTGCATTCATTAGGAAAAATGCAAAATAAGGTGAATTGCAATTTTTCTGGCAGGTTCCTGAAATTTTTTGGTTACCACTAGCAAAACTGGAATTTTATCTGTCATCCTGGATAATGGAATAACTTTTATTTAATTTTTTGCATTTTAAATACAAATAGAACATCGTTTTTATTTGAATTAACATTTCAGTGCAGAAAAGTTTTCACACAAGGAACAGACAAATTCTTCAGATGACTTAACCAATCAGTTAGGCACAATAAAAAAATATCTTTATATCTTTCCATTTATTTTACTAGATCTCTGACTTTGCACAAACCAAAATAATCCCTGTTCAAAAGTCTTACTAATGGAATTAAAAAGTAGTGGCAAGGCGGGGAAATTCAGACACTTTTAGTTAAACTTTTATTCATGTACAAAATTCAATACTTATTTTTAAGCAAAACAGATAAAGATGGATATTATACTTAAGTGGGTTAGTGTTGAAGTTTAAATCAGCAAATCAATATTCATTTAAATTGTATGATTCAAAGAAAATGACCTTAATTTACAAATTTAAAAGAAATTATTTGAAACAGCAAGGAAAATATTAACAAAAAAATAAGTAGAGTTATTGTCATTTCAGCTCAACATACTGACAACCTTTACTACATACAGGGACCAGGAAAGATTCATTTTACTGGCAATATTCATATTATAACACCACAGCTCAGGCATTCACGTTCCCTTCAACTACAGGCTACTTTAGTGGTAGGTAACAAATACAGGGTTTAGACTGAGTCAACTTGTCTTGTCCATCATTATCTCAACTTCCTTTAAATAAAAGGTAAACACTTCTGGTACTGTGTTTCTAATCCTCAGCTTATTATGACAGCCTTGCCAAAATCACCCAGAGATCTGTTGCACTTCACCTTGCACCAGCAGAGTGGAGGGTGTCCATCTGAGATTAGGCAGCACGTACACAGCAATACTGCTGAACCTTCCTGATCATTTCAGTCAGATATGCCATCATTAGTACTTCAATGAAAAATTGCTAAGCCGTTGCTTTAGTTGCAGACATTTATGCAATTTGTTGTGGTGCCTTGCTTCTGTTTTTGATGAGTTTTGCCCATGGAAGATCAGATTTCCCTTAAGAAGAACTTTGGTGAAGAACAAGCAAATGTTCAATAGAGCTAAAGAGAAAAGTACAGCAAAATTTATACTTCTTCCAGTAAGGCTGTATTGGAGGGAATTTCAACAAATCCAGTGGAACCAATCTCTAACAGGTTTATTTCCATACCACCCTTGTCTTCCCTTCTTGCAGCCACATAGCTGCACTCAGCATTGCAAGGGAGGCTGTTTCTTCTTTTCTGCCCCTTCAGGCTTTGACACAGATATTCTCCTTCTCCCTATGCTTATGTGTAGATAAGTGTGGAGAGGGAGAAGAAAAAGTTTGAGGATAAAGTGTTTCTGCCTCCCTATTTTTGACCTGGAACTAATTAAGAGCCCTTTGCTACCACACCCCCCTTCCAGCACTACCGTACCTGAGACATGAAGCTCAAAGATGAAGGATTTATAGAAGATATCAAAGTTTCTAGGTTATGTATAAGAACAGCTAAGAGTTACCTTCTGCTACGTATTTGAAGAATATGTTCAGTGAAAACCCTACTCAAAATTTAGATTTATTTAATAACAGTGGAAAAGGTACTTAGAGAACAGTTTATATTTTACAATAGCTATTATTGGTATTGATGAATTAAGTAGCTTTAGGTGGATAGATAAGTAAAGATTGTTAATTTTCTTTTTCCTTCTATAAGTTTACCTGTAATGCTGAGATGTCAGAGAATAAATAGGAAATGACAGAAAACTGTTGCCTTTTCACTTCAGTCCAGTATTATGCTAGACAAATATGCTATTTTACCCTTTTCCCTCAGCAATACCAAACAAATAATAAGGAAATTAAATATATGTATGTATCAAATATATGCATCTATTTATCTCCAGGGAGCTGGTGAGGTAAAAGGGTTAAATTGTGTTTAACCAGAATGTATACTTAGTGTTCTTTATCTCCCTGGAACTTGTTAGCACTTTGAGGACCAATTCACTAAGGATGAATAATACCGTGAATGACATCAGCTTCCGCCAACATGCAAGAGGTTACTATGGTAATGGAGAAAGTTTTTCACAGTACAAAACAAGTACCATACTTGATATATTAGCCGGCCAAAGAAAGCAGTCACATATAAACTACAGCATTTTTCTAATGAATAGCCATTTATGCAGCATGCATGTTAGCAATTCTGCTGAGTTCCTCTGAACATCAAACTGTTGGCAGTTATATTGAAAAACTTGGCAGATTTACAGAAGTGCTAACATTTTGTTTTCAACAGCTTGTTTTTTTTCTTTCTCAGAGCCCATATCTTCAGCATATTCACAGAGTCTTTAGCCAGTGCCAACCAGGAAGGTTTCTGATCTGAGCTTAAATGTACTGTATATGCACACTGAGAAGGCAGGATGTCCAAGCCATGCAAGTGACTCGAAATAGATTTTTTTTACTTGTGGCAGAAGAACAGATGGCTTCTTTGTTATGTGGTGCTGTCTTTTTTATTTTCTCATCACCTCTTCCATAAGAGTTTAATCCACAAAACAATACAGTGTATTTGCTAATATGCAAAAGCCAGAAAATACTGAAACCTTCGAACCATAGCTGTGCATATATACATGGTTATTTCAGTAATAGAGGAAGACCATATCAAACCACATAAATATCCCCTAATTCTAAACAGAGGCAAGATAGTATTTCCTTACTCCTTCCACTTTTCAAAAAAAAAAAAAAAAAACAACCCAGTTGGTTTTTGGATGGGGTCCTAGCAAATCCATTCTTTCTTGCAGGACATTGAGAGATGAAGGAAAGGAGAAATCTGAGAGCAGTTACAGACCACTGATTCCAGGAGTCTGCTGACAGATAACTTTGGGGTTTTCTACTGATGTAACTTATTGTAAACCTTGTCCCAAAGGACTGAGGTATCATCTGACAAGACTTTCTTCACAGCTGTTTTTCTAAGCTTCTCCATGGCATTTCTCTTGCCAAGGATGAAGTGAGTTAAAAGCAAAGGAATGAGTTAGAGTGAATGAACTTTCACTCAATTCCAGCAAAAAGTAGTAACTGATCTTGGATTCTGTCTTCTGCCACCTATGTAATACGTTTTGGCTGTATATGCTGCCAAATACATACATTTAAAATGCTGCCAAAATTAAACCTCACTTTCCAAGCCTTTCTGTGTATGATCATCTAGTCGTTCTACCTGCCATTTCATAGACATGAAAGGTTTTTCCAATTACCCCTCTGCACTTCTTATCAACCTTTGAAGCAAGGTTTTAAAATGGATTTTAAATTTAAAACACCTTTCACTGGATGACTTTTTGGTATAAATTAATGTATCCCTAACGTCAGAATCATATTTGTATTATAAAATTTGGATCCTACAGGCTCTATATTTTCAGCTATAGAATTTCAAAGATTTTCTATTCTTGACATTTGAACTAAATATTTTAAAGCTTTTTTCATAGTGTTTTAGTGATTTAGAGTCTTCTCTGTTCTCTCATCTATTACCGTGCCAGTTGATATGTTGGTAATGCTTTTTGTTTGTTTCAGGTATTGGCAGAAAGGTAAACAAGAAGTGGAAAAAATATAGGAAAAACTTTTCTGTTTTTTCTGCAATTTCATTCTTTTTTGTTTGTTTGTTTGTTTTAAGCTTTGTTTTATCATTTCTAAGAATTTCATGTTTAATTGTAATTCTGTAATTGAAAGGTATGGCAGTTCCAAGAAGAGATACCCAGTTTTTGTAAATGGAGAACACAGCCTAGCTTATGCATGTTGGCCTGAGATCTGCAGCCTGACTAGTCTTAATGGGCTAGCACAATACTGGTGGCAAAACACAGCCCACTTTCCTGAGCAGGAGGGTTGTCCCTTTTGCTGGTACTCTAAGGCACTGCAATAAAGAGCAGAGATGATCATTTGGGTAGTACTTTTCCATACAGCTCAAATAACTTCCTTATATTTGGCAGTGTTCTACCATACAGCTCATGCAACTCACCTGTATTTTGACAATTTTGTTTTTTCTCTGGTCATATCTTTTCCATCTCAGGAAGGAACATAACTAGGTTTCTGCTTTGTAGCAAATTATTTAATGTGCTAACACCATCTCAAAACTGGCACTAACTGTCATTAAAGAAAAAAATCAAACCCCAGTACTCTTTCAAGTACTGACACCACATAATCCTGAGAGGATCTGATCTGCTGTTTTATGAAATGTTAGATCTGTACTCTTAAAGATAGATGGTTAGATATCCATCTTCTTTTAAGTGAACATTGGCCTTAGTACTCCCTAGAGGCACTGCACTAACCAGGAAGACTTAGACACCTTTCAAATTACTCACCACTTACATTCATCGAGGGTATTTTCCTTCCCTTGGCTATATAGGAAAGCAGCATTTGACAGCCTGTTAGGCCCTGAAAAACTCACTCAGTAAGACTTCTGAAAAGGCTTACAGTTGTTCATGTAGTTTGAGTTAGTAGGAGAAATACCAACAAGATATTCCCAAGAGGTCAAAAGAACAAAAAGAAACTTTACTGGAAACTTTAGGAAATCAAAGAACTTTGGCCAAAGGGTTAAGAGCTGTATTCAAGCAACATAAGAAACTTCCTAACACATTAAGATAGTCCAATTTAGCAAACTCTAAGCCCATTCGATTTTAAGTTACTCAAAAATTCCAAGAAGAGGGAATTAGAAGAACAAAGAGAAAAGAGAAAGACGGAAAACATAAAGAAAAGCACTTACATAACTACCATTCCTGTGTTTCAGTGATGTTCAATTGATAGAAATTCCAAGAGAAGGCAGGGTCAAGGTGTGTGTTTGCTGCATGTTCAACCTTAAATGCCCCTTGGCTGTGCTGGGCTCTTCCCCCAAGTGGGATTCGGTAATTTGGGCACTCAGGAGCTGGGCTAGGGGCTCCAGGGTTGGGATGTGGAGATCTGCCTCTGCTGTGCCAGGGATTGGCAGCTTCTGCAGGGCTGGGATACAGGCCTGGGTTGGGGGGTGAGTGTATGGGCAAGGCCAGGTCTGCTTCCTCCCCCACACACACCCAAAGGAATGTTTGGAGCCAGAAATCCTTCCATTCTCTCCCACAGTCCTGGGGCACAGGCATTGGGCACCCATCCTGCATCCACATATTTTCCTGGTTAAGATGCTAGGAAGCTGGAGCAGGAGAACTGACCACAACCTTGCATCTGCAAATTCTTCACACAGATTTCTGTCTCAGTGGGATCTCAGTTGAGCTGCACCATTTATAGACATTTTATGTACTCAACAGAGTTATAACACATTTTATTCTCTGCTTCACAAATTTCAAATGGTTAAGCCCAAATTCAGGATTAATGATGAATAGAAATTAACTACTCACCCACACTTGTCAAACAGTTTTATGAAGGATAAGTTATTTTTTCATTTTCCTATTCTTCAAAGGATGCTGACAATAATTTTTGTTTCATATGACAGCAATTTGTTTTCTATGTTGTATTTATATAAAAAGAAACAAAAATGACCAAAATAATAACTCAAGCTTAAAGAAAGTTCCAAGGAAGAATACAAAGGAATTCCTCACACTCCATCATTCTCCTCAGCCATGATGGTTATTTATCATTGGCACTGTTTGCAATAACTGTTTTTCTGGCTTAAAGGCCAAAATGCAATTTTTTCTACTTTATTTGAAATCAAAGGAACACCTTTATAGCAAAAATTTAAATGTTTCAAATTTTCCACATCCCCTTGCTTAGGACTGTTAGAACTAAAAAACAAAAACAACAACAACAAAAAAAAAAACCCCAAACAAAACCTTAAAAAATCCAAACTCAAAAACATATAGGTAATTATAAATTAAAAAAAAAAAAAAGTAAGTACTGTCTGATATATAGACAGTTGTAATTACACCACCAAGATCTACCAAAACAATTTATAGCATTTAAAAAGACAAGTTCAAAACAGCATGACTCTACCTCTACTCTGACAGAATACAAATGAATGAGCAGAGAATGATATAGTATCAAATACCACATCATTATTTCTTGTTCCCTCATCAGCTTTACCAGCATGAATTATTTATACTGACTGAGCAACTAGAATCAGTCTCATTCACAGTTACACACAGGTGACAAAATGTAACAGTGATAATGATGGTAATCTTTTATTGCCCTCAGTTATTTTTCTACTACTTATGGTTATGAACCTGCATTTTTGAATCTTCTATTGCTTCATTTACATAGCATAAGATACCTGGAAAGATGACTTGCTAGATTTTTTAAGTGTCTGGAATCCTGGAACAGTTTTGAATTCATGCAGTTGAGAACAGTGCAATTTTCTCATCCCTCAACTCTCTCTCACACTTACTAGAACAATTCCTTGCTGACTTCAGAATTTGGTGCTTTGTAGCTTGGACAGTGCTCTAAGCTAACTAAGGAAGTGATTGTATTGACTGGAAGTTTCAGAGATAATTTTTGAGTAATTTTTAAGTTCTCTTACCCTTCTCTAGCCATTATTCTTCCTCCTGCAAGCATCTGATTTAAATTTGCTGTTTGGATGCTTGTAACCCTGACATTGCATTAAAAGGCCTTAAAATCTCGACACATTCGTGTACTATTTCACTCATGCCTGTTGTGCTATCTTCGAATCTCCCATGTTCTGCCCACAGTCCCCTCTTTCTCCTATATCCCAAATGTATGGCACATTTGAGCAATACACAGAAATGCATACAGACCTCAGGTATTGCTGTCTTGATACTGAGTCCACTTTTCTACTTGGAGCAGTGTGCAAATGAGATGACATTAGATGACTTGTCATTAGATGAACAAGGTGTCAGGTAAGTGAATAGCTGGGGAGAAAGAGAGGCAACAGAGGCTGGCTGTGAAATCCCACAGTATTTCAAACAGTTTGTGCCTTCAGCAGAAGACAAATCATCGTGTATTGGAGCATCAGGGAGGAAAGCAAAGACAAATGTGGGAATCAGTCTCTGAATGTCTTGAGACTGATACTAACAAGTAATGTACAGTGGGTGAGGTGGATACGCTCTGCAACTGCTGGGCAGAGAGCAGAGCTTTGAACTGAGTCCAGAGTGGGAAGAGACTAATCCTGAAAGGCTGGCACTCTGGGTTTCAACAGAGTAGAATTTAAAGAAAAGGCAAAAGCTGGGCAAGAGAAAAATAGAGTACTGCCTGGTGTAAAACTGGTGGTGAGACAAGAGCTGGAGAAGAAAGATGGCTAGAAAGGAGAAGTGGACCTGATGTTCTCCGGAACAATCAGAAGGCAAATCCTGGTCTTTCAATTCTGACTTTTAGTCTGGTTCATTACTTTTAATATTGTTATCCTTTTGCCACTTCTGGATGCCACACTGGAAGTGGCTATTCCCAGCCAAAATGTTCAGGAGAGCCGTATCTTTTCTGTCTTTTTCCTCTCTACCTGAATTTTGAGATACTCTTGACCATCCTCTTTTATTTGTAAAATAGCCTTTGGCTGCCTAATAGCACCTACAAAATAAGAATGGCATGATGCTGAAGATTTTAAGCATGGCTTTTACTAGGGTGTAGCAAAATGTCAGATTTTCCAGTGCTGAATAAAAATTTGGTTTAGTAAGCAAGTTAACAGAGGACTTGGAAGCAACATTTCACATGGCTGACTGAGTGCCAGACTTCAAAACTCTGGCAAGAAGCTTGCTGCTACATTGTACTGCATCTATGCCCTAGTTGGAGTTTTAAATAGGAATTATCTGCCAGCTTTCAGTTATAATGAAACAATTAAGAAAACAGTCTCACGCTATATATAATATTTGGAATTTAAGATCAAACAGTAACAGGAAAGCCTAGTCTATGATTCTTCCTCTGCAGGTATGAGAGAGAAAGAAAAAGAATTGACAAAAATGGCAAAAATGTCCAGAAGGACATCCTGGGCATGTCCCTGCTAATGTTTTTCTCTAGATAACAGCCCCCCATCCCCATTAGTTGCCTGACCTCATCAATGGGAATTTTTTAAAAAACCGATGTTTAAGTTAAATAGATAAAGCAAATTGCTAGAGAGAGAAAAAATATTGACATAATCTTCCACTACCTTTGTTTTCTACACTTTAAGAATTTTTAAATTTTATTTTTTATGTTGTCTTTCATTCAAATGAAAGCAAGAATTCTGTGGTTTGTGGCTCCATCCAGGTTCTGGGAGAAGCAGGTTCAATACTTCTTTGGGCTGAGGGAATTTAAATTTATATCTGCTATTAAGGATCCAAGCAATTAGACTAATTTCCGTTCTTTCTTCATAGGTTGAAACTACTTTTTTTAATTTTTTTTTTTTTTTTTTTTTTTTATCCTTAGAGTTGTTGGTGCTTCACACTTACAAAATCCTCTTGTTCTGCTGACCACCTCTGGCTACTGAAGTTTGCCCCAGGAATGGTGGTTCTTGTCAGATATGGAAGGGTTAACAAGTCCTTCCTTTTTATAATATGATTAAGCCTGACAGTCTGTTTCACAGGATCCCACAACCTAACCCCACAAGTTAATCAACCACGTAACTAACTGCTGCCAAGTCCATGCCAGTTAGGATTGCATACACTCATGTCAAGAGGGCATCCATGTGTTCCCATCTGGAACAATTCCTTGCACATTTACAACTGATTCAGATGGACCTCAGTAATAGCATTGGGCTAAAATCAAAGGTGAATTTTAAAAATTGAATTAAGCATTTCCTTGAGGTTATAGGGGTACACTGCCATACACCTTAATTGAAAGAAAGGAAAGGAGGAAGCCAGACTGAACGTCTACCAGAGCAGGGGCAAATAGTTACTAAGGTAGAATGTTGTGGATGATTTTTCAACAGCTGCTTTTACTTTCAGAACACCCTGGGATATTGCTTGCAAGAATCTTAAAGCGATAGTGCAATATTTATATTCTGATAATCCGTTTCTTACATTTGTCATAGGGTTATTTTAAGCTCTTGATATACACAAACCCATACAGACAGGTTTCTATGTCTAGCTACAAAAATCCAAACTCTGCATAGGTTTCACACGCTTCTTGTGGCATATGCATTCACACAGGAAGTGTCAAATATTACAATCACAAAAATGGAAGTCTGCATGTGAAGAACTAACAACATATATGTGTTTTTAAAGATGTTTTGAAACACTGTGCTCACTACTGCTTCATAGTTGTGCAAAGAAGTTAAAAAAATCAACAAAGCAGAATAAAACCCCCAACATTGCATGATTGTGTTGTATGCTGCCTTTGCAAGCAGGGCAGTGGAATAGATCTCAGTTTGGGCTACATATCAAGTTCTGCATAAGACACATAAAAAATAGGAAATGGAATATCCATTACTGAGCTTATTTTATTGTTACGCTGCTGAGCACTGCTACTATGTATACAGTCACAATTGTGCACATGTAAAAAAGGGATACGCTTGTCCTAGAGAATATTAGTGTCTGATTATATCCCCTGGGGCCACTGCATTCCAAACAATTAATCAGATCCATAGTATCCAAATTGGTCAGGATGGCTACAGACATTAAAAATGGGAGGTTTTTGGCCTGCAAGTAAACAGAGGTCAACATGAACTCAGAAGACCTGCCACCAGGCCACCCGTTAACAAGGATTTCACCATTAATTATTTCCTTTCAATACAAGATTGGTGCAAGAAATAAAGAGCAGCTAACATGGTTTAATGAGTTTATTGCATAAATGTAAACTATTTCAGTTTGTGCTGCATTTGCATGTATTTTGAATCATTTAAAATTAAGTGGAAAGCATCAAAATTGGAAAAGATAAGGATATAGAGAAAAAATAATTTAAAGATACATAGAGTTGATAGAATAGTAACAGATATTTAAGACACTGACATTCCATATTAACATGTCTTCATTGTATTAACAGTGTTAGAATGAATAGCTGTGTTATTTGCAGGGGCTTTAACAAAAAGGAATGTTCATGTTAGCTCAGTCCCTGTGAATAATGTATGAGCCTGAATTCAACTTATTTGCCTCATCTTGCATTCAGTCTAAAATCCCCACAAAATAGAGAACTACACTTGGCATTAAATAACAATTTCTTGTTTTAATGTCCATATAATTTCTGTGCATTTAGATGTTGGTTAGAAAATTACATATGGGGTAGTTTTCTATTTATTAGAATTTTCGGATGCAATCTCAGTGTCAGATGGAGGCCGGTCTGGGAGTTTTTCTATTTTACCCTTTTAAATCCTTTAGGCTCTCAATGCATTTTTAATAGGCCATAGAAGAATCAATTAAATCTTGTTATTTGTATGCATTACAGGGTTATGCTCTTGTGGGTATCTAGCTAATGTTAATTAACCAAGGAGGAAAGCATTTTGCACTTTTAAATGGTGTAAAATGCTATATTCACAAATTAATGATCTAACAACAGTTTGGAATGTGAAAGTCATTAATAATAGCAATGTATTGGTGACTCATGGCTTCCATAACTCATGGAAGAAAATTATGTGGAAAAGAAGACTTCATTATCACCTCTGTTTAAATCAACCTATTTTTCTAATTTTATTCTTTTAAAGAAAATTATACTTTATAATCACTTTGAAAACTTTATCTACCTGGGATAGTAATGACCTTGAAGGAATGAAATTACCCACTCTCCATAGCAGACAAAAGACTTCCTGAGGAAAATACCGTGGATTTCTGAGGAATCTTTCTAGCTCTGCTCATACTAGGAAAAATCAACCTATCCCTGTCCCAACTGGGTTGACTTAGAAACTGTATCCAAAAGAAAATAGTGAGGATGAAGGGTAGTAGAAAAGAAGACATTCAGGTCATTTCATTCAGTTGCTGTTTATAATTTTTCTAATGTACAATGAAAGAGGAAAGAGCAGAGTCCTGTCATCAAGCAACACTTAGAAAATCAGGCTTGCAAGGATGCCTAATAGTCAATTTTGGCTGCAATGAGTTTTAACTGTAGCAGGAGAGCAGAAAAGCATTTTCACAGCAACCCAGGTAGTTGCCCGGGGAATGGGGGAGTTACAGCAATCAGGGCAAATGGAACTGAAAGGTGGTAAGAATGTAGAATCATAGAATATCCTGAATTAGAAGGGACCCACAAGGATCATCAAGTCTAACTCTTGGCCCTGCACAGGACAGCCTCAAGAATCACACCATGTTCATGAGAGCATTGTTTAAATGCTTCTTGAGCTCTGTCAGGCTTGATGCTGTGACCACTGCCCTGGGAAGCCCTTTCCAATGTCCAACCACCTTCCAGATGGAGAACCTTTCTCCTGATATCCAATCTAAACATCCCCTGATCCTCTTCAGGCCACTCTCATGTGTCCTGTCACTGGTCACCAGAGAGGAGAGCAGTGTCTGCCCCTGAACTTCCCCTCACAAGGAAGCTGTGACTGCAATGAGATCTCCCCTCAGTCTCCTCCTCTCCAGAACAGACCAAGTGACCTCAGCCCATTCAGCTTCCCCTTCAGACCCTTCACCATCTTCGTTGTCCTCCTTTGGACACTCTCCAATAGTTCAATGTCTTTTTTACATTGTGGCACCCAGAGCTGCCCCCAGCACTGGAGGTGAGGCTGTCCCAGCTCAGAGCAGAGCACGACAATCCCCTCCCTTGCCCAGCTGGCCATGCTGTGTCTGATGCCCCCAGGACAGGGTTGGCCCTCCTGGTTGCCAGGGCACTGCTGGCTCAGGTTCACCTTGCCATCCACCAGGACCCCAGGTTGCTTTCTGTGGCACTGCTTTTCAGCTTCTTGTTCTCCAGTCTGTCCATACACCCAGGGTTTCCCCATCCCAGGTGCAGAATCTGGAACTTGTCTTTTGTTAAACATCATATAGCTGGTGATTGCCCAGATCCCTCATTTTTCAAGGTCTCTCTGCAGGGCCTCCTTGCCTTTGAGGGAGTCAGTAGCATACTTGCAGTTTACTACCATCAGCAAACTTCCTCAGCATACCTTTGACTATTGCATCCAAGTCATTTATGGACATGCTGACTTAACGAAGGAGAATGAAATGGGATGGTAACAGATATCTGTCCAGCAGTATATCCCCCTCCCCGGCTTTCTCACTGCTGGGGAAAAGCAACTTATTCAATTACTCCTTCTGGAGAGGAACAACAACTTTACACACACTAATCTCCTGATGACCTTCTTCCAGGCATGCTGCTCTAGATCTCCTGCAGGAAAGTCCCTGCATGGCCAGAGGCTTTTTGTCTTAGTCCTTCTATATCCTTGCCTGTGTAGAAAATGAAGATATTATCAGTTTCTCAGAGAAAAAGAGCATTCTGGCTTTGTAACACTGGCCACAGGTGAACTGCAGGACAACGTATACCTGAAGAGACAAATAGGGAGTAAAACCCAGAGGACAATCCAGAAAAAGTCACTGGGATCCTTTAAAAGGAAAAGGGCACTTGTCACATAGTTTAATGTTTTTAAAAAATATTATAATGTTGGAAGATGTAATTAAATGCTGCACATGATGAACAGATGATGGTCACTTTCATTTTGCTGACGCTATTCTCTTATTTTATGCAATGACTGACTTTGTTGCTTTGGGCAGACCACGTTGTATAAAAAATCTATTCCTTCAAGGCAAGGCTGAAGACAGTAAATAGTTCTTGGAAGTGGAATTTAGTTCACAAGATATTCAACAATTTTTTTCCCTTGGAATTTATGCTTGGTATGTCTTCAATTACTCGTGTTTCTTACTACAGCCTCTGGTGAGCTCAAGAACGATCCATTTGGACTAAGTAATATTATAAATGAGCTTCCCTTCATGCTAATATGAGGACCTTTATCTTGTCTCACTATGGTAGAAGAACAACATTTTCCTGGAGCAACTGGCATCCATTAAGGGATCCTATCATTCATCAAGCACAAACAGTTTGCTAAGCCAAGTCATGTCTATGAGAACAGAAACATCCCCGTATTTCTAAGGAGGCAGAGCACACATTGTCATGTCTAAATAAGGAGATGGATAAATATTGTAAAATATTGTTTCAGTAGAGCAGACGCTCAAACCATATTGACACCTGCTAACAAACTCGGACGCCCTGGGGCAAGAAACTTTGTTTACAATGGAATTGAATTATCTCTGAATGTATGAGCAACATCTTACCTAAGGCAAAAAATAAGATTGCCTTACAATTTTTTCTTTAAAAAACCCAAACCTAAATACAGACTCACAATTTCCTTGTTCTTGAGCATCAGTTTCAGAAAATGAGAAACCATCTACTAATATTAATATAAGCTGAGAAAGAAAAAAAAATCAGAAATTTTTAACTTTTTAAAAAAGCTGTTCTATTTCTAGATATGTGGATAAGTCTGATCTCCGCATTTTGTTTTAATTAGCATATAGGCTGTCATTTGAAAAAAGATCCAACAAAGTACAAAATAAAGCCTATATAAAGTAAATGGCATGTGTATATTGTTTCATGTTAAGGAGCAGCATAAAATAGCTCCAGGAAATCCCTCAGGGCTATTCTAAATGATCATTTCCTAAAAATAGTTACAGTGCTGTTGTGCTATAATCTGCATTTCAACCTGCTGTGTTTTAAAACAGGAGTCCTGGAACCATCATGAAATATTCTTAGCCTGAAACTGCTGGGATAGAGAAAGAGCAAGATTAACATTTTAGGTTTTATATGAACTCCACGAGCACAGGGCTATCCTGCTGCTGAATTAGCTTTCTTGCAATTTTCCAAATACACAGATTTCTCATGGATTGTAAAAATAAAAACAGACAGTTATTTTATATAGTGAGGAAATTATAGGCAGTTTGAGCATTATTAGTCCATAAATGCAACATGATCCTCAGTGAGATCTAATTATTAGAAAAAACAGCAGACAACATACATGAAGCCATGACACTAAAAAAAAATTAGGCGATGAAAAGGGTAAAGTTAAGCCTCAATCTAGAGAGTCAGAATGGCACAACTCCCACACAAAATCTTAGAATCATAAAATGGTTTGAGTTGGAAGGGACTTTAAATATCATCCAGTTCCAATGCCCCTGGTATGGGCAGGGATACCATGGAGACATTTTCCTAGCCCAGGTTTCTCAGAGCATATCCCTCTCTACATTTTTTTTTTTAATCAAGTTAATAAAACCTAGTGAAAAATAAAAGAAATAAAGTTTAGAGGCATTAGTTCCCTGTTAAATATTAAGGCCAAATCATGAACGGAACATTAATTTACTTTGCTGGATACTCTACCCTTGATTCCTATATTCTGCACACTAATCTCTTCATCCGGACAGTGAGCTACAACAGCCAAAATCATCTGAATTTATTTATTTATTTATTTTGTAGAGCACAATTCACCTCTTTCCAGGGAGTAAGTACACTATTTATAGCTCTTTATTCTTAAATTGAGATTCCTACAAGAGTTCAAACATAAGGCATAAACTGTCTGTAGAGAAAAACTCACCAGAATCCATATTAACATGCATTTTGTGCATATTAGGTTCTATATTAGGAGTATTTATACCATTCAAACAGTCTCACTAGTGTCAAGCCTTTAGCTGTCAAAGAAAAAGATCCTGCATAAGGCAGATAAGCTCCACCAAAGCCCTTATTTGTAAACATAGTGCAGCTGCCAAGTGCCTCAGAATTCTCTTACGTTACCTGATCACGTAGTTGGGAGCAGACTGGAGAACAGACTTTGTCAGCTTGCAAACAGAATGCGTGTCTCCCGATCTGCAGCAGATCTTTCAAGTATCAAAAATACATAAAGATAAGCTGCTATTAAAACCCCACATTTACTGGTTTACAACTTACAAAGCCAAATCATTGCTCAGGACAGCAGCTCCATGCTCCCTCCCTCCCCTTCCTTCTTCCGTCATTAATTTTAGACAGTAGATTATTAATCAGGTAAAATTGCCTCCTCCTATTTATATTTTTTAAGAGATTAAATAAATCTTAACTATGTTAGCTGGGATACTGGAAAAACTAATTTTTTCCCCTTACACTTTTTTTTTTGCTAAACTCAAAAAATACAGAATACAGACAAACTGAGGGGGAAATGTTTCAAGCAATTGTTCAACACCTTTACCCTGTGAAAAATAGATGAGATAATGAGGAAAAGAGGACTGACAGTCAGATACTAGCTGGCAACCAGAAAGGTAACATATTTTTGGTAACATGAATTCATGTGTTATTCTCTCTAAAATAGCGTATATTAGAAGTAGCATGCGCAAATGATCAAGACACAGGAATTTTAGGATAATATATGTTATTAATAAAAAAGAATGATAGTCCTACCAATAACTTCAGCAGGAGCAATTTTTACTATAACTTTATTGTGGTTTTTTTTCCCTATAGCTTTACCACTGTCTTGTCAGACAACTGTTATTATCCCTTCCACTGTAATCCAGCTTCTCTCCTTAACCGGAAAAGGAGTACAAATATGATTCCAGTAAATGAGTTCACAGAAGGAGTCTCATTTTGAGTGACTTTTGTCTTTCAAGTGTGACAAGAAATTTCACATCTTTGCTGAGTGCGATCATGGTTTCATGGTTTGCTAATCCTTTGCAAACTGCCCTCAGCAAACTGCCTGAGGTGTTCTGCTTCCATACTCTCAAGAACTGCCTCTCTGGGCACATTTTTCTTTCTCCAACAGTGCTCTATATCATCTTGAAAGATGTGCAAAGTGTTTGTGAGAGAGATAGACACAGTGAAAAATCACAAATTATATGATCTAATGCCAAAATATATCAGTATGATTAAAAACATTAAGTTCTGGTTGAAAATGGGTAAATTACTAAATAAATGCAATTATTTTTTTTAACATAGTTTTTTATGTCTTAAAAGTAAAGAAAAGCACATAAATATTGCGTACCAGAGAAGAATTGTCATCTATATCTGTGGTGGGTTCACCCTAGCTGACACCCACTCAGCCTTGCACATTTTCCCTTTTCTTCAGATGGGGAGAAGACATATGAAAGGAAAAAAAGCCTTGTGGATCATTGTTTTGGCATTTTTATAGGAATAGCAAAAGATGCACACATAAGCCAGGCAAAATAAGGAATTCATTCATTACTACCACTTGGCAGAGAGATGTTCAGCCGCTTCTTGGCCAGCAGACCCTCATCATGAATAATGCTTGCACAGACAAACACTATCACAACAAACATCCCCCCTTTCTCCTTCTTGACTGGAGCCGTTCTAGCTGAGGCACACCACTCTGCAGAGGATCCCTTTCGTCACTTTGGGTCCGCTGGACAGGCGGTGTTCCTTGCCAGCCTCTTGCCACCTCCATCTTGAGGCCTTTTGGAGGGGACAGGATCCAGTAGGTTCCATTTCGCAGCCTGGGAGTCAAAGTTTTGTCTCTTTCCTCTACCCTAAAAGTGGGAGTGGCAATAGGCTGACAGAGGACGCTGCCAGGATGGCAGACCCAAATTGACCATATTCCATTCCCTGTGATATTGTGCTCATCAAGAAAACCTCAGGACAAAGAAGAGAAAGGGAGGGTTTAGCCATGGCGTGAAAAGAGTGGAAGAACATAACTGACTTAACAAAGACAAATCAGTAACACAGTAGCGCAGTGAAGCTTGCATTTCTCTGTTTGAGACACTGGATTTTGTTAATTATCTGTTTGTGGTCTTGGCAGGTTTTTTGCCTGTGAAAAGGCCCTTTGACAAGTTTGATTAAAGTATCGCCACAAGAATATTAAATGTTATGTTCTGCCATCAGGATGACAAATGTCTCTTCTTCCTCCTCAACCTTAGAATCAATTTGTACGGCACAAAATCAGTATGTCAGGTTTGTGCCCACAAATACTTCTTATCTTGCTGCTGTTTTGTAGCTGGGAAAAGTCATAGCAGCTACCACATCTAATTTGGAAATCAACTTCAAAAGTGGGTGTGTGTCCTCTTTCCAAGACTAATTCAGATTTTTAACAGATTGAACAGATTAATATGTTGTTCTTAAAAGAAAGATATTTCAGTTCACTACAATGAAAAGTTTTCTGGGTTCCTAACATTGTTACTGGGTGCTTCTGTATGGGAAATAGGGAGAGTAATAGGCTTTTTGAATGCTTTTGAATCTCCCTAAATTTGGTTTAAGACAGTTAATATATAAACAGGAAATTAATAGAAATCTATAATTGTTTTATTTTTTCAGGGCAAGCTAGAACAACTGAAGTATCATTCAGGTCATGATAAGAAAATTTTACCAGACAAAACTTGCAACAGCATTGTCTAAGCACTTCTGTAATACCCTTGAGTGAATTCCTTGCTCTGAAGGAGTTGAATTAATTTCTCATTCTTTGGCTGCCTGCATGGCTTTTGCTTTACCTACTAAACTCTTTATCTCAACCCTTGAGTTTTCTTTACCTACTAAACTGTCTTTATCTCAGCCCTTGAGTTTTCTCACTTCCGCCTTTCCAATCCTCTCCTCTGCCAGCAGGAGGGAGAGGCTGAGCAGCTGGCAGGGTTAAAGCAGCCACAGGGCCGTGACCTCGGGGGTGTGGTGGGACAGGTCACAGCACAGCAGCACTGCCAGGTACGGATGCAGCAGGCTCCTTTAGGAAGGACACTGCCAGGCTGCCTTCAAGGACCTGGAGCTTCAGGGGACCACCATGGGATCTGTCTGGACAGCCAGGCCCCTTCCTACTGCCCCAGCTAAGAGCAGGGCAGGATGGGGAGCAGCCAGGGCAGCCCCAGCTCTGGGTATCCCAAGGTCGCAGTGACAAGGCAGGTCTGAGGTCACCCTGGAAAGCCATTGTAATAGGAGACATTCATAGTGGGTCCTCCTCATGTTGATTTTCCTTGTGTTATAAATTCCTACTCTTTGCAGAGGTGTAATGTCACTAGTGCTCAGGAATTGGCCAGGTGGCTGTCATCAAGCCTGACCAGAAGCCATTAAAATCACTGAATTAGGGCTGGTGTGAAACAAAAAATATTGTGAAGCACTTGTTTCAATTAAAAACTGATCTATCAGTTACATGGATTGAACTTGAAGAAAGCTGAGCAGCAAAAAAACCCACTAAAAATACCTTTCACATACATGTAATCATGATATTATAGAGAAATCGATTCTGGATTTAACAAAGATTTTTTTTCCTGTCAAGTAATAAAATTCCCCTGGAATAATTCAGACTGTGCAACTTTCCATAATCTTACCAACAGAGAAGAGTAAAATGTAGCCACCAAGTTCTGGTCTAGGGGGAGTTATCTGGTCTCATGGATGAGAGCCATTGTGAGCTGATACAAGTGTCTCTCCAGGTTCTGCTGTGTAAGAATGTCACAAACACAGAGAGAATAAAATCTCTTTCAGTGCAGAAATTTTATCGCTTAAATCTCTCTCAACCTTTAGTTTTTTATCTCCTGTGGAGTGTCTAATTTCTCCTTTAAGAAAGACAGTTGTTCATTTAAGAAAAGAGTTTGCAAATATTTAATTACACAGTTAATCAAATGCTGTAAAAAAATAGGGAGAAACAATTATTGCAAATATTGTTCCACTTTTTTTTCATAGGATTCAATCTGACAGTGAGTGGTTGTTGCTGGAATTCAGTGAAATACGGTTTCCCTGTTATTAAGCAAGGGAACATATTTCCTTGCTTGAGAAAGGAAAGGTGATAGTTCCAGATCTAGGACTTTCTTCAACTGAAAAGACTTATAAAGTACACTAAATTTTCCTACTTGCTCAAATACCAGCATTTGTTTTCAGAATGTAATTTCAAAAACAATTTGGAGACTGCCTGTGGTAAGGTTGCCAGCTAATTCATCATAATACTTAACCCTACATGTCATCTAAGTTTCACTGGGATATCTTGATTATGCTGTAGTTTCTTGCAGGGAAGAAATTCTTCCTGGGTGGTGGACATACTCATAATGATTTGGGTTGCATACAACAGCCATTCATGCACAGAAAAGACACAATAACAATACTAAATTATTTCTGCTATGGCTGATATTTTAAACTAGGAAAAAAATATCAGTCAGTGGTGCTTAACGTAGAAGAAAGAGTGCTAACACAGTGATGTGACATTCTAGATGAAGTTCCCACATTGCTAGTGTAGCTTAGCTGTGTGTTTTGTACTGAAAGTATGTAGCTGAACATAGCTGGCAATCAGTAAAAATTAGAAATAAAAGAAGATAAATGTTTCTCACAAAGTAAATGAGCTCATCTTTGCCATGTATTTGCTTGCAATACTCGCTTTGTTCTCAGATTTAAGTAGGAGGACCTATTAACCTTCTTCTCAGCAGCAGAAAAAATTAATCCACCCTGTCTAAATAAGGCAATTGTAAATGAAAGGCTTTCCTGTAGATTTGTTACTCTCCTACAACTCCTCAGCAGACAGATGGATACTTACATATAAATAGCAAAATGTGGGGGATGCTGGTGTTTCTTGGGACCACAATTCAAGTGTATTAACCAGCAAGCTATTTTTTTTTTGTATTTAGTGACAGTTGCTATTTTTTCTGTAGGTTTCAAACAAACAGAACCAGCATGAGCTTTGAGGTAATACTGATTCCTTTTGTGTGGTGAGGTTCTGTTGCACCAAACACAAATATATGCATCTGATAAGAAAAAACAAGAAAAAGAAAGAAAAAAAAAAGAAAATCCTTGAAAGAGGATTCACAATCCACAAAGTACAGTGAAATTGTCTTTTGAAAGTGACCCAGAGACCTGCAGTAATGCTTAACTCTGAGAGGCAGTGTGAGCAGCCCCAGGACACAGAAATCAGAAGACCTGGCATGTTGCTCTGCCCACAGAAAGAAAAGACAGCACCTATTCTAACTACATTGGGCCAATTGCTCTGATCTTTTCCTCCACAGCTCCACCACTATCCTACGAGACTGTGATTAAAATGTTGTTACTCTGTGCCCATTTGTTGGAAAAAAAAAAAAAAAAAGAAAGAGCATTTGTTGTTTTCCACCCTTCAATCGTTATCTAGCTATGTAAATATCTAAAAATATTATAACTAGCCACACTATATGAGGGAAGTCTTTCCTGCTGAGTTTTATTAATTTGCAGTGAAACAGGAATAATGATACTTGTCTGCCTTTGTAATGTATTTTCAGATCTGTAAAGGAAATGTTTAATCTGAAAAGCCTAATGAAAACTAAATATTTTAGAAATAAATATCATGTGAGTACAAATGCATGAAAGTCATATTACAAAATGCAGTGAGAGCACTTGCTATAACTTATTTGCTGCATATGAAGTCTCACTTCATATGTGTTTTCATGCATAGAGATTTTCCTACACAAAGAATTCACACATGACGCCCTGATGGGCATAGACAGTAGACAATGTTAATATGTACTTGTTTAAATACAACACACTTCTAATTTTTTTTTGCTAAAGTTTAAGCTTGTTGGAAAACAAGTATTGGCTGATATTTTACAACGAAAGTGAGTATAGCTGAAATTGTATTTGAAAATTCTGACATTACATAATGTTTCCTTTTCATCAACACAATTCAAATTTGTAAGGTGAATAACACTTCTTACTAATGCTTAATAAGTAAATAATTATAATTTTGATGACCATAGCAATCATTTATTCCTGGATAAAAGTGAAATTAACAGAAAGGAATCCCCTTAAGTGGTAACAACTTAAAACACTTTAAGTACTTAACCTAGTCCCCAGAAATCTCTACCCCATTTATCAACTAATTATTTGAGTAGCATGAATAGGGCAAGTATTTCTGACACCATCAGAAGTTCACAGAAACGAGCTATGGAAATATAGACAAGACTATGAGGTCAAATGATCAAAGCAATCCATTACAGACAGAATACTCATGTATATTGTATGACTACCTCAGCACCTCACCAAAATATGTAAAAATTGGGTAGAGTGTTAAAGAAGTTAAATAAAATCCTGAGCACAACATTTTCCCAGATAAGTGTCAATGCAGAGAGTAAGTTCTATTAAGAGATTAAGGGAAAAAGATACAAAACATAAAACAGCATGACACCAAAACAATCCATTGCATATAAAAAACCCCCTTTTATTCACCTCTTTTGGTTGTTATATAGCTTGTGAGGCCTTGTCTGTTCTGAAACTTTCCCATGTAGTGAGTATGAGTTTAGAGGACATTGTTCTCAAAATCCTTAAACTTCAGTCTTTAACTAGCTAGGTCTATAGGTTTTGTTTTCTTCTCCGACTCAACTCCCACCATTTTTTTTTTATTTTCAGTAGCTTCTGAATGTGTGAGACATTGTCTTCTGCCTCCTTCTTTCATAATTCCTCCTGAGAATATCATTTTCTCTTCAGCACCCTCAATTGTAAGTCTTCAATACCTGGAAAGTTTATTTCAAGGGGTAGTTCTGTCAGCAGCCAAAGTAATCATATTTGCTTTCCTTCATGTCTTGGGCACACAGATTCTTGAGCATCTAAGAATAAGTTTAAAAGCCTTTCACTCTGTGTGGCTAGCAATAACCCAGCAGTCTGCTGCCCATTTTCAACAAACTTTAAAGTTCTGAATGTGCTTGACATCTCTGTATTTTTTATCAAGTCTGTTTGAAGTTGGCCAGCAGATTCAAAATTCAAAAGGTCAAAGAACCCAGTAGTATAAACCCCACTTCCTTTAAAGAGTGCACTCCTTCAGCAGGTGGGGATTTTGCATTTGTTATTGATTTGCAATTATGATTAAATCTTAGATGCAGAAATCAGCTATAGTTTCTTCTATGACACACATGAGATTTTCACACTGCATAGCCATGACTTCAAAAATTGTATAAATGGACATTGACACAGTAGTTTAATACAAACAAATTGATGATTCCTCCTTCAAGCAAAACACCCAAAGTTTCAGTCTTCCATAAATGCACCCATCAAATCAATCCAGGAAAGTGGACTATTTTGGATAAAATGACACTATTGCAAACTAATATAGGAACTATGCAATTTCTAGCAAATTATGTTCAACATTGCAAATCCAATATAGTGTGTGATACAGTACTTCAGAGAGAATGTGTATTGCATAGAAAATATCTGGGGCTTGTTTTTCCTGGCAGACTTGCTAAGTACTTTCTAATTTCATGCAAAGGAATAAAAGGCCAAAATTAACATGATGTTTTCTTCCAATTTAAAATCTAAATTTTTTTTTGTTTTGTTTTGGAGCTCACTTTATGTATATCAATACAAATCATAGCTCCTTAAATCATCTGGCAGTATTTGTCCCAGTCTTCACATACATATTTAAAGAAGTAGAGGAAGTATCCAGGCAAGCATTTGCCATAAATAAATGACAATTCTTACAATAGAAAGAAGGTCTATTTTCTGTGAGGCCTAAAAGCAAATTTGTTAAACTATCTTCTTGTAATATTAATGTTGGAGCCTAGTTTGATGCTTATGCTGAATTTGTCTGGGATAGGATTAATTGTCATTACAGTGGCTGGTATGAGGTTGTGTTTTGGATTTGTGCTGAACAGAAGGTTGATAATACAGAGATATTTTTGTTATTGCTGAGCAGGGCTTACACAGAACCAAAGCCTTTTCTGCTTTTCCTACTGCCCCACTGGTGAAGAAGTTGTTGGTGCATGCAAGATTGGGAGAGGACACAGCCAGGACAGGTGACCCCAACTGACCAAAGGGATATTCCAGACCATAGGATGTCATGCTTAGTGTATAAAATGGGGAGAAGAAGGAGGACAGGAGAGATATTTTGAATGATGGCATTTGTCTTTGTAAGTAACTATTAAATGAGATGAGGTCCTGCTCTCCTGGAGATGGCTGAACACTGGTCCAAACATGGGAAGCAGTGAATTGATTCTTTGTTTTATTTTATGTGTGTGTATTTGGCCTTTGCTTTCCCTATTAAACCATCTTTATCTCCCATGGGTTTTCTAACTTTTATCCTTCCAGTTCTCTCCCCAGTCTTGCTGGTGAGGGAGTGACTGAACAGCTGCATGGGGCTTGGTGGCTGGCTGGGATTAAACCACAACAATGCTCTTGGAAAGTGTCAAAGTGAAAGTGGGAGCTGAACTTACAATCTTAATGCTTCCCCTGCACCCAAAAAACCACAGCCCTGCATACATATTTTTACCTTGCCTCAGTAAAAGAATAACTGTTGATTTTTCTGGTCAAAATGCATCATTGTGCTGGATTGTATCCATGTTGATCTAGTATCTTTTGTTCTTCTGTAGATGCAGAAGGACAGTATAAGTTCCCAAAAGCAGAGTGGGGAAGGGCAACACAGAGGGAAATAAAGCATTTCTCATTTTATACTCTGTCCATATGCACTGTCTACTTGATGAAACCTTCTCTTTGCAGAAGGTGGAACTTGATAAAAATTCAAGTCACTGTTAGATGGAAAGCCAATGAAGGTTCTGTGTGGAGTTTTACTTGAATGGAAGTTTTAAAGATAGCTAATTAATTACTAAATGGGTTCCTTCACACATATTACCATAAGCACTCACTTTTTCCTAGATCTCATACAGAAAGTCTTCCTGTATCTGGCATCACAGAGGATACTGAAAATCAGGCCCTGGGAGCACTGAACATTGCACTACTGAAGTTAGCTGTGAATATTTTCAGGCTATATTTTCCTCAATATTTTGGTAAAGTTTGTGCCAATGTGAAAAAAAAAAAAATTATGTAGTGTGGATGTATCTTAATATGAAAGCAACAGGTTATGAAGAAGAAAACAAGCCTCTGGAAACTGGTACTAAAATCAATTAATTGAAGGCTCATCTTTCAGTCGCCATGGTCATCTATGAGACTGAGACCAAAGCCTTTGTCTGATCCTAATTTTGGTGTGGGTTTTTTTCCTTTTCATCTTCAAAAAGAAAACAAATAATAGACATACACTTTGCATGCAGTCACATTTGGGGCATTTTTATGTACTTTTACAAAATCTAGGAAGACATATTTTGTTGATTTCAGTGTTAGATTCAAAATCAAAATTCAAGACACTACACTTACAGGTAACTTCATGCAAGAGAGCTGTGTAAGCTCCCTTTGCAGTCAATGGATATCTAATCAGAAAACTTGAGCAAGCTGAGAGTTATTCAAATGACCTCCTGATCATTTAAATAGCTCATTAGCCTTATTTGACTTCAATGAGCACCTGTATACTGAACTCATACGTGGAGACCTGCATTTTAGACAGGTAAATGGAGATATTTGATGAGGAAGTTAAATGCCACAGAATAAACTTGGCTTTACTTTACTGTCATGTTCACTTCCTAAACTTATGGAATTTCAGCAGGAAGGTTATTGAATGTACCAAGGCGATGAGAGCAGCAGCTGCTCCTGGTTTTGTATTAATCCATGCATAGACACAAAACAAAGTGTCTGTCTATCTGCATTGTCTTCTCACCTGTGGAACTGACTCATGAAATAGTTCTTGGCAGGATTTGTCAAAGCTCTGCAGCTCTGTGTGGTTCAGCAAAGGCTATTCACAAAGCTGTCTCCCATCTCTCCCAGGAAGAAGATGGTAGAGCAAATTTCTGTTACTTACTGAATGGGGACCCTTGGAATACCTAGATGGGATGACTTATTCCTGAGTATTTTGTCACTCCAGCAAAAACATTAACCTTGATCAGATTACCTCTCAGGCCCACAAGATGGTAACAACAAACACGGACTAAACAATAACTATGAGAAATTTATGCTACCGTAGCTTCCATTCTACTCCTAGCTGTGCAACAGCTACAAATTTGGACATGTTTTTGCAATCTATCTTTAATGGACATAGAAAAATTTTCATCAGGGATTCTCCACAGGCTTCCCCTGAATTGTCTGACTAATAGTGCTGCATGTTAGAAATTATTCCCCTATAAATTATGCATGAGTTCTGGTGTGTTTTCCTGTACAAACCTTTAGGGTCACAGCATAAGTCTGCCATTTCTGTGGAGTCAGGCAAACTCCAGCACTAGATTGCTTCTAGAGAATAATTATTTTCAGTCGAACAGTCCAGAAAAGGAGAAGAACTATAATCAGGGGTACAAAGCAATAATGACTAGTTATTAGCCTCTGCTTACTAGAGATCCAGCTCCAAACCCCCATTGATTAGATTTTCTGTGAGACTAAACTCTACTTTACTTATAATTTCAAGTTTGGAAATTATTTCTGTATACATAAGGCTACCAGAAATAAATTAACAATGGAAATATCCAAAAGGTGTTGAATTTCTAGTGCTTTAAGCAATCTTTTTGTTAAAACCTTCTCTAACCCTTGATAGGTTGGCCAGAGTCAGATTGACTTCAGTGGAAAACTGTTTCTGCTCTTACCAACAATTTGTCAAGAGGAGAATATTTCTACAGGGTGGTCCAGTTCCTAGGAGTTGGTCCTTTCAGTGGGAAGTGTCCTAGTCCAACTTCTGGCCAGACTGAGTGAGTAAGATGTGTGTCAGCTCCTGGCAGGCTGAGGCTGCAGGTTAGTTTCGCAGGTAGGATGATCCGTAGAGAGGATCATGGTCATTGTCACAGGAACTCCAGCTTCTCCAGGTGCTTCCTCACTGTGGCAAGAAGATGGGGCAGAACTGAAGCAAAATAATAGGTTTGGTGTGGTGATCTTTGTGCATTCAAGTAAAACAAAAAATCATGAGGAAACATCCCTGCTTTTGAGGACATGCAATGAGTTAAAGGGAATTTGGTTCATCAGTATTTTAGGGCAGCCCAGAATAAAATCTGTGGGAGGTAGTGATAAGATTTCTCTTTTTCTTTTAGAGAACATTTCCTAAATACCCATTTAGCAAAAGCACACAGTGAGGATAAACAATCCCACCCTACGGTACAAGAAGAAGGAAAGGTAAGATAAGGTAAGAACAGTTTTAGTGCAGTGTTTGCTAGCATTGGCACAGAAAGCCATGGGATTGGGACTAAGGGACAAGCACTGGAGAAGGTGAGGACAGAGCCTCACATTACAAATTCAGGAAACTCTGAGGAATAGAAATTTTCTGATTCAGACATTTTTTCTTTGACACAGCAAAAAGTTTTATCAGAAACTAAGTTGTAGTAAAATAATCCCTGTCTTCTGCTATCCCACTTTTCCTCCTGTCTGAATCTCATTTTGCTAACTAATTTTACTTCATTTTTGCACAGAAGATTGCAGGGAAAAGCCTAATGCTGCAGAACTGCCAGTGCAACTTTCCTTGTGAATATCTGACTTGCCAAGCAGCTACTCTCAAGGGAACATGGTTTAATTTATACACCAATTAATAGTGTAAATTAATGTTTTACTGTTCATCCTCTCTCCAAAGATTTTAAGTGCCAGTGGAGATTTCATTCTGAACAAAGATGAAAGACTTCAAAGCAGAGCAGAACAGATGAGAAAACCTCCAAAAATTAAAAAAAAAAAAAAAGCAGGCGTATAAAATGCTTTGAGTGCAACTTGCTGTAGTTGGTTTGGATACTCATGAATTGTCCCCCTTTCACACAGCTGGCAGACCAGGAAAAAGCCAGCTAGAAAATAGGTTTTTCTTCAATTAAAAGTTTCAGATTTCATAATCTTGAGCTCCAAATTTGGATGAAAAGCCAAATACGTTCTACAAGCCTAAAATTCCAGTTTGACAAGTTCAAACCCCGTTGTTTAATTTTTGAACCTGGAATAGGAAGTCTAAGGATGCATGTGTATTAGCATTTTATTTCAGATAAGAAGTGATATTCAAACAAATTTCCCAGTTATCCCCACTAAGCATGTTTTGAGTCGTGCCACAGAGCTCTGAGACAGAGTGCAAAAACTGGATTCCTTTTGGAAATTAATGTTTTGAAATTAAATCAAAATATGTACTCTAAACATGCACCAAACAGTTGTGAGCCTCTAGTCCCCAAGACTAGACTAGTGCTAGTCTCAGGTAAATGTCGAAATATGAACTTTGTTATTATTTTCTTCCAGTCTGCTCCTACTGTGCACATGACTCCTTAATGTTCACTCAGTCTAATAATCGAAGTCACCGATTTTTTTTTAAATAACTCTAAGAGGAAAATTTTTATGAATAGCAAAAGTGAGGACTGATACATAAATCAAAACTTGAAGAGTGGAAAGAAGAAATATATGGGAGGGGGAATAAGAATGATTCTCTTCAGAGCTCCAAAAAGCACTGCAGATCTCGGAAGCATTTTGCAGGGACATCTAGAAGTGACAGCTGCTGGGTACCAACAACCCTGAGTGCAAGGTAAAACCTCTTTGTCTCTGCAATCACCCAGGGTGCTTGGAAGGCCCCTGAAGCAATGACTGACACCTGAGCTAGCACATCACTTGCTTCTTACCAACTCCACAGCCAATCCCACAATATCACCAGAGCCTTGTTTGGTAAAAAAAGAGAAAAGATGAGCTCCTCAAAGTTATGGCAGTATGACAGAGGAATTGCAATGGCTCTTAGTGCATATTAATGGCTTTGCTTTTAGTAATAATGACTATATACTCTTCTAGATTCCTAAACCATGGAAAAGGATATACACATATTTTTTTATAACTCCTCAATATGTGAGGCCTTCAAAATTTCTTAAAATGAATGATCTGGAAGATGCAAGAAGGAAACAGAATGAAAAAAAAAATAATACAAATGTAACAGGTATTTCTTTGTAGTAATTAAAGAAGAAAACATAGATAAACTTAATTCTTTCTTCAGTTACAGATTCTACATCAGATTCTTTTAAAACACTGCCTAAATCATGCACAAATATGAGAATCTGCTTCTGCTATGTTACCTTATCTAGTAGCTTGCCTTTAGGATGCATGGAAGAATTTATATCAGCAACTGGAGGAATCTGACATCAGACATAAATCACAATATCTGTGTTTATCTTTGCTAATGTGGGATTTAGATAATGTTCCTCTATCAAATTTGTGCTAATAATTTAATAAAGTTTATCTCATCTATTGACAGTTAAAGTCTCTGAAAGCTATTATGATAAATGCTATGCATTTGTATATATTCTTCCCTGTAATTCAGCAACAAGTTGCTAATGTTGCTTTATCAACACAAGGTATACCAACAGATATGTTTTATCTGCACAAGGCTATTTAACTTTGCTTCACTGATAGTTCTGTGATAAGACACCTCCTTTCACAGTCCAGCTTGACAGAGACATTAGAAGCTGCATGTCTGGCTCACAAACATTTCTTTTTACAGCACACCAGAATTATATTAAAGATTTACTTATGAGAAAATGAAGCAAAGGCAGTGTTTAATTACTAGTAACCTGAAATTGTTTTGCAAAGCAAACTTCAATATATGAACCTGAAAAAGACTGAAACATGCATTATTTGACGTGCAAAAGCAAGCTACAAAATAATATTATGTGATGTGTGTCACTGTGCAACTGGTGTAGATTTCTTGAACTTTAAGGGATGTTTTACCTATTTCCTAGCAGTCATACTGAGTACAGTATTTTTCAGAATCTTCTAAATTTTTATGCGTTGCTTAAAGCTAAATTTGAAGTTGCATCTGTTATGTAGAAGAGGTATCCAAATTCAGTGTGAGGAAGGAAATTAGTTATTTCACATATTTTATGTGAATATATCATCACTTTCACATATTTTAAGCTTTTTCTGTAGTCTTTTTTTGTTCTCATGCCTTTATTTGTTTCTTTCTTTCCTGGATATGTGTTGGTTTTAAAACCCACAAAGTTCCTTCAACCTTTTTGCTTCTTTATTGTATCCACAGGCTGATTTAGTCTCCAGCAATTCTGTCAGGCAATCTATTGCAAAACATATTCCAAATCTTCTCAGGGAAAGTACTTGTTTTCTTTTAAATGTCAGTCTTTCAAAACGTGTCTAGATTCCTACCAAAGAAACCATAATGCTTAACTGAATCTGTGTTTTTTATACCAAGGCAGAACTTCCAATGTGCTGTATAGAAATATAACATTGTAGAGTTTTAAAAAACACAGGTTCTGCTGGAAAAAATAATTTCATCATTACCTGGAACAAAAGTGTCCAAAACACAAACAATACTCAAACTTGAGTATGCTTTTAAATGCTGAACTAAAAGAAGATTCTTTTGTAGGTGGCACACAATAACACCTGCAATCATCATTTTTCTTATCCTATAGTCCTCTGTCTTGAAACAAAAACTGCTTCGGTTAATGTCATGATGTTTTAAAAATAAAAATTAAATGTATCAGCAAATAAATGTATGTTTCATCTGTCACCATTTCACAGATCTCCACTGTTTCTGTGATAGAAGATTAAAGACTATTCCTTTAAACAAGAAGTACCTTAATTTCATTTGACAGTTTGACATTTATGCTATCAGTATTAAGAATCATGTTTAAACTGAGTGCACTCTAATATATCTGCTATGATAACTGACTTTTTATACTTTGAAAAGTGTGCATTTTTCGTCATTCATTGTCATACCTTAGTAAGACTTTTGACATATGATCCTACAGGTATTTAAATAAATTCTTAAAGGATTTGTCCCATTAAGTAATATCAGCTTGAGTATTGTGTTGGATTTAGGAAGCCATACTCAGTTTTTGTTTTTCTTAATAATGTCACATTGGCTGTGTTAAACCATTTTCCACTGGAATGCTGCATTCAAAAAGAGGTTTTGTATTATTTTACTTAAAAGTAGGAGCTTTGCATAATTGTTTCCAAAGGTTTCAGATATTAAGACTGTCACACATATATTAACATTTTCCGGCCCATGGCCTAGCTATAAAGCTGCATCAGAATTCCACTAGAAACTAAAGACTTCTAATTATTTTCTAATAAACAACTAATAAAATTTAAAATAGTTAATTTTGCCTTGCAACCCATAGTCGATACAAGCATTCCTTGATTAAAACTATTTTCAGATATGTTGTATCTGTAAATTTAAATAAAATCAGTGGGAGTTAGAGATATGATTTTATTTAAACTTACAGACTTACATATACAACATACAATCCATATTTATTTTTTCAAGGAATTTTGATCTACTTCAATAATATTGAATTTATCTTTATTAATCTAACAACTGAAACTGCAAGTGACTTGTATTCTATAATGTATTAAGAAATGCACAGCTAGACTCCATTTAATTTGTTTTGGTTCAGTGGAAATTCCTTCAAAAGTGAATTGCACTACATGAAATTCCCACCTCTGCCAGTATTTCTTTGTGGATGGTCTTCTGCTTCTCATTAACTTGCTGTTGTAATACCTGTGAAAAATAGATGATAGAGAAAAATGGTTTCAAACTGACTTCAAGGATATTTACTTCCTAGATTATCCAAAAGTTTTTGAAGAGCTAACGAAAAGAAATATACATGTTATAGGGTAACAAACAACAGCCACTGGTATTGAGAAATGCAAGAGATTACTGATCTTCATCTGTCCTCAGACTGATCACCTCTCCATTTGGGAGGTGTTTGGTGTTGATTAATATGAAGGTTCATTTCCTTTACAAACAACTAGTATAGAATTAAAAAAAAAATGTCCATTATGCAGGTTTAAATTACAAATGTAACTTTACAATCTTTGTATGCTCAGCATACACCTTTCTTTATTCTCTCTTCATCTTCCTCACGCTTTCTCCTCTGGAATTTGACATAATCAGTGGTCTGACTATATTATTAATATCCTTCTGACTGAGATTTGGTACATAGAAGTGGCAATTCAAACTTTGTTATGAAATTACTTTAATTGGAATGAGAAAAATTGTCTTTAATATTCCATTGCTGAAGTCTCCTAAACACCAGAATAGATAAAATATATAATATAGCTCATGGCACCTAGGGACAGACTTTTATTTTTCCCCACACTTTTAACCCCAAACCTACTATTTATTCCTGTAACGAGATTCCCCTACAAGAGATGGAAAGATTAAAGTAAGTTAGAATTTTTCCACTCTTCTACTGATTGTTAATGCTTCTGACCAGGAACAAGAAAACAATTGTTCCAATATGCCTGGTGTTAGCTGGGGTGTAGCTCACGGTGCTGGCTGTCCTGAGGCAGTGCAGCAGCTCCCCTGGTCCCTGCATCAGCTACACAGCACCAGGGAAAAGAAAGCTGATAGTTTTTCCAGTAACACCTCAAAGAGGAGCAGGAGACAAGACAAAAAGTTCTTTAAATACTGACCCCCCAGTCTGTTTTTATTGCTGTTAAATTGGAGCTAAATATTGAAGGCTAAGATATGTGGGGAGAGATCTTCCAGAAGCAGACAGAACCTAGGACCAGGGGCAAAACAGTTTTTAAAATTTCTTGCTTTTAGCTAAGCTTAATGGTAATAACTCACCATGTCTCCTGAATGTGTCATAAAGAATCTTCTGTAAGAGTGCATTAACCCTGCACATTACAACCTAAACTGTGTCAGGATACTACATGAAATATGAAAGTTCTGCGTGAATGAAATACTATTCAAGACAACAAACTTTGAGCTAGTCTGGAATTTTTGAATAAAATCTTTCCCCAGTCAGTTTTTTCCAGTAAAAGCAAGAAGCTTTTGTAGAATTAATTTACTCTTAAATAAAATTGACATTAATGCCTATTGAGGTGCACAAGTGAGCCACTATATAACCTTCCCTTTCCAATGCAGTGTGAGAACCTTAATTGCTATTCTTGCATACACATATCTCGGCTGAACAACGCTGAAAGCTTTTGGATTTTGATTTAGGTTTCTGAAAAAAAGGAGATAAACATAAAAGCAAAAATAGTTTATGAGGATGCAAAACACAAAAATGAATTATGTTACTGAAATGGTAAAGACAAGATAAAAAGAAAAGAAAAAGAAAAGGAATTACTGCACAGAGTACTTAGAATTACCCAGAGGTTTCAGGTTTTTACAATTTGAGTACACCAGAAAAGCAGCTACAGAATTTTAGCCAATGTAAAGTAGTGACAGCGGGAAATTTACTAAGATGTACTAAGTTATTGAAAGACCTGTAAGTAATATTTTGTATCTTCCAAGAAAGGTTTATATGCTTTGATCTTATTTCCATTACCAACAATCTGAAATATGTAATCATGAAATGGATTGAGCCAGCTCCTTGTAGTCAGGATATGAGAGTGAACTACTGAGCTATGGCAACTTGCAAGGGTGTACTTTGACCCATTCCTGAAATTAATTTTTCTAAATATGAAGTTTCAAGTGATTCTGAGTGTTGCAACCTAAACCTAAATTCTCTTTTTACCCATATCTGTGCTGCATATGCAGCTTCTGTGAATATTGGCACTGTAACTAATGAATCATGGCAGCATGAGAGCACGGTTGGAGTTCAAATTGCTCTTCTTGATCACTTTGATTTGCTATGAAATTACATTGGAACTTGACTGACACACAGTTTGCCTGGTAAGCTTTAATTGTACAAATGAAAAAGCAGCAAACTTCTGCTGATGCTGAAAAAATAAGTGGGCCAATTTGAATATTTTTAAATGCCTCAAGGATTAAGTTACTGAATTACTCACAAGCTCTTGAGATTCTGCTGTAAAAAACCTCTTAAAGCCTGGTCTGTAGAAAAATAAAACTCCAGATTTCCTGTTCACACTCCAGAAAGTCTTGTATAGTGGGTTATTTATGCTGAACCTCTTTAATTATAAGGTCACAGATTTTTATGGTTGTATACATCAAATAGAATATTCAATTTACATTAAGTACTATTATGCCAAAAAGGACGAATTAAAATGAGCTGGTTTTCTACCTGAATTAATACTAAAAGGAAAATTACAAAATATGGTCTCTGAAAATCAGGAAAGGTAGAAACAAGATTAAATCTGTCAGCACATGTGGGAACAGTCCCAGAACTAAATGAGGTCAAGCAGGAGTACTTTAATAGGTTTCACTGTGTTTTGCATGAAGAGTCTTTGTTTATCCCCTTTATCAGTGAATTTTTGTAGTTTCTGATTGACACCTTGCTTTGAGCTCTCCATACCTTGCTGTTCTGTACATAAAAAGTCCAAGTGACACCTGAACAGTAGCATCTGCTGCAATATTTCCTGCCAGATGTGGAAAGATCCTTTTTTATTGCAAAGAAAATTTATGCTCCAAGAAAGCAGTCAGTCTAATCTGACTTAATCTAAACAAATCATTTAGATTTCAAGGCATACCACATTTTCTGAAATTCTGCTTCCAGTAACCCTGCAAGAGTCAAGAACTTGGGTGACTCGACCTGCCCTAAATTTCTGTAGAACACCAGAACTAGGCCTGGAGTTTTTCTTCCCTAAATATAAATGTCTATAAGCTTACTGTCTACATCTGACTTGAAATTTTTAATTTTTTTCACAGTTAGTAGATATTTACAGAATATTTTTTTTCTGACAGGGTTTGCATGTTTACTTCAGGATGTTTGTCTACTTCACCTGATTCATCTGGGTTTTTCTACCAGTTCCTAGAGGAGTCTTATTTAGCCACCTTGTGTGTGGTGATATGTGCTATTACATACAAATTTAAGTGTAATTAATTCTCTGCTAATTTTTTTTTTCACTTTCCAAAGTAAGAGATTAAATATGGAAATATCTACCTTTGAAAAGAGTTAAAAGACTTCCAGTTGGAAGGGGCGTACAACGATGATCTAGTCCAACTGCCTGGTAAATATTAAAGCACATTATTAAGTAGAATATGTGAATGTCCCTTAAACTTTTTCATCTTGGGGTATCCACCACCCTTCTAGAAATCCTGTTCCCATAGTCAAAGAACAAGTTAAATCTACTCACTCTCTTTCCCAAAGGATAGTTAAACTCATGCTTTCTGCCTCTCAGAATAATACTATCACCTGGATGTAAACAGGCTACATCTTTCTTTTACAAAATATTCTATTTTATTTAATAGGACTCAAAACTTGCTGGACAAAACAAAATGTGAGCCTCTAACCTGTGAGGAGATGGGCTTGCTTTGTTTTGATTTCTGGTTTAAAGTCCTTTAGTTTACATACACGAGCAAAACACACAAAGTTCATGGCAAACCTCCTCAGATTCTGGAATACTTTGTAGAAAGTCTCCTGTAAACTTCCTCACTGTTACTCCTTTGACATTAACACCTGCATTGCAGAGAAGACAATGTGAAATAGCTACTTCCACCTACTGGCACATAAAGATTGCTTATAAAGACTAGCTGTACTTCTGATCTTTCAGCCTTTTAGCAAGAACATTTTGAAGACTTAAACATTTTCCCACAATATAAAGGTACCTTTGCATCATGCCATTATTTCTAATTTCAAACAGTGCTCTAGATTGTTAATCTCAGAAATCTTAACGTGTAGTTCACTGTTATGTACATTATGCTCTTCTTCTTTTGTTTCTTACTAACATGAGCCAACTTCACTTCAGCCTTTCCATTAAGCAATTCACCAGGATTTATCTACATTCAATGTCATAGATAATTCTATGATTTCTGAACTAATATTTTATCCCAGATGCTCATCTTAAAAGTGCATATTCAGAAAGAGTCAGCATTTCACTAGCTTTCTTAACTCATGCTGTATCTTTATTCCAAAATTAGCAACATCAAAATAACTTCTGAGTAGATCTATTTAAAGATGATATTGCAACTGGGGAGGTGGAAGAACAACCAGAAGCCTCACTGAAAAGGATAAATGAAAAAAGAGCAAAAAAATTAAGCAGTCCTCTGGCCTAAACAAAAATTTTTTCAAATATTGCAAGTGCAAGGTGGGTACAGAATTAGCACATTAATGTGCTTCAGAGTTTTGAGTAACTTGAAGCTATTTCATTCACATTTTCCTAATACAGGTTAATAAATAGTGTCAAGGTCATTCAAGGTCAAGGAATGCATATGTTCAACCACAGCTTTGTATGAAATCATGAATCTGATAAGAGTGGATTAAAAGTAACCAGAGTCATGTATTTCAACATTTCTTATTTAAAATTATATCAGAGCAAGGTAGGATCACAGGTTAAAATTTTATTGTAATTATCTATTCCCATGCTGGGAAAAACAAAAAAACAGTAATCTATTTGCTATAACTGAAGCAGTTGTGCAAAATTTTTTTTGTTGGAAACTTCTTTGCACTTATTCAAGCCAACGTGGAAAGAGATGATGACCACTCAGAAATTAAAAACTATTTAAAAGACTTAAAAAATTAAAAAAAAAAAGATCAGCTCGCTTACTGTAAAGAAATGTTAATATGTTAGATCATCCATCTGATTGTCTTTAATATTTTTTATGATGAAAGTAAATGATTTTGGGAAAATAAATTGACAGTGTTACCTTTATGTAATATTATAAGGTATTGTGGGGAATGACAGCAATATAAGGTGATAAAATAACATAGTTGGAAGTAAAATATGGTATAAACAAAACCAGAATATTGCATCTCAGAAAGAAGGCCTGCTTAGCTGTAATATGTCATAAAAAGACCTAAGTTTTAATTTGTTTGAGCAAAGTTTCCTCTTGGAACAAGGAAAAAAGCAACCTCATATCCAATTAAAATAAATTATGAAGAAGCATTTACACCAGAAATAAAGACAAAAAGTGGTGTCAGAAAAGGTGAATAAGTGATGTACTCCAAACTCTACAGGTTGTTTGTAACAATAATTCAGGCAAAAATAACCAAAAATAAATAAGTTAATATGCAGCAGAAGGGTAGAGATGATGCATATTCTAAAAAGAAACATTAAGAAGCTCTATATTATTTTAATGGGTAGGATAAATAAGAAGAAGTGAAGGGAAAGTAATTTTTATCTCCAAGATCAAGGAAAGTTTTGTTCTAGAGGGCAACAGGAATATGCTTTCAACAGCTATAATAGGAACACTGTTATCAGGAATGAAAAGGTTTTTCTCCAGCTAAAATTCCTATCTACCTCTAAAGAATGGCTGCCCCCAATTTTGTGATGAGGATAAACAGATATATTTTTTGTAATTCTGGGAATGCAAAGAAGGAGGTGTAAGTTTCATGATTTACCTTCATATTTTTCTCACTCTTATGTTTACTTTCAAAGGCAACAACAAGTCAGTTACTGTTTGGATTCTTCCAATATGTACATTCATATGTGTTTTTCCATATCTGCATTTTTAACATTTCACCCAAATATCTATACTTAGTATAGGAGTAAATATACGTATACCTTTATTTCTGTGTTTGGAAACTTTCTAAATTTCATCTACTTTCATCAAGGTCTGATTTCTCAATTTGCCTAATACTTTTTATATATGTACTACTTTTTTCCCCATTCCTTTTAGCAGTATTAGTTAATTGACAGAAGAGTGGTCCTGGTGCCTTTAAGAGTTTATGCTTTTTCAACAGGTTATATGGTGTGAAATGACACTTGCTGTTGGTTGTCCCATCTGTATTCATTATTTTATACTGCTGTGCTGTGACCATTTCTGAACTCAGATCCCGTAAAACATCTGAATTTGCTGGCATTTAACCTGGCAAACATTCTTATTTTCACTGAAAGTTTTAAAACTGTAGGAAATTAAAGCCTAACAGGAAGATTAGCACTGATTATAATTTTGATTTCACTTTGACAATAAGCTTTACTTTAACCTGTAAGCCATCAAATGATATCTTTTTGACACATTCAAAGTCATCCTCTGTTCCCCAGTTGAGCTTAAAAAAATGAAATATAAAGAAATAATGCAGTTGTGTTCTATATTTTTACTCAGTGCATTTAAAAGTACATAAGGTAAGAAATATACAATTGTGACAGTGGCACAGAACCTAGCTTTTTTTAACTTTAAATTCAGAATAGCAGGTTGTAAGTGTTCCACATGCTTGCATTCTTTATGTACGCTGGATAGCTTTTGAAGTTTAAAAATTAATACGCCAATAACTTCAATCAAATCTTTCTATGGCTCACTACTATAACATAACTAGAATTGCAATAGGCAGCACATTCTCCTGTGGTGTCCTTATAGAAACAGTACCACTAACAAAAAAGATGGTATGGAGGATTTGACTTCTCAAAGGAAAACAACAGGATGAGAACACTGTTTAGCAGAATGTCAATAACATTGGCGCAGGAAGATGACTACAAATATTGATTATGCACAGGAATTATAACACAGTGAAACAGGCAATCTTCAGCATACAGACGCTGTCTTAGTTTTGTACGTATCATCACTGTGAAGTCCATGCAGTATAATCATATGAAGACAGGATGACAGAAGCAGTTAAGGAAAAAAAAAAACCACAAAAAAAAGAGTGAAAAGAATAAAACAGAATATGTAAATTCTTCTTCTCTTTACCAGAAACCATTTTCTTGAATTTTCATAGGATTTCTGTTTGACAAGTAACCTAGCTCAAAGGAAATGGTGGACCACCCCACCTGTCATTTCACAGACCCCCTTAGAACATTGCATGCACTTTTGTGGCCCCACTTCTGCAGAGGCATCAGCAAACGAGCAAGTTCAGCAAGGCCATCAAGATGATGAGGGCTGCAGTGTTGCCTTGTGAGCAGGGGCTGGGGCAGAGACATGTACAGCCTGGTACAGAGACAGTTTTGGGGGCACCTCACACCACCCTGGTGCCTACAAGGCAAAGGACTAAGGAAGTGGTCAGGCCCTTTTAAGAGATGACAGGTAAGAGAAATAAGCTGAAATAAGAGAGGTTCTCAACACATATAAGGAGAACTATTTTTGCTAATACAACAGGCAGTGGAACAGACTGCCAGGGATGTTGGAAGCCTGTCTTTGGAAGTTTTCCAACACCTGACGTGGTAAAGCTGTGATAAACCTGGTCCAATCTGACAGCTGGCCCCGAAGTGACAGAAGAGAGACATAAGGACCTCTCTGGGGGATTCTGAGGACTCTCCGTAAAAAGAGTAATCATTAACTCTGAATCAGTCAGCTCTGAGAAAAATAGAGATGCATCATGTTAACAACACTAACAGAAGATGATCAAGACAATCTTGATTTATGACAGCTGGTGTCAGACCTGAAAAAGAATTTGTTTACATTTGAGTACAGTAGTAGAACCCCAAAAAATCTCTTACTTAGCATGGAAAATGCTTTAAATTTGGGTTTTGATTTTAAAACTCTTCATATGTGAGCATGCATGGCACAACAGTTCTCTTGAACAGAGCAATGCTGTAGTCCCACACCTGAGCCATTAGATCCAAAACAAGGAAGAATCCGCCCTAAGCTGCAAGTTCTTCAAATATTTCTTCCTGATGGGGAAATTTAAAACACAGTAAAAAGATCAGGCCACTCACAATACATGTAGATTGTGGCTACTTCCCTATGAAATCGGCAATTTTAATAGCATCTACCTTTTCCCACATAATACGATAACACTTGAAAGACTGATAAACCTTTCTTAGAAATTCGCCTTCAGTATGAAATAAGGTTACATGAAAGACTTTTCAGGGGTAAAGGAAGAAAGAGAATAAAAAGAAAGTGGAGAGGGCTAAGAGCCTTCAATATAAAATTCAGAATTCAAAGTTATTTAGGCTAGAAGTACTCAAAAAGAGAAGAATCATTTAAACTGATGTCTAAAGCATTCACTCATGGCATGGGAGAGTTTATTAATCTCTCACCTCTCATGATTACTTCTAAGGCTTTTTGGAAACAACTGGTAAATATAAAGTGAATAAACAGCCCTTTTTGTGCAAAAACTGGTAAATATAAACAATCTCCAGTTCAAAGTCCAGGTATCACTGAGAATTGCCTAGATTTAGAATTTGTTTTTTACTGCAAAGCTAGAGTTTGCTAGGTTTGATATTGTACCACGTGCACCATCTTCGTCACTGAGCCTGGATTTTGCATCCAGAATTTTAAAGCTTTTGGGGTCAGCTCAGTATTAGCAAGGCCCAAATGACTAAGATGGCCTATTTTCAGGTGTATAAATTAAAATACATCCAAAAATACTACATTAAGAGTAGTTTAAAATTAAAAAGTCAAGGACTTTAAAAATGGGATGTGCTAGATGTGAAAGTTATGTAATCTTAATCAGGTTTTTGTGATTGCGTTTTAGGATGCTGTCCTTAATTGAATCTGTCCCAACTGTCACCCTTCCTTTTCCTTAGCTCCCTTAGGTGTTCCTGTTCTGATTCTTTGGCTTCAGTCTTTGTCCAAACAGTCTGTACTCCCTGCTTAGAGAAGCTACTCTTCCTCACTCTCACCCCTCCTTTGGGCTGTTTCAGATTCCTATTCTCTGCATGAATGGGAAGCAAAATATCCCTCTCACATTTCTTGGGGTGGTTGCCAGGATTTTTAAAAAGTGCACTGCACTGAGCTTTTTAACCTTCTTTCATAGAGGAAGGAATGTGTCGACCCATGTGCATATCAAGCAGCCCTCCACTCTGCTGTAGGACTTCATTTGTTTAAGCAATTCCACAAGAGTAGTAGCCCCAGAGGTATCAAGCTACTACAAGTTTCATAAAACCATCTGTTCAGAAAAGAGACATTCTTAATACAGGTAAGAGAAAAAGGATTAGTTTCATTCAATGCTTACAAAGTCAGAGGATACACTTGAGTTACAAACTACAATATTTCAAGTGGCTTTACTGCTCACAGAGCAATGTGTTTACCTTGGACTTTTTTCTTCTTCTCCTTTCCCTCTTGGAAATAAAAACTGGTCTGGAGCAGACAGCCACCATGGAAAATTTAAGCCTAAATGGTTAATTTGATTTAGCAATATGATAAACAGCTTGGAACAAGGTCTTAATAATAGGCAGCACTGTAGTCTCACGTGTAATTATCCAGTATGTCCCAAGTGACAAACCACAAAATATTTCCTTGACATGCAGGAAAAGTAGCTGCATCCAGATAATTTAAGTTTTGAGTTGAATCCAGTCTAAGGTAGTGTTTACAGATGAATGTGGTTAGAGGAGGATCTGAAAACTTTCCATGGTGTAGGGAGGAAATGTGCTACCATAAAATTCTCAGCAGAAGTCTCTCATCTTCAGCCTGGTAATGACTCAAGTACTATTTCTGCTTTAATTGTATATGTGACAAGGTTGGTTTAGTGCAATATTTGTACACCGTTGGAAACAATAATGCTTTACAAAAATAGAGAAGGAACCAGTTCCCTTTTAAATGCCCACTGTTTTTTAGTAAAAGGAAGATGACATTGTGTATTTCAGAGAGTATCTCACTACTCACAACTCCAGATAAATCTTGGATAGATTTCAAAACCATGGTTTCTCACATGGGCTGAGCAGTGTTATGATAATGCAATCTGATCTGTTGCTTCCTATTTCCAGATATAGTTAGGACAGTAACCTTTTAAAATTTTGTGGATTGTCATTTTAATCTTTTTCATTAAGTATATTCTCAATGTCTTTGATGCAAACTATCTTTGTGCCATACTGTACTAATCTTCTGTACATGTTCTTCTACCCTGTGAAATTACATTTTGTTCAGCATTATTTTTGTCCTCTCAGCTTCTGTAACATAGTCACTGAAAGATGTGTCCTGTTCCTTACAAGACAGATAGCAGTGCTTGGAGTGTAACTTATTAACCAGGGTAAAAGCAACATATTCTGGTCAGGTAAAAGTGACAGGGAGTGTGGGATAGAAGGGAGAGAAGATGGTGTCAGTGAGTAGTAAGAATAGCTGAGTCCTGTTAGAAATTGCTTGAGGGACAGAGGGGCTCTGTGGTAGAAAAGGCACTAACACAAGCCTGAGAAGGTAGAGCGTTCTTCAACTGTCCAGAGAAAAGCTGAAGTGCCCAGCTTTCAAAACACCACAGTACAGATGGGCCTTGCTGCTAGAATTCCTCTTCACTATTTATTTAGGTCTTCAGAGAAAAGTCAGCTTGTTTGAACAGAAGGCAAAGTTGCATGACCAGCTCTGGAGCGCAGTGGGAGAGATGCTGCTCCATCATCATAATCTCTCTACCTCCAGTGGTAAGGGATATGATGAACTGTACACATTCAGTGGTTGATGCAGCTTTGCTTTGCAGATTAATTGTATGACAAAGGTTAACTATGATTACAAGGAACTCATCACTAATTAGCAATCTTCCCAAGTAAACACAGAGTCTTTTATAACACTGTAGCATATATATGGATGTTCTCACTTGGCTTCATAGACTAACATTCAAGATAATACAAGTTAAACCATTAGTTTCCCCTTTGAGCTCAAATAAACAGCATTTAATACTCTAGTTCATGGGACACAGGAATGACTTCATCCATCCCTGATCACACAGGGATTTTCAAATTATGTATTTTTCTTCATCAGGGCCTGAAAAAGTCCAATAAAAAGCAATGCCAGCAGAGAAAAGCAGAATTGAACTCCTTGTGCTGAGATGTTTCTAGGTTATGCAGTTTGTCCTGGCTGGGTGTTTGTTAAACCTATTGAAGCAAATCAAAGACTCTCCAGAGCTACTCTAAGAAAATAGTCCCACTGTATCACAGTCCTTACAGCTATGATATATCCTCCTGTGTATAACCAAAGCTTCTCTCTTGCCAGAAAGAGGCATTCCTTTTGTACTAAACTTCGTTCTTTGTGAATAAAAGATGAATGCAAATTAATCATGAAGCTTCTTTATAGCAAGGTGTTGTACCTGAAGCTATTAGTTTATTTTTCAAGTTTATTTGAATTTAATTCCTCCAAATTTACTCAACAGATGGCTTTTTCAAAGGCATTTGCCATTTCCACTGATCTCTAGATTTTTCCTAATGCTTATGGAGTTTCCTTATAGCGGAGTAGCCAAGATCTGGAGCAATACCTTGTAAGTGGATGTAATATTCTGATTGTCATCATGGCTACATGATGGTAAAGATACATTAGACATCAAATTCCCCTGCATTTTCTAGAAGGTGTAACTTTTTTCCCCTCCTCTTCACAGCATGGATGCTGAAGTATAAATGGTTGAGAATCTGCTTTAATTCTTATTGGTTGTAAATTATTTTAAAGAAGTGTTTTAATATTTACCTCTAAGGAAGAGTTGAGGGAAAGAGAAAATCTGTATCCTGAGTGACAATGAAAGCTGTCTCCCAGTCTATACCAAGGCAATTGTTCTTCTTGTTGAGTAATGTGCCACAGCAAATGATGCTGGATGGAAGGAGATCCTCTTTTTGATGCAGATCACCTGGCATTGATTCTGTCTTCCTCATAGAACATTGTCATTTCATAAAAACTGGCTGTAGGTTATGTTTAGGACATCATCATTCTACTCTTTGCAAGCACCTGAGAAATGAAAATCTGATATTATTAAGCAGTTTGTCCAGTCTTTTCATACGTTACAATAGCTACAAGTGAGACATGCCTTCATGAGGGGCAGGTATCATGAAATAATTGCTTCATTACTGCTCTTAGAGGATATTTGACTTTAAAAATGGACTTGGTCTTAAGGGTCAGATTAAACAGCTCTATTCCCTCATCCACCGGACTCTCATGGTTGGAGAGCTGACCTATCCTGTTCCTGTGAGTATGCTTGAAAAAAACAAGAAATTCCACCTCTGTAGTATAGAAAAACGATCTTTCTGTTTTATGTTAAATGAATAACATTTTGCAAAATGCTAATTAACTATATATCTGTCTTGCCTTTTCCAGACAGCCCAGAGTTTGTTCTGGCACTTGAAAAGCATAAATGAAAGAAGACTTTTAAGAAGAAATCTCTGAATAGGGTTTATTAGTTTGGATAAAGTACAAAACATGAAAACAGCTACATGGGTAGGATTTTGTTTAGAATTGACTCAGATTCAGCTAGTTCATAGTACCCCAGTGTAAAATGAGGCCTTTGGGGAATAAATCTACGTATTAAATGTTTTACAGATTTGTTATGTGCACTCTTACTGTGCATTTCCTTAAGAACCATGTAGTAAATACCCTGTAAGTAATGTACTGAAATGGTTTTCAGTCATCAGTTTGTGATCTACCTCTAAAGATTTGCCAAAAAAATTCCTTCAGTAAGTTTCTATTTGGTAAGGACAAAATTTGCAAAAATTGCAATAGATTTCAATCACTTCAGTACCTATGAAGAGTCAAAGCTGATTTTGTCAGACTTATGGTTTTTTATTTGCAAAGGCAAACTTTCTTCTCGACAAGATAAGTTTAATATAACATTTAATGGGCCTGAAATTCAAAATATGACGTACACTTGCACTGTCCCACTCTGTAGTTGGTTTTGAATATTTGTGTACTTACACTGTTATTTATTACCATGGCTGCTACTCCTGAAATAAACATGGTGCAGTGGAAGTATTTGGTTTGTTTCACTGTATTCATTTATGGCATACCAGACACCCCAGATCTGTGTCAAACCTTCTGATGATGAACATCACAGGATTCCATTGGTAAAATCTGATTTTATGTCTAAGTCAGTCTTACTACATCACTACTATCAGTTCTTTAACAAATTGCAAGGCTGTCTGGGTTTAGCATACTGCAATCCTATTAATCCTTCCTGGTGAAGCTGAGATGTTTTTCAATATAAAATTGAAAAATATGTAACAAAAATCCCTGTATTTTAACAAATTCAATTAGTATTTGCTTTGTTTTAACCTTAGTCTCAGCAACCACTGGAAAGCTTCATTTAATTTTTAATTTTGAGATAAGAAAATATCTGAAAAACAAAATAAATCCAGCAATCTCCCACGTGTTAATCCCTTTCTTTACAGCCTATTCAGCTAAAGATATATGTAGTGCTTCCTTGCTTAGCATACACGCCCCAGCAAATTTGGCATTGCCTCCAACAAAAACTCTGTGAGAAACCACCATGCTAGGCAACCAAGGCAAATTGCTACAAAGGACAAAACACACACTGCCAACAAAGCTTTCCCTTTGTTGCTGCTACTGCATCATCCATGTACTGTTTGGGTGTGGAGTTTCCAGTGAGTAAAAGCCATGAGACAGTAGGTCTCGTTCTGTCATTTTCTCATGCTAGAGTCATAAACATGAGTTCAATATTATAAAACCTTTAAAGACATCAGAAGGTCTACTTCTACTTGGAGAGAGACTACCAGGGCATGCAGTGACAGGAAAAGGGGAAAGACTGTGTGTTTAGATTAGATATTTGCAGGAAATTATTTACTGTGAGGGTGGTGAGGCACTGTGGATGTTGTGGATGCCCCACCTCTGAAAGTGCTCAAGGCCAGGTTAGATGGGGCTTTGAGCAATCTGGTCTGGTGAAATGTGCCCCTGCCCATGGCAGGGGTGTTGGGACTGGATGATTTTTGAGGTCACTTCCAACCCAAACAATTCTGTCACTCTCTGTTTCTGTGATTCAACCCATCAGAAACTCACACACAGAGGAATTAGTCCTCATATTGCTGCCTTCTAAGCTTTACTTCTTATCCGGGCCTAGCAATAAGATATATAAACATGGATTATTATAAATTAGGCTGGTTATAAAAAGTGTGCTTTAAGAACTTTAAGAAGGCAATTAGAAAGGCTTAAAAATGAAAGTTTATTTTCTTATCCTTTCTGCATCCATGAACAACTTCAGGGAGTTAGATAGAAAAATAGATATGAATGATGAAAGAGCTAAATTCAGTTTAAGACCCCTACATTCCACACACATTAACATATTGTGATAGTGCAGCACTACTAGGTCTCAAACTTTTTTTTCTTTTTGAAGATTCTGACATTTTACTAATATCTGGTACACTGTGGAGCGAAAATTTTTGGTTTCAGTTTAGTTTTACACAGAAGCAAAATATTTGCATTTTTTATAGAATACATTCTTTAACATCAAAATCAGTTTTAATATAAAAATTTCAGCAGGGTCTGCATAAAGGAATAGGAAACCCAGTAAAAGATATTTATGTACAAACAGTTAAAATACTTGAATAATATTTCAAATATTAAAAGACAACAAAATATTTTAAATGTTAATTGCCCATTTTCTTCAGTTAAAGACATTATCATGTACAAATAATAAATTAAAAATTATTTTATAAACTTCTTTTAGTAAAATTGCCATGTCTAAAAATTCATTGAATGTAGAAGCAAAATATGTCTGAAAATGCAGTAATAAATGTGTCCACTAAATACAAACTATATTTGTTTTACCATAAACTCCTTTTGCTTTCATCATAACTATTTCTTGTGTTATGAGGAGAGACGATTTTACAAGCAAACACAATCCCTTCCCCAGGGTGACTGCAGCATGACGTGGTGGAAGCACACCATCTTCTGGCACTAAAGAGATCACTTTTTAAGAGCATGTGGAAGAAAATCTGTGGCACTCAAGAAAACAGGAACACTCCTCATATAAGTCGGGATTTTTATTTCCTTAAGACGTTCTAAAGTGTTCTTTTTTTTTTTTTCTTTTCCAAAGAAAATTGTATGTTAAGAAAATTGCCTGACTTCCTTTTTAACAAAACTCTTTCAAGTTAGCAGTTTACCTTCAGCTGAAAGGCTTAAAAGATTAAATCTATATTGCTCAAATAATTGGAAGTTGGGAGAGATAAATTATAATTCTATGATGAAATGTCTACTAGGAAATAAGCTTTCTTTTTTTTATTTAGTTTTTTTATCAACTCTATTACGAAGAGTAACATCTTGTTTATAAAGCTCCCTACACATACTAAAAGGCCAAAAAATATCCCCAGAGCCTTCTCTTCTCCATATTGAATAACCCCAACTGTTGGAGCTGTCATTTCTGAGACATTTGAGAGTTTTTTTACCTCCAGACCCTTCACTCCTGATAATGTAGATTCTTTTCCAAACACCATGCTTTGTGTTACAGAGAACAGAGGTTTCCTACTGTCGACATTACCTCTAAGAGAGACACAGCAACAAGTGAAGGCAATGCAAAATTAGAAAAAGAAAGAAAACTGACCAAAATTGTCATGGAAACAGAAGAACTTGCCAATAAGAGTAACTTAAAAATATAGCTACATATCATAAAAACACTTTGGCGTCCGGTTGTAGCTTCAAAGAGAAGGGAAGAAAAAAGATGTGTGTTTTACACTAGAGACATGCATTTATACTGAGTGTTTTTGTGCGTGTTATAGCATGTTGTTCAGCATTTTCTGATGGGAAAATGTGGGAATGTCAGCACATTCATGTGCATTGGTGGTGAGAGTGAGAGTGTGAGTGTATCAGTGAATCACGTTTGTGTTTACACACATGATTGCTAGCGTGTCAGTATGGGGGGGGGGGGGGATGAGAGTGTTTAAGTGAAGCAAAGTGTTGAGTCCTGCACTTGATCACAACAACCCCAGGCAGTGCTGCAGGCTGGAGAAGAGTGGCTGGAAAGCAACCTGGCAGAAAAGGAGCTGGGGATGCTTGTTGACAGCTGGCATGAACATGAGCTGGCAGTGTGTCCAGGTGGCCAAGAAGGCCAATGGCATAAATAGTGAAACTCAGACTGTTTCTCTCAGCCATGTTCTTATATGACTTGCAGGAACCTCGCCTGCTTCCACAGTGTGCAGCAGCTTCATTTGGGCAGAGCCAATCAACAACAATCTACTGTAACAGTACTACTGTAATGTTAACTAAAGAAATGGCTTCTGTGAAATTTGTATCCCAATGCTTGAATGCCCCAGCACACATTAACAATTCACTGTACTGTTCAATGATCCCAGAGGCTGGTGCATGACAGGGGATGTGATGCATTCAGTCAATGTCATGTTCCTTAGCCCAGGTGTCTATAACGTTTTTTGAGTGATATTCACCAACTGATTCAACACTTTTGGGAGTGCAATACGAGTTGTTTCTCAATTCCCAAGGTGGTGTTCTGGGCAGTGGCGTGGGTCATAGAGTATGTTTCCAACCATCCAGCAGTTTTTTCCATGTTTGTAAGCACCTTGGGCTTACCATGGGAAGTTTGTCGTAGTGTGATATAATCAACCAGCCAAGTTTCCTCATACTGGTATTTCAGACATCATCCCCTGTGCCAAAAAGGCTTCAGCCACTTGGCTTCTTTACTGTGGCACTATAAATAGCTCACCCTTTTGTTCTTGGTCCAGACCCATCTGAGCCACTTCAATTCTAGCACCCTGGTTGTCCCGGTTTTGGTTGAGACAGACTTCTTTTTCTTCTTAGTAGCTGGTATAGTGCTTGGGTTTTCATGATTTATTATGAGAATAATGTTGACAACACACTTATGTTTTGGCTGTTGCTAAGCAGTGCTTACCCTAAGTCAAGGACTTTTCAGTTTCCCGTGCTCTGTCAGTGAGGAGCTGCACAAGAAGCTGGGAGGAAGCATAACTAGGACAGCTGCCCTGAAATAGCCAAAAGGATATTCCATACCATAGGAAGTCATGCCCAGTATTTAAACTACCTTTACGGTTACCCAGAAGAGTCTGATTGCTGCTTGAGGATGGAGTGGGAATCTGTCTGCAAGTCACGAGAGACTATATTGAGCATTGCTTGTTTCTCTTGTGTTCTGTTACTCTATTGCCTTTTCATTGCAATTGTCATTATATTAGCATAATTAGTTTCATTAACATGATTATGTTTTGTCCCAAATATTATTTTCCTATGTCAGCCCAAGAGGTTTACCTTTTCTTTCTGGTTCTCCTTCCCACTGAGAGAGGTGGTAGGGGAAAGAGCAAGGCGCTGCATGGTACATAGCTGGCAGCTGGGGTTAAACCATGATTGGCACCTAGTATGAGGCATGAAGAGTTGAGATAACGATAGATCTGATCAGAGATTGTTAAACCAAAGTGGTTATAAACATTTGATACGTTAGCTTGATAGCTACTGGTCATCATGTTGCTTTGTTTGCTCCCAGAGCTCCCGTGTGTGTGCTCAGAAGTGCTTTATATACTCGTGCTCTTGCTGGCCGTGTTCCCTGCGTGATGTTCATGTCCTGTGGACTCTGGGTGAGCATTATCGGTGCTGTGGGCAGCATGGGCAGCTGTGCCGGGACTGAACCACGTTGGGACTGAGTCACACTGTGCCTGAACCGAGCTGGGACTGAACCGTGCTGTGCCTGAACTGAGCCGGGACCGAACCGTGCTGAGCCTGAACCGAACTGGGACTGAACTGTGCTGAGCCTGAACCGAGCTGGGACCGAACCGTGCTGAGCATGAACCGAGCTGGGACCGAACCGTGCTGAGCCTGAACCGAGCCGGGACTGAACTGTGCTGTGCCTGAACCGAGCTGGGACCGAACCGTGCTGAGCCTGAACCGAGCTGGGACCGAACTGTGCTGAGCCTGAACCGAGCTGGGACTGAACTGTGCTGTGCCTGAACCGAGCCGGCACTGAACTGCTGTGCCTGAACCGAACTGGGACTGAACTGTGCTGTGCCTGAACTGAACTGGGACTGATCTGTGCTGAGCCTGAACCGAGCTGGGACCGAGCCACACTGTGCCTGAACCGAACCAGGACAGAACCATGACAGGGCCAAACCGCACTGTGCCGAACTGAGCTGTGCTGTGCCGGGACCGAGTCGGGACTGAGCCGTGCTGTGCCTGAACCGAGCCACGACAGAACTGCGCTG
>JAWWMU010000001.1:91455071-91496473 GCA_035048155.1 Cinnycerthia olivascens
CCTTTCCTTTCCTTTCCGCACCTTTCCTTTCCTTTCCTTTCCTTTCCGCACCTTTCCTTTCCTTTCCTTTCCTTTCCATATTGTATTAACAAGCACTAGCCAGTTTCACAATGCTACACAATCCAACAGTTCCCCTTTATAAGTTTTGTACCTTAACTGGTGTCCAACCATGAGTGTTCAGCAATACCAGGTACTTTATTCCCACTGTGCCGAGGTTTACCAAGGAGATGCGTAGATAAGACACTCTATGAAATAAAAATTAACCAGAAGTTATTTGAATCAAGATCCATTTTCTATTACTAATGCACACTCTAACTCACTGCACACCTCATTTGAGGCTGGGTTTGCTAATATAGACAACTTGATAGTTATGAAATTCTAGTATTTTTAGGTGCTATAATTGCTCTGGTAACCTATTTCACTGTAAAAAGTAATTTTATCTTTCATTAAGAACTTCAGAATGCTTATATATCTTGTCCTAAAATCTTGGTGATTTTTTTTTTTTAGCACAGTGATTTTTTTCAAGCGTTTTAACCACTAGATGGCAGAGAAATACAGTATTGACCAACAAGTAAAAATTCCTTGCTCTGCAAAAAAAAATAACTCTTTATTGCTCTTTGGATTCAGTCTCCTCCAGCATTCCTTTCAACATGGCTGTTCAGAAGGACTAAAGGTGACTAAACACAGCTCCCAGAGGTGACTCAAATGCAGATATTTACATTGATTGCTTGCAAAGAGTTCTCTGCCATCCTACATTTGAATATCAGGATTCACTTTCACCTGAATGCTAAGTTTGCAACACTGAGCCCAGATACTCTCTAAGGCAGGAGAACTGAAGATGAACTATGTAGCTTAAACTACTTATGAAAATACACAAGCACTTTAGTAAACCTACTTTCATAGTGTTGGTGGGATTCTTGATGAGTAATTGTCCTCCGAATCTCTGCTTTGCAATCCAAAAGTATTGTGATCATGATAGCCATTTTTGTAATGTGTTTTAAAATTACCTAAGAGAATTTATCTGTATGCAAGATATCTCAGCTTTTGGGACCAGGCAGATGTTTAAAATACAGTTAAGCTGATTTCTAACCATATTGTAATTTAATTAAAATATGGTATATGATTAAAATATGGTATGTGGAGTTGCATGTGGTGTGCAGCACCTCAGGATTAAACTCAGCATCTTGGTTAAATTTACCTGAAGGTTGATGCACTGCAATTTAAGCATCTGTAAGTTACAATTTGGATAATTAAATTCTAAGATAACTTCTTTTCAGTGCATGCAGTGGAAACAAAATGCATGAATTGGAGGATATTTTGCTACTCAGAAGATCTTTCTAATATAACTCAATAAAATTTATTCTCTACTGAAAACAACCACAGGTCACAAAATTTTGTTGCAGACAGCTCAGATAGGTTTTCCAGGTTCCTTAACTCTTCAGAGATATACATAGTGTACAGGGTTTAGGTGGGATTCCTGCACTTCATGGTTCTGTATGCTTTGTTCTATATTCATTTTTTCCTTTTATGTTTCCTTCTATGGAGTAAAAAACATGCTCAGGAAAAAACAAACAAACAAACAAACCATTTCCTCTCCCAACAAGTTATTAGTTGGTCTCTGACTTCTTAGCAAAGAAATGATAGAAGCCAGTTAATCTTGTTTTAGAAGCACTCCTGTAATTAAAAGAAGGAAAAATATTTCCTCAAATTATATGTAAAATAAAAGAGAATAAGAAGAAAAACACATATGTCAAAAAAGTTGAATTTTCATACACCTAGAACAGATTTTGACTTCCTTAAAGTTTGCTAAAAGCATTAGGTGAAAAAAACCCACTTTATTTAAAAAACATCTGTGGTAAAGAATTCCTCCTTGAAACAGTCACCTTTCATTGCCTGCTGCCATACACATCAAGAGCTTTGCTTTAGCTCAGGCTAAGGCAAAGAAAAACAAAATGAGAACAGACATGGGCCTGATGTGAATGAATGACCTGAACCCTGTTTATTCCATACTTCTACTATGGAATCATTTAGGTTGGAAAAGACCTCTAAGATCATCAAGTCCAACCCTTAACCCAGCACTGCCAAGTCCACCACTAATCCATGTCCCTGAGCACCACATTTACACATCTTTTAAATACTTCCAGGGATGGGGACTTAAACACTTCCCAGGGCAGCCCATTCCACCCTTTTGATGAAGAAATTTTTCCTAATAAACTTTTTCTTCTAAACTTTCTCCTTGGAACAGGATGTTTGATGAGGGTGAGGGGGAAGCTGAACAGCCCAACCCTTTGTATGTGGAGCTTCACCTGTGTATGGAGCACCACCTACAGCCAAAGCACCACATCCAGTCCTATCCCTTAGAGCCTCTCTGTGCTCTGGAGATGAAAGGGTCACTTTGACCTACCACAGCTGTGGGGAAAGGCTGATTCGCACCTGCTGGGTCCAGTCAGCTGCACGGACATCAGCTCTGCTCCTGAAGCACGGCCAGAGGAAAGTTCTGTGCCCTGTGTGCTAATGCTGATGGAAACAAAGCAAAGGAGCATGACACTGAGGCTATTTGAGAAGGGATACAACAGTTTTTCTGGCTTTCTTGCAGAGCTTGTGCATAAGGAGATAGACCCAGAGAAAGCTGATGATTTGCTCTACATTGTGTTTGGTGAAGAGCATGTTCACTGCAGGCATGATTTGAGTGACTGGCATCTCATTCACAGAGTGCATATTAGTTGATGCTTCAATTTTCTCATTACTATTATATCCTTGACTTTTTCTGTCTTGTAGGCTGATGTCTCTAGAAGACACCTTCTCTAATTCTCTGTACTGCAGCTGATGAACAGATCCGTGTGCATTGTGAGTGGTGGTAGTGGGAAAAGTGCCCTTTCCTGAGCACACAAAAAAACTCTGTGGATAATAGTGGACCATCAGTTCTCAGGCACAGCTCATCTACAACCTTTTTGTGAAGTGGGCAGCTTAGTTATGACCCAGACTGGTTGAGATAATTATGCAAAGACATAATTCCTTCTTGAACTGAATGCTGTATTGTCTATATACTTGAACAGGTATCAAAGGAAATCTTTAGCTTGAGGCCATGCTTTTAAAATAAATACTGATAATATCAGGAAAGTTTCAAAAATGTAGGAGAGTGGTGATGTGATGGTGATGTTTAAAATGCACAGGAAGACTGACCTAAGGAATCTTAAACTAACTACATTAACAGCTGAACAACCCTGATATTTTCCTTTACAATTACTAGTTTTGGAGGTCATAATGGTTGGATTACAGTCTACCTAGGGCTTTGAAATCCTTACTACAACACAGAATGAATTCTAAATTCAGAGGAAAATACTCCACAGTACCAGTGAAACGTAAATTAAATAGATTAAGAATAGAATAACTGGCATATTACAAATAAGGCAGTCTTTAGTGAGCACATGTTATTTTAAGACCTGCTTCTCAACCTAAGATCTGCTTTAGATTGACATTGTCTTTGTGACTTGGAACAAAAAGTTACAGCTGAACATATTTGCTCCAAGGACTGAAGAAAATTAAATAACCATCAAGACAAGTCAAACCTACAGTGAATTTGGATTGCTTTATAAGCTGAGTCCTTTCTACATAGCAGGGCATTCACATGTTGGACTGCAAAAGACAAGCTGACTAGTAGGGGGCATATCCTGGAAACAATGACTGTGAAAAGGGACTAGTGATAATGTCCTTTAAGCTTGTCCTTAACTGCCAGAATGATAGTCTGGAGAAAAGATTTTGTAATCAGTGAATTTATGCACAGAAAGAAAGAGTAGCAGAGGGCTAGAAAGCTGTTCTTCTGATACATTTTCAAAGGACTTTGAGAAATAGAAGAGTCACAGAAGAACAATTTTAGGATCACAGAAGATAATTTACAGTGGGTTGCTTAAAAATCCTTGATTAGAAAATGTGTTGAGAGGTGACTCCTCACAAGTATGCAGGTTTCTTGGGTGGAAGGGGGAATACTAGAGTCACTAATGTATTAATAAATACCAGTGGCTGCCAGCAGAATCTGGCTAGATAACTACAAACAAAAAATAAGCCACCATTTTGATTTCACATTGGAACAAACTATTGAAGAAAATTTCTGTAGACTTCTCTCTTTGGCTCAAGCTCGGATGTCTTTCTGGTTTAATACAGAAATAAGGGGATGAAACCTAAGGTTTTTTTTGTATCTTACAGGTCAGATTAGATGATGTAATTGTCCCTATTGACATACAACTCTATGAGTCTCTGAAAGGGCTAATATCCAACATGTTTGAACAGTTCAGAATAGACAAGACAGTCTGGACTGAAGCACACACCATGAACCAGTGTTTTTAAGCTATTTTGCAGGATTTTTTCATTATGAAATAAAACTCTCTGGTGCAGTATAGGACAAAAGCCAAATTGGCCTTGAAGTAAGAATGACCTTCTTGGACCATTTGTCCTTGGCAAGCTGCATGCCTAAATAGCAAGTAAGGTGTTGTCTAGTCAGGGAGCAATTGAAAGCTACTGATGCTTCTCTGAAATAGTCTTTATTTAGTTTTTCCAGCTTACTGTACTTTTTTCAGTCAAGTTCCTGAGCATATGAAAAAACAATTATGCCATATTTCTCATGCTAATACAAAATGTTCACTGTTAAAACAGTGTATATTTTGTTCTCCATTCATAAAATCTACTCCTTTCCTGTGATTGATTTTGCAGATTAACAAAAATATCTCAAGTTTCAGTTACAAACAAATTTCTCATTTCTTTCTTGCTCTCCCTTTTATATTAACATATTAATTTTAATAATCTAGTGTAGAAAAATATTGAATCTTTTTTTTAAAGGTCTCCTATGTTTATGCATGTGTCACTTTATATGAACTATAAATCCTGTTACATTCTTTACCTTTTAAAAATTATTTTGGCTGTAGCTGTAGGGGCCTGCTCAAGAACAGGACATACTGACTTTATAAAGAGCAGTTCTTGGTTTTTACAAGATGTAGTCTGGTCTCCTAAATACCCAAATTCTGAGGACCTAGGACTTTCTTAATAAGATCTTTTTGTGGAATGCAATTTTTTCAGGGGTTGTAAGTCTAAATCCTCCATTTATTTTCAGTGTAAGTATTAGACTTATGTTTGTAAATAGAGAAATTGTCATAACCTTTCTGCCTTTCAACCATCTGCAGATATAAAATTTAAGCACAGTTAGAGCTTTATGTATTGTGCTAGTGTAAAGACGTGGTACAAAGGGACTCCATATTTCTTATGCTAATCTAGTTCTTATACTAATCCTGATTGGTGACTTTACTTAGGAATCTAGCTTTCTGTGGATAAAATAATTCCCTGGCTTTCATCCAGGCTCTGGCTTCTCTAAGTAGAATTTCTTTCTGCAGGTTTCGTGCAGTATATTCCTTGGGCAAATCTGAGTGCACAAACAAAACTCAGACTGATGCCAGAGCCATTATGGTCTGTCTGACATGGCTGAGCCATTTCACATGACTGCAAGCATCTGCTGGGTTATTATTACAGACCCCAAACAATCCTCAAATTTAATGCTTGCAGATTTTAATGTCTGATTCTTTTCAGGCACATGACTGCATAAACAGTTCAGTTGTCAGAAGCTAGGAGCTTTTGCACCTCCAGCTGATCTTAATGAGGCAAAGCAAACTTCACATGATTTCAAAACAAACCTCCAGTTTCTTTGTCATGCTGTTTACAGTAGGCACATTTACATATGCTGATTCTTCCACTTGTAGAAGTTTCTAGCCCAGCAATAATGCTATGAAGCAAAATTCACACAGAAATCTTAGACAATAATTTATTTGGCTAGGAAATAATCTAAATGGTGTGATTGATGTAGACATTGTCCTGAAATAAGGCTTGGTGGGAAAATAATGTTTCCACACACACTCATAAGGTTTCTCTATTCCAGCCAATGTTTTTCCAGGTGCTTTACTGTTTATTAACACCATTGAGCTGTAGCTCTCAGATCCTGTTGTTTCGTTTTTGTTTTTTCTTTTTCTTCCCAAGAATTCCAACAGAAGAATGTCTTTACAGCCTGACAAGAATAAAAGTGCATTCTGCAAGGATTCATGAAGACTGACATTGGGTATGTGGTGAAGAGAGGTGGTCATCAGTGCCTCAATCAAGCTATTGTGAACAAATGAATGATGAAGCCTTATGAGTCTTAATCTGAGGGTAGTGTCTTCTCCCTGCTTTCAAGAAAGTTAGACCTGGAATGGCTCCCGTTGCCTGTTCTATGACACTAGTTCTCTTTCTTTCAGGTCTTGTTTTTAACTATCATGAAAATTATGTTTCTTATTTTGTTCCTTCTAATGCTGGTGCAATATGTTCAACTTATTTTCTCTGTCACACATGATTATATGAAAAGAGAGCAAAGATAAATGAGAGGCAGGGGAGAGGGGGCAGTAATTGAGCTACATTTCTTTTTTCTGCCTCCATCTTATCAAGGGATGTGTTTTCTTCCCTGTTAGGCATATTTTACTTCTCTCCATACAGTAGAATTTATGTTCACCCTTTAAGAAAAATACATATATGACCTAGGAGTATATATGGCAGCAAGTCAGGAATAATTTAGTCATGCGATCATATGTAAAGGGAAGTACTCTACTGCTGGAAAATGTTCTGCTAGTATTTTGAAAACTCTCGGATGATTGTATTAATAGACATATTATTGTGATAATACAAAATAGTTAATATGTTAGTGAACATAAGGATGAGAAATAAGCAAAATTAGGAAGTGACAAGTTACCAACAGCCAATGATGAAGTAGTACTTGGACTAAGGCTAAAAATTATACTGACAGAACATTTCATTTACAGGAGGGCTGAATTAATCACTGCCCTTAACTAATGCACTTACCAGACCTTGTGACAATATGGATAAAATCTAGATTCCTTTATGCTTTTTTTGCTTCCTAGTATTTACATGGAAAAATGTATTATGTCACCCTAAACCCTCAGCTCAGCTAGCCTGTGGTGCCAAAGAACTTACAGAACATTCACCTCACATTCTTCAGGAAGTTGTCTACCAAATTTTGCAAGACTCCTTACTGATGAAAGTAACATATTAAGTCCTTGATAGTTCATTGTCCGTAACTCTAGAAATACTATGGGAAATACTGAAAGGGATAAAAGATAAGCCTAAAATGGAACATAAGGAGATAATTGTGTTCTTTAAAACAATCATGTGACATGCCAAGACAGTAGAATATACCATGGTGTAAGGCAACTTTACAAGAGGAATGTTACATCCAATCTGCATTATCCTTTGTGGAAATATGAATTTTAAATATGTCATACTATTCACTTCTTTATGAAAAGTATCTTTTCAGTCTTAAAGCAAACAGTAAAATTTGGCCAAAACTCCATCTATTAGGTTGTGTAGAGACTATCTATCCTAACAAAGATCAGGGACAAATGCATGCTCCATTTGCTGGATCTGCAGCATGAGGCAGCTAGTGCTATAACCTCACAATACCTGAGGGGTTTTTTTTTTTGTTTGTTTGTTTGTTTTTTTAACTTCAAACTAACTTCAGACTTCTCCCAGACACTGAAAGCTGAAACTCTGGGAACACACTAAGTGTGGTCCTTCAGGTTATCTTTCAGTTTAATTACACTTGAAAAAAATCCAGTTTGTTCATGCCATCTCCACTAACACCTTCATGCAAAATGATGCACTGTGTACAGGAAAGTGCAGGGGAAACTGCTTCAGAAGAGTAGATGTATCAATTAAAAGCATAACCATGACCTGATCTATTGATGGCTACAATACAGGGGAATGTAGTGCTTGCAAGTAGCAAAACACTATATCCTTTAATATGCTGGAGACATTTCTAAATCAATGCCCAGCTTTATGATTTCAGAATTACAACAAGCTTACAATCTCTCATGAATTCACTTAGTGGATAGGAGCTATGTGGGAAAAAAAAAATACATGTTAAGGATTCCAATCTTATGTTGTCATTTCTTCCGTCAGTTACAGAATTGCTAGTTGTAGTGCTAATTAAAACAAGGAGCCTCAGTAAAATGCATGTCTCCTAAATATATTAGTTCAGAGGTATCTAAAAACAAACTAAATGTTGAGCTATCCAGCTTCAGCCCAAAACTTATGGCAGGTGTGCTTAAGTGGGGCTTGACGAACTCCAGCTTGTCCCTGGTGTGCTCAGGCTGCTGCACGGCCACCTTGGAAGCCAATGGTTTTCTTGGGTCAGTGCTGGGCTCTGGTGGGGCTCAGTTTAGACAGTTACAAATCTCTGCTGAATATCACAGCCTTTGGGTTAAAACTGACTTAAGTTCAGAAGCCTTGGATTGTGGGATGGACAAGTTTTTTAGGGTTGGGTAAGTACGTGTCTGGCACAGGCATGTCAAGCCATTGGGTCAGGGCTCTCAAAACTGCCAACAAAAACTTGGTTGGCAAACACAGTGCTGTTAATAGATTAGAGGTTTTTTCCTCTGAACAAAGGCTCTGTTGTGATTGCTTCAAGTCTCAATATGCTTTACGATGCTCCTGTCCTCCCTCATTCCCAGAAGGATATATATATCAATGATGAAGTATTTCCTGCATATACAATATTTGTAAATAGCCTTGTGATCCTTTAGAGGGAAAAAAGATATTTGAATGACAGCTGTTTTAACACATCTGTAATTTACTTATTAGAAGGAAACCCACTGTCTTAATCAGCTTGATGTTGTTGTAAAAAAAAAAGTTTTGGTAATCAACATAGCTTACATAATTAAGATTGATTACCTAAGGGGAATTGAAACAGTCTCTGTTATTAAATAAGTAGATAAACAGTTCAAATTCATTATTTTAATTTACAGATAGTGTTTCTGTACAATCCTCTAGGGATTTTTTAATTTAAATTTCTGTAACTCATTATTTCAACACCATAGTTTTCATTAATGTTTTTAAAAAAATATACACATAAAATGACAAGTAACTCTAAAGACATCTGAAGTTTCAGTAAGTTATTTCTTATAGACATATGCAAAGTCTCTGTGCAACTATAGAAAAACAAGCAAGTTACAAGACATTGATTTTTGTTCCTCTGCAAGAGAGCTGAACAAAATGAAAGTGGGAGATAGGTAATTTTAATATTTATTTAGAAATGAATTTGTTTACGTCTGAGTAACATTGGTCCACAGGTGAAATGTGGTTGCAGGTTTAAAGGAAAATATTTTTGTTCAGGATCAGGATGATGAGGCTGACCTTAAAGTGGTTTCTCAAGGAAGTCTTGGCTGACAGAACCTGGTCCTCATGGGTGACTTCAATTCCCCATACACTTGTTGGGAAAACAGCACTGCAGTGCCCAGGTGATCCATCAGGTTCCTGGAACACACTGAGGACTGACTCCGGCTCCAGGTGCTGGGTGTACTGACAAGGAGCCATGTACTGCCCAATTTACTGCTCATGAGCCAAGACTGGACAACATAACCACAGTGCTACCCTTGAACAGACTAATCACAGCTCTGGGGAGTTTAAGATCCTGCTGAGCACTCTGAAGACCAGTTGTAGGTCAAAGACACATGATTTTAGAAGAGCCATCTGCAATATCCTGAGAGTCAAGCTGTGTGAGGTGCCATGAGCAGTAACCATGAGATCTTCTCTCTTTCTGTATACAAATTAGCAAAAAAATTGTATTTCATAGGAGGTGGATTCATTAATAAATCATCTGAATTTCTAGAACTTGGAGTGAAGGTAATGAAACGAAGAGTGGCATCACTCATAAATCTTCCGTATATATATCAGGTAAGTAAACATAAAAAAAGAATTCCTAATTTAAAAAGAGAGATGTCCCAGGACAAAACAATTAAAATATAGTTTTAGGAGAGTAGTTTCTAGAAAAAAAACTTCATACAATAATAAGACTTATAATTAATTCAAATAGATATTTACATAATTTTATTTCTTTTTAAAAATAATTATAGGCTATATCTGCCTGTAAAGGCAGAGAATCAGACTCTAGGACCCAGCAAGTTCTTTTCATTATCTTGAACAAAATTAGCTGATATATTATTAAGACTGCCCTATTTTTATATTTGTATTCAGGGCTACTAAAATTTCAGAACTGAAAAATTAATTACGAATACTGTCTAGCAGTAAAATTTTATAATATTTTCTGTATTATATATCCAAATATGTGCCACTGAAGGAAGAAGAAGTTATGAAAAATTTGAAGGGAAAGATTTGCCTGTGTGCATTGTTCTGTTTTTGCATCAATAACAGAAGGAAGCTCTTCTACCATAAGATCTACTGACAGCTGCAACCAGAAGGATCTTGAGGAGCTGATTGTGGATCATCCATTGCAGAAGGGAACAAACAAAATGTTTGTGCAATTTGCGCTTTTAGTTTTTACGAATGGGCTTAACTGTTACCTCTCAAAATGCCCAGCCAATTTCATAGTCATATGCATTCCCATAGATTTAAAATCAGCTTAACAATTTTTTTGTGCTTTTTGGCATAGGGCATTATTAGCATCCTTTTTCCTCTTTCCTTTGTGTGTCCAAAGCAAAGTAAAAAGGTGGGCCTTTACTCCAGGAAGCATACAGAGAATAGCTAATTGATTCTCTTGTAGAAACTGCTCTCTCTCCCCGCTGTCAATTTTCCTCTCTTTGGAAGACAGTGTTGCTGTTGGAGAAGAGTTGCTGCTGGGAAAAGATGAGCTCTCAAGGGCTGTGCTGTGGCCTGGAGAGTGATTCTTGGCCTCAAGCCAAACGAGACGAAGCTTCCCTGCATGCAGAGATTATTGCAGATGGACAGTGTGTGCTACCCAAAGAAGGCTACAACTGCTCATTGAAATATTGGAGCAAATTAGTAACCTCTTGTAGCTGAGGAAAAATTATACTCAGAAGAGGAATGTTGTAATTTTGGGAAATGATACAATTACAGTTTGTCTTTCCCTGCTGTTTTATGTGCTTTAACACTGTCTCATGCCAGTGAAACTAAAGCGTGAGATGAGTGAGAGGAATCATTATTCTTTAAGCGTACTTTGTGAGGGCAGTATCTGTGATAATCTGTGAAATATATACAACTCAGATAAGCAATAAAATAGAGTTATATTGTAAAAAAAATTAATATTATAAAGGTGAATATTAATATATTTTGACTATTAATACAATGAAGATTAATGCCAATACAATTATATACAGCATAATAGAATGCCCATGCTTACTACTACTCATATAAAATGAGAGCTCAATCCAATTGCACCCTTGGCTCATATCTGATGCTGATAAACACCTGATGTAGAAACTGCTGCAGAGGTGGCATCAGCCACAGTAACAGATGATCTATTACAGTGAAAAAGGGAGAGAGTAGATCAGATAAATAGTAGATCAGATTGGCTGTGCAAGTTGCAGTGTGAAGGATTGGCACTAAATCTCTGTCTCCCAAATATCACTTTTGATCTAGAAATTGAAGTTTCAGGCCTGTTGAGCAGAAAGGGAATGTTGCTACGTGAGCTGTTTCTGCAGGGTTAACAGCTGAGGCATTTCTTAAATATCCTAAGTGAAAGCTACAGAGACAAAAATGGTACTTTCATAAATTAATCTAACTCTTTTAAAGAGAAGTTATATGCTTTTTCTTAGTTGCTTCCAACTTTATAATGACAGTTTAACCTTGAGTTTGCTTAAATATACTGTGTCTTCTTTAACCATCCACGTCTTTGATAAAACAGTAGCCAGACAAATGTGAGGAATTAGGTGATTTTGACTATTTGGAGGGAAAAGATTTAATATACACGAGTGTATGCCTTCAGAGCTTGTGGATCTCACACACTGGCGTGTGTACATGTCCAGGGGCTATGGCCCATTTCCTGCTAAGCCTGGGGAGTCTGGGTGCTGATTTTGCCAAGTCCTGGAAAGGCACCTCCCCTGTGAGGCCCAAATCAATCCTGCTCCTGGAAGACCCAGGTGGCAGGGAGACAGCTCATTCTGGGCAGGCTCCTTGCCTATCCCACCTGTCTAGCAGCTGTTATTGCTGGACTCTACACTGGATACAGTTTCTTCAACTTAAAAATTGGATATCTTGCAGGTGATTCAAGGCAGCTGAAGACTTGGACTATCAAAGCTGTGTGCCAATAAATACTATGCAGGAAAAGAGTGATTATTTTCTCCCCCCTAAGGATTAAAAGACTATTGTACCGCTGCTAATTTAAAGGAAAATTACTTCAAACAGCATCCCTTGGAGTCAGACTTTAGAGGCTATGTATTTACAAAATGGCACTAAAGAGAAAGAGACATATTTATTTTATCTGAGCTCTGCTTAGAAAGAGTACAGATTTTGATAATTATGTGTTCACTGAAAAGCTTGTATTTCATATGTGGCTGCACAGTTTCATGCCATTTCCCACAGAGATCATAACAACTGTTTTGTTGGTTGTAGACTTTGACTTTCAACTTTGATCAAAGCAATTTTTAATAAAAAATAATTTTTTTTCACTCCATTTGATTCTTCGGAAGTTCTGTGGAAAAAAAAGAAACAGACAACATTTCAAACTATTTTTAAAGAATAGACATGCAACTTATGAGCCTGGAAAAGTCTATATGGTTCTCATCCTCTCATGTAGCGTTATTTTAAAGAATAATAAGTTCTTCACTGTAATATAATGTGGGTAACCTGGTTGCTACCTAAATTCCCTAAGTCTATTTGACTTTGGTTAGATTTTGGGTCTAATGCACTAGCAATGAAATAGTTACTTTAGCATTTCCTTTTGCAGCTTTCCATTACAATATATGTGAAATCCAGATGTATTTGTTTTCTTCCAAAGAGTTACCTTGGGATACAAAATCACAGCTAATGAATCTGAATATATTGGATCAGATCCCAGTCCAGCCCTCTGAGAAACCCAAATACCATTACCTCAAAAAAACTAAACCCAAACTACTTTAAAATCGCTTTGTATGCCAAATTATTATGCTTATTGATCATATCAAAACCTATTGTTTTTACTTGACAGGAGGAGTCAACAGAGTTGAGATAGTGGAATAAAAAATTTACTGTTTATGTAATCCTTAAATTATTTTTTCTCTCTTTACTTTTAAGAAGCAGTTTAGAAAAAATAGGCTCCGCGGGACTGAAGATTTTCTAAGTTTAATTTTATCCCTTTATGCCCCAGAAATTTTTTCTCCCCACTAAGTTCTAGTGCAGACATCTGGAAAGAGATCCTTACAATGGAAAACTTGAATAAATTCTAGCTGGGTTATGACACTGCCAATGCAGTATTATATTAAAATTAGTTTTAGAAAACATTGCAATTTAAAACAGAGCTGCTGGAGGTAAAGCTAGAGATAATTATACAGAGCTGACAACAAACTTACTTCAGAAGGAAATTATACAGAAGTAATAACAAACTTCAGTTCTTTTATCCCCCACCAGTTCAGAGGATCTTCTCTTGTCTCCATCACTGAATTTTTGTTATTGCTGTTTTGATCATGATGAAGGACCTTGCTGCTGGTGCTGTAGCGCTCAAGACCTTTTTCAAAGAAGAGCTGCTGAAGAGTCATCTGCTTGTAGTTAGGAGAGGTGAAACCTCAGAGTGTGATTAAACTCTAGCACGTACAGGGCACGTAGCACTGGCCTGCTCCTCTACCTCCCTTCCAATATCCTCATACTTCCAAAGTGGCCAGAGACCTGCTTTTCCAAGCAATATTTTCCAGAGCAGAAACAATAAATCAGTGGAAAAGGCCTACCAAACATCTTCTTCTTCTGGGGTATATAGTATCCTTTACTACTGATAGGAAGTGACTCATGCTCAGCATCTCAGTATCTTATAAAATAAAAGCCACAATTTATTTAATATTAGATAAAGTTGTTTGTGCAACCGTCAAATCAACTGGTCACTTCTTTACCTTCCAATTCCATTAAACTGTTTCCCACCTTCCTAGAGGAAACTGCAAGATTTTACATTTTGTTATAAAACTTATTAAAGTCACTAAAGATTCATTATCACTTCCAGCAAGATAGAAATGATATTATACTATTTAATGCATCCTCTAGGAAATCAAAGGCCAAAGACCCCACCTCTGATGAGTGTAAATGATCATATGCCAGTGAAATTTAAAGATCCAAAAGCCTATTCTACTTACAAGTCCAGAATGATACATAAAAAATAATAAATTTCTTCTTTATAAATCTTATTCTCAGAAACAAATTACAATTTTTTTCCACTTCTGGCATTGTAAGGATGATAAGGTCAATATATTCCAGAAAAAGACTAATTTAGAGTATTTCACATAGGAGTAGAAGACAGAGGCAAAAATGCAGTGAAACAGGTTTTCTTTGACCTGCTAACTTTCACAGTGTTGCCTAACACTACAGTGTTATTTTTTTGACTGACAAAAAAGAAGTTCATCAATTTCCAATAAATCCATTTGGGATGAACAAAGTTTTAAATGTACCTATCATACACCCTGAATAAAGATTTAACATTTTTGGGAGGTGACAAATATGAAGGTAAAGGGGAAAAAAAATGGTGGCAAGAAGGAGAGGGGAAGTCTTTCCTGTTTCAGAAATCTTTGTTTCATTCCTTGTATAAAATAAGGGATTTTTTTTTTATGTTATTATTTCCTTGATTATATTCAGCTTGAGTTCTGTGTGTTGTTTTAAAATTAAGTAACATTATATGCAAGCTTCTGTCCTTCACACTGGAATTCTTCACAAACAAGATTAAAATTCCAGACAGATATGATTATCTGATATTGAAGAAAATAATTTGGTTTAGACTCTTTCCTCCTACTTCCTTTGGATGACTTCAAATTACTCTGTCAATATGCTACATTCCTTTCTGGAGAGCAGAGAACATAAATGCAACATGATGAATATTATATAAATTTATATTGACTGTAAGGCTTTTGGATCAAGGACTGTGATTTGGGCTTTGGTCATACCCAGAATATTGCTTGGATATTTCTTTATTAAAGAGGAAGAAAGAATAAACAGTACATAAATTAGAAGCAGATATTGAATAGTAAACATCCCTTAACAATTTATTGAATGCAGAAAAACTCAGAGCTCGAGGATTTTTAAAGTAATTTTCTGCTTTCTAAGTATCCTTGGACTAACACATGTGTGAAAAATTAGGTCAAATGGAAAATTGTTTAAGCCAGAAAGAAGAGGGGAAGTGCTGGGATTCAGCATCAGTACAGATAATTACCATCCAGTGTGCATAACCATACCCAAATAAACATATTAAAGAAGTAATGTAGTAGTATTATTTGTTTATATTCATAAATATTACTTGGCTTTGTCAGCCGGGCACAGTCACAAGTCTGACCTTAGCAGACCCACCAGGCCTGCTGGAGTCCAGTGTCCCACAATGGGATTTTGGAGTCACATAAAAAGAGCTTTCTGAGTTTTTGAACATGAAAAAACATTTTCTGCTTTTCAAAACTTTTTCTTTTTAATTCTGTGGTGTGAGAGCACAATGAAAAGCAGGAGATTTTGCAAGAAACTGGAGAAACAGTTGAGCATTTGCAAAAGAGTTTGAGATTTAGGATTTCTGGTGACCTTGCCTGTTGATATCCCGGTCACCCAGAAAGACTCAAACAACCAACACAGCCTGAGGAAAAATAAGATACTTTTCATGCATGACAGTCTCAGTGACATCCCTAATGAGAGATGGTCTTAACTCAGAACATATAATTGCACATATAACCAAGCTACACAATACTAAAAGAATAAAATGAACGGAGCTAGGTGGGACAGCTTGCCTTTCAGACTATGTCAGGGAAAAAGATTTGATATTCTGGGAGCTGTGTGTGTGTGTTTGTGAGCAAGATTCAAAATTTTCCTTATTATCTGGCCTGTTTTCACTCCAGAGTCATTATATAATCAGGGTAAAATGGTCTTTAGGGCAGAGTCTGAGCTGAGGTGCTTACTGCATTAACCCACTTGGTGTGACTGCAGGCTGAGTTAAAGACATTGGAATTACAGACATCACATTCTCTAATTGTTTTCATGGTCACAGCCGTGAGAACTGCCATTCAAAAGCTTGGTATGGATGAAAGAAAAGAGATTTCTTTCTATTTTTGGGTCAAAAATCTTGCAGGAAATCCTTCAGATTTTGATGTGCTTGACACTAAATTGGTTTACAAGTGAGTTGGATTTTCATTAGAAAAAGCATGAGACTTTTATATAGCTTAGGTTCCCTTTAAAAATACTTGGGGCCTAATGCCTTAAGTTTTGAAATCAATGAGAGAGGAGAATGTTTGGTATCCCTGGAATTATGCAGTGCTTCGAAATTATTTAGGGTACAGTGTTTCCTTTGTTATATTCTACGTGAAAAGTATTAATTTTCAGTATAGTCTCTTTCTAAGGAAAGGAATCATGACATATGCTGGTGTTTAATACAAATACAAAATGTATCCAGGTTTTAAATTGACTTTGCGTATAAGTGTTTTTTAATTTCTGAATATGCTGGTCAGAGAAATTAATTTTTACCCCAAAAGTCTATTAAAAGAAAAAACAAAACCAGCCAAATTTTATGCTTTTAAAAAGTTTATCTGAAACTTCAAAATTCTTGAAAGCCAGCTCTCCTCCCCATGAACTTTCACAAGATTCTCCATCTCCATTTTAAAGAAATGTGATCATTCATCTGCATTCATTAAACACTGCACTTCCAGGAGGGAAAAAGTACACTGTGGAGAAAGTTTTATTTACTTGGGAAACACATCTAGCTGACAGCCATAGTTTAAATGACTGGCAAAGAGCCCTACCAAGACTTGCCTCCTATAATGCCAAATTGCACTGCTTTCCAGAAAAAAAAATATTTTCCTCCTTGTGAGAGCTGCCACTTGTACAAGTCAGTGTTAAGAATAGATTTCAACACTATAATGACAGATTTGGAACCCATAGCTTAGCTTACATGTCAAATAAAATACAGACATTCTTCACTTTTCACAGCAGTCGTTCACAAAACCCAGGAACATAAATAGATTTATAGCCTGCAGAGTGTGAAAATGTTTTGATGAGCAGTATCACACTAGATCACTCGCCCTTAATAATTCTTTTACACATTTGTGTCACAAACAAAACCAACTCAGGGCAAAACAAAATATTACACCAACTGCTGCTGTCCTTCTATATAGAAGGGCAAACAGAAGACATCAGACCCTCTAGCTGGCTTCATTTGGAAAGAAGTCAATCTTGATGAAAGATTATTAAGAATCCCCCACAGAATGGGACAAGGACTTAAAAACCCTGATGCTCCTGCAGCAAAAATAGTTTGTTATTCTTAGTCTGGTGGTTTGCTCTTTGAAATTTTGGGGGCAGCTGTGATTTTCTGTCACCAGGTGATTTATTTATTTATTTCTTATTAAAGGAAACAAGGGGATAGTAGAAATGCAACATTACACTGTTCCTTTTTAAGACATACCCATCTGCTTTTAACTATTTTAGTCATGGAATAATTTAGGTTGGAAAAGATTCTTAAGATCATTGAGTCCAACTGTTAACCCAGCAGTTCCAAGTCCACTACTAAACCACAATGCTGAGCATAGATCAACGTACTCTGGAGGCTGAAACAGAGTACTTCTTCACTTAGGTGGGTCTCACTGATCCAGCTTTCTCCCCCCTCCCACCCTTTCCCATGCAATCCCTTTTATCCATGGCCCTCAGGTCAGTCCTGTCACTCCCAGGTTCTGTACAATCACCTAGCCACATTGTTGGCTCATGTCCCTCTTTCCACATCAAAAGCCTCAGGCTGGTAAGGTTGGTTGGTAACACTTCAGATGGCAACCAGTAGAGCCTTTTTATTTCTTTTAAAGAGCATTTTAATCTTCTTAGGGAAATATTAACCCTAAGATTTCATAATCGAATTCTGTGACAAGAATGCAAAGTTACAAAATAATCACTATTCTTTTAGGTGTATAGCAATGTGAGATGCTATCCTCATCTGTCTGATTTTGAGAGATTCTTATGGACACCATGCTTTCCATTCCCTTTTTTCCTTGCATTGAAATTGTTCTTTTGTTACCAGTTATTCCCCTGTCATAGCTAGGCAATATGAATAACCTTGGGGGTATCTCTTCTTTTCTTTGCTGTAAAACAGCTGTTGGCTGAAGAGCTATTTAATTAACTCCTTCTAAAACATTAAATTACTAGTTTGGTTGATAATCTTAAAAAGAACTTTTCCCTCATCTCTCTTTTTTGTTCTTTTGAAGCTCAGACACCGATTTCAGTAGGTTGTGGTGCATGTAGTAGGTTGCAATACAGTCCCTTTGCTGCAAGTTACCATGTTCTTCCAAAACAATATCCTGGATTTGCTAAGCAGGGAGTTAATTTTCTTAAGAGAAAGTGCACAAAGCCACAGTTGATTCTTGTTGTTTATTGCAAAGATGCATGGGTAGATCAAGAAGTTGTACAAAACAACCTGAATACAGCACACAAAAGTGCACAAATTACATAAGATTACAATGTACAGGTGTCCTGGTTTGACTTGGTTGGACAATTTTGCAATATTGACATGAAATCAGTGTTTCTGCTTGGTTTCGAACTGAAACCATGACATTCTCCACCAATTTTGTGTCAATATTACAAAATTGTCCAATCAAGTCAAACCAGGACAATAGAAAAGATACTTAATTTAATTAACACATTAAATTTGACACTCCAGCATGCATTCATGACCACTTCCTACTTATCAGCAGCTTCTGCAAACAATTAGGAGGCAAGTTTCAGACTAGAGATGAGATGCTGCCTGAATGCTCTGTGGCACTATTTTGGTGAAATCAGAGACACCTTGCCATGCACTTGACTTCAACAATATCAGAGATGGGTTTTTCTATATACTACTGAAATTGCAGGTGTGATGCCACCATTTTCAGACTACTACTTTTGAGGCTAAAATAAGATTTAAATGTGCATTTGATTTCCAAATCATAACATTTATTAAAAAATCTTGGAAATATTACTGAAGATATCATTTAATCCTGTATCCCAGCTTGCAGGTGGAGGTGTAGTAAAGCAATCATATTGAGTTGTAGCTTCATAAAACAATTTTAACTGAATGAGATTATTCTTGGATCACCACTAGAATTTACAAAAAGCATGAAGAAAGCCAGATGAAAAAACTTAACCTCTAAAATTTGACTTACACATTAACAAAAATCTTTTTTTTTTTTCTTTTCAATTTTTTTTGGTGCAAAAAGAAAACTGTTGTGGAAAGGGCAAAAATTGTGTGTGAGTGGTTTTGTATGTAAAAGAATGATTTATTTCTATATCTAGATGGGATTTATTTTAAAGGAAACACACCTAATTTCATGCATTATCCAGTAACTCATAATATGCCAAATATACAATATTTGTATAGATAATTTGTGTGAGCAGACAGAAACTAACAAACAGGCTGGCCTTCTGCTGTACTAGAGCTTTAGATACTGGGAGAGCCTGACCCCTACCATACACACAGAAAATACATCCCATTTAATTGAGCTACACACACAGCTTTCCTGACTCTACTATCCCTCTTAGGCCAGATGCTCCTCAAAGGCCATGGCTCCAAGAGAGAAACAGCAGCTGTACTAGCTACGAAGCAGTCTGTACTCTCAGGAGGAACACATCTGATGGTCTCATTTTCTTGCTCCATTCTGAGGCTTCTAAGAGTGTACACATGTCACACAGGATGGAGATTTCTGTGGCAGCCAAGTAGATTTGCCTTTCCTTAACTTTGTTTGTTTTGGAGGGGCAGAAGAATGAGTGGGACTATAAATCAGTCCCTTCCCAGCCAGCTCAATTCATTTTTTCTTGGCCCCATCTGGGCCTTATTAGTTGCAGAGCATCAGGGCTACAATCAGCAAAGCATGGGGCACTACAGAGCTCCTACTACTTAGCTTCAGAACAAATGCTGTTAGGGGAAATTAGGTGATAAAATAATTTCCTGAACCTGTGTTGTATAAGAAACTGTAAACAAGTATATGTTTCAAAACAGAGCTCTGTTAGGATGTCTCTCACTTCCCACTCCCCCTCCCCTCTCCCCCTCCATATCTTGGTCATACAGTATTGAATTAATTCAATTTTAAAGCCCATAATTGATATAACAGCAGTACTTTGTAATTGTGTTTGAAAGGCCTTGTTATTGTCTATAGTCATAATAATGCTCTAATCAGATGATGTTGGTGTCTTAGCCAATTGTGTATTGTATACTTGGATTTCTAATTAGTTGTATTAGCCAAGAGTACAAAAATCTCATTCAACGTAAGTATTTGAGTAGAATGCAGAAAGGAATGCAGAATAGCTGATATTAAGTCACTTACAGTGTTTCAACTAACTCAATGGCAAACCATAATACTGTTCTTATTTGAATCTAATCAACAGAACTTGGCTTTAGAAACCTGGTGTCAGTCAGAATTTTGAGGGAAGAAATTGTTCTACAAAATACACTAAGTCACTGTAAATTGCATCTACATGAAAATCAGTGTAAGTTGTATGACATCAGACCTTGTAAGTATGCTCTTGACATGTATTTAAGGCAGAGCAGATGATCTTGCTGAAATCAATTAATTTTAGTCAGATAGAAGAAAATATTGGAAGTTACCTAGTCCAAACTACCACAAATCTAGCACCACCAGCACTACCAGAGGTTAGCCAGAGCTTTGTCTAGCCCTCAATCTCATATCTCTAGCCCTCAATTTCATATCCTCTTCCAGTGATTCATTTATGTGAATGAAAATATTTTATGTTGATATTTGACTTGATTCTTCAAACATTTTAATTCCTTCTTGCAGACAAGATCCAGATACAAAAATCTGAAGCAGAAATAAAATTTTCTGATTATCAATGTTTTGGGGCTATGCTGATATTTTATAGCAGGTACGTACATTTTATTTTGTGGTTTAGTTTTTTGTTTTTAGTTATTTGTATCACAGTTTGTTTTGCTTGTTTTTCTAAAATGTTAGATATAAGAATATAAAAATCATCATCAGAATTCAGGCAGCTCAAAAAAGTCAGCATAATTAGCTGCAATAAAATGTGAAAATATACAGTAAGACATGTTTTAATTCTGACAAAACTTATTTCCTCATGTGTTTGCTGATTTGTTTAGTGATTACCACAGTTTGGAAACCAGTAAAAAGAATGAAACAACATTTTGACTATTGTGTTGTAATAAATCAACAACCTATTTAAAATGTTAATTTGAGAGCTATTTCTTTTCCATCAGGGCAACCTTTGGTAACTTTCAAAAAAAACAAAATATGAATGTCCAAAGAAAAATATTGAGAATAAATGTTACAAACTGGAAATTTTCATGCCAGACTTACATTGCTAGCCAATTCTATAGGAAGAATGAAATAGTTTAAAAATTCTCCCATTGATCTCTGAGATGGAAAAACTGTATATTGCCCAAAATTCTCTGCATGGCTTGCTTTCAGATGTAGGACTGGTAATTAAAAAAATATTCATTTAATCTGAAGAGACTTCTGCTCATTTCCTTACTATTCTAGATGGCTGTCATCATTTAGTAGGAAAACAATGGCACTTGTCATGTCAGTAGTGAAATATCCAGAATTCAGATTGATATTCTGTCCATAAACATCTCTTAGCTCTGAATATTTCATGGAACAGATGCAGGACAGAACCAGACTGAACTAGTGTGTTGTTGTTGTTAATATACTCTATTCCAGTGCTCAGAAAGGTCTGACCTGCCTGTTGTTAAAATGGAAAGGAAAAATGAAGTGCCTGAATATCTATCTATTTATGGTAGTGGAAAAGACTGAAAGTAGAATGAGGTCATTTTGTCCATAAAAAGGTAAATGTGGAAATGCATCTCAAGCACAAGACAAGATACTCTGAACAGCCTGTAGAACTGCCAAGTTGGGATGCATTAATCATTTGGACTCAGCTCCTCTTGACCACTTTTCTGTCCTACATGTGTATCTGCCACATGAAGTGTTGTTTTTGGAGGTGGCTCTATGTATCTGTGTAATGAAACTTTTTTTGATGTTTGAATTAACCGATACTGTTTAATCTCGTGGGTTTTTCTTTTCAATTCTGCACATATTTTTACAAGTATGTTTTTCAGCTTTCTCTGACATGACCAATGCTGAAGAATGATTACAGGCACAAGCTGAAAGGGCATGCTAGGTAATGACATACACATTCCCAAGTTCAGTTCTGTTATACAAGTCAACTCTCAATATAAATTTACTTAGGTCAGAAAAACTAGCAGGAATCCCTTACCTGAAGATTGTGAATTAGAAATTACATGATAAAATGTTTGGCAGCATGTATATGAAGAGGAGAGGCTATCTGCTTTGCAAGTACCAGAACTACCCATGACACACTGATGGATCATGAGATCTGTAGTAAAAAAGGCAAAAAATTCTCAAAACAGCTTACAAGGATGGGACAAATCTTCGCATTAGGGTGAGGTTTTGATCTCATAGGAGGTTTCAGTCTTTGGGTGTTTAAGGAATGAGATAGAGGAAGAACATCAGTGATAATTAACATCTCCATTTGAAAGTGCATTGATTAAAATCCAAAAATATTTTATTTTGATTACTAGGAATGGTTACAGTTCACAATAAGGATCTGCAGTTTTCCTTTTCTTAGAAAGAAAAGGAAAAAACACCTTGCTCATTTAAACCCTCCTTTAGTGAAAGGTAGTTTAGTGAGTGCTTTGCTTTGGCTCACCTTTTTTGCAAATGGCAGTTCTTGCATTCATTTCTACTGCTTGTCTTGTTCAACTAGCAACTAGGAACACTGCTCTACAAAAGCCCACAAAGTAGTAATAAGAACAGACATTTTTAATCTATGCAAAGGGCTTAATTGGATTTAAACTTGGATGATGCAAAGAAGTCATTGCAGGTGTTTAGATTTATACATACTTAGTTTCTTGCATAATCTAAAATGAAAGTGAAAAGATTCGGAGACCTTGTGAAGCCTGAAGGTTTATTTTCTGTGATTACTAGAAGTAACTCAGTAGGTGAATCATAAAACCCGAGGTGTCCCTAAGAACAAGTCTCTGGAAAGGTGTTATTTGAGCTATTCTAGTCAGAAAGTTGTATTTGGATGAGATAATGATAGAATTTGTTTCCTATGAAAAATGTGAGATGGGATGAGTAGTAGTAGACACATTGTAGAAGTGATTTTCTGAGGATACAAACAAGGCAGTTTTGCAGGGTGAAATGATGACTTTCATTTGGCTAACTTGTATTTTGAAAAAGCAGTTAAATTTTTATTCCACAAAACTTTGGATCTCAGAACCAGTAGCATTCAAACTTGGTAGGATTGGTGAGCAATTCTTCCAAGTTGACCTGGATTTTTCCAGGATAGAGTTAATTTTTTTGCAGTAGCTGTGAGGTGGCAGAACCTGGAGCCCTGTGGGCATGACTGGGCTGCTATTCTGTATCACTCACATCAGGACTGGAGGACAGAAGTAAAGGATTCTCACTTCCAGGCAAGAGGAGAGTGTAGCTTGTAGTTGGGAACAAAACCCCGTTGTCCCAAGACTTGCTCCTCATGGGTTCCAGTCAGGGAGCAATTTTTGTATGTGAATCAACCATTTTTTTTGTATTCTTTTGTTCTTAATATTGTTGCTGTTACTATTCTTATCTCATTGCTGTTTCCAGTAAATTTTTCTTATTCCAGCTCATGATCCCTGCCTTTTGTCCCGCTCACTGGAAGAGGTAGTGGGGAGGGGGTTGGCTTGTGCTTTTCATTTTCGTGGAAGCATTGAGTTAGGGAGTGTCACAAGCCTAACTTTTGCTAAGAGAGCTGGAGAGGCTACACAGTGCAGGGAGCAGTTTCAGGTAAGACCTCAAACAGCAGCTGGGCTCCCGGCAGCACTGCTGGGCTGGGGATCTGCAGCCCTTCAGAATGCAGTGAAGCACTTTTGAAAGTAACCCATTATTGTCAGTTACTTTTAACTTCAGAGAAAAAAAATCTAATCTGCACTCAAATTTTAATTACTATAACTTTATTTATGAGAAATGTCTGTGTTTATCACTGAGAAACAAACTGCTTTGAGCTATAAACCACTAAAAATATTAAACTGTAGAATTTCCACACTCAGAGTGCATGGGAAGGAATAATTAGTTATCCCTAGATTTACATCTGCTATCAAATAGTATATCTACTCCACATGGATGAAGACATTTTTATAATGTTAATTTTTAAAAGTATTAATATATTTGAATGTGGTATTTGGAAAGAAGGAAAGTTTAATTTCATTTAGCTTTAACTAAGAAAGTAAGGTGCCCAGCCTCCTCTGTGGTCAATGCAAATGGCATGTTAAATGTAAATCCTCAGAGAAAATGGATCTGTGATTCCTGGATCCTGGTTTGGAGGAGAGGTAAAAAGGTCAACGTTAGTTGAAGCCCACTGTGAATGCACAGATGTAAATTGCATCTTCCTAATGTCTCTACCATAGACTGAATCTCCTTTCCTGACTGTATCCATATGTTTGTGTCTATCTCAGGAAAAAAAAAAAGGAAAAATGTAATTTATTTCCCATTGAGGGTTATGAATAGAGTGGTTCTAAGACATTAAAATAAATGAAAGAACCAAGTTCTGTTTTGATATTTTTATACATAAATATATGTTACGAAAACTTCTCTAAACTTTTGTGAAGACAAATGTGGTTGTGTTATACTATCTTGTATTTTCCTTAGGATGTTGAATGATTTTGTAAATATCCTTGCTCAGTTTTTGTTTAGAATTAAAATTTAAAACTCATTTCCACTAAAAATCAGGATAAAATTTCACTTTTATGGCTATGTTATTTTTAATTTTTAGAAAGATTCCTCCCCACTTCACATCAAGATGGATATCTGCATGGATACTTGCAGTCTTTGGCTTCCTTGTCTAGGCTATACAAAGGGTAGAATCACTTAATTAATATACATGACACGGTATTCTCTACAGCAATACAAAGATGTGATGACAGCACACACAGCATTTTTTGTGTAAATGTAATCAGTGGGGAGCAGTAGTAGTAACCCACATATCTGGGGTATGTACTAGCAATATGGTTTCAGACTCTACAACTGTATATTCTGCTCCTTAATTTGTGCTAAAATATTTAAACCTTCATACCTGAACAAACTATACCTGAACAAAGTATGTTATGCTGCTGTACATGTGATATTAGTAGACAAAAATCTGTGATTATCTTCATCTCAACTACTCATGAATATGAGTCAAACTTCCCAAATCATGGGATTCCTTTAAATATCATCTAAAGTTAAGATATTCTGGGCTTTTTTTCCTCCCCTTCTAGCTTTTGAGCTCTAGAATTTTTATTTCCAGATTTTTCTGCAGTCAGGAGAAGGAGAAATGAACTGTTACTTTTTTATGAACTCAGAGAAACGTAATTGCATTACTTTAAGGAGCTGTGACAATTTACCAGGAGTTTCAGGAGACTTTTAAGATCTGATTTCAAAGTATCTTGAATTTAAAAGCCTGAGAGATTGGTTAACATAAATAAATTGCAGCTGGATTATTAAACTTCTAGACACTAATTACATTTGAAAATTCTGTGTATTCTGCAGAGCAGCAATCTAATGATGGTTGGTTTTGTACATTAATTTTCATTCCTAACCATTTATCTTTTAAATTAACTTTAACTGGACTTTGATTTAAATATATTCATTAAGGTGTATTTGGAAAAAACACATGACCACATCAGCATTTATTGGTTTTTACAGGGGTTATAAATGATTGGTTATGCTGCTTCGATCAACACTCACTTTGTTCCTATAAAGAGACTGTGGCATAAAGCTAGACTGGACATTAGAGAGATAAGAAAAGAATTTAATATAAACTACAGTCACAGGATGTGGTAAGAAATATGGATGCTCCAAAATAAAGTCCCCATCTGTTCAAGTAATAGTGGCAGAGGGAAAGGCAGGGAGAAGTCAGGAATGCTTCCCTAGTTACTTTAATGGGAAACTCAGGATCTCTCTTTGTTGTTAATTCAGGGAGTACTGATATATTAGGAGCTGTGACAGAACTTTAAACAAGAAAGAGTGAGCTCTGATTTTAGTAGTAACATTGGAATTTCCACAGCAGTGAGCAAGCAGCCTTCCAAACACCTTGGGCTCAGGACAGAGTGGAATTTTAACAAATTAGATGTTGTGTATGACATCTCAGCATGCAGTCAATGGAGTATTTTCATTCACCAAAACCAGGGTGAAGAACAAAAGGCCTTGCCCAATACAAGAAATAAAACTTCTTTGGAATTTGCAAATGGTTTGCAGTTTTAAGCTTGCATTATATCTCTGGTAGTGACATTTTGGGATTTTTTTTTCCGGTAGTAGTATTGTTCGTCACTGATTTGAGTCTTCACTGAAATCCAAAGGACTTTTACCACTGATTTAGTATTTTTTTGTGTTATTTTAGTATTCTTTGTGTTGCTCTCATTACATTGAAAGGTCTATTCTTTTACTGATATGAGTAAACCGTTTTCTATGAATTCTTATTTCTTTCTCCAAAATATAGATAAGTCCATATAAAGAGCCATAATGAATCAGACTAAAAGATGATCTAATTTTTTCCTGTTTATGTAAGTGATAAAAACAGCTGTATAGGAAAAAGTGTATGAACAGGGAATGAATAGCGGCATACTTTCTCAACACCATGAGATTTCCTGAGGTTTATCGTTAATAGCCCTGATTGGCTTCTTCCATGAATTTGTTTGAACTTATTTTGAATTCATGTAGGCTATTAGAATCTGCAATAAACTACCTAGTTAAATTAATTCCACTTGCTGGCTTTGGGATTGAGTCTTTAAGTTTCAGCAGAGCTGTATTAACTTGCTCTTTATCTGCAGAAAGCATCCTAAATGACACTGGGAATTAGATCTCAGGAACACATATTAAACAGAAACATATTCAATGTTAATGAATAATATGCCCTGTCTTCCAAAGAACTTAGTGATATCATAGACATCTGTGCTCCATCAAGTCAGATGGCTGAGTGAACTGTTCAAATATGAAGATTCAAAGCCCCTGGAGTTATGACACCAATGCATGGAATTTCATGGATGTCTTGTTTATATACATTTTCATTCTCTGAGTGACAGTAAAACAAATAAAGAAGAAAGGTGCAGATTTCCAGAACAGATTTGCCTGGAAAAAACTCTGTAACTTCTTTATTAAAAAGATGAGCCAGTCCTTGGGCTACTTTAAGACCCATAGTAAATCAAGTTGTAAAAGCAATTAAGTAAAGATCTACAATACTGCACTTGACTTTTTGCATATAAATCACAAAAATGAAACTGTCATTTAAACATAGCTTTTTACTAGAGCTAAAATATGCCTATTCTGTGCACAGACTTTTATCTGACTTCATAGTTCCTCAGAATTCAAATTCAAGGGATGTTGTCTTTCTCAGGGTTGGCATAGAAAAATGAAAGGTATGGAAGGCTTGAGTGTTTATCAATGGCAAAAAAATAGATAAAAAAAAAATTAACTGGTCTGTGTCCAAGAAAATGTAATGATCAAAGACCCAGGTAAAATTAAGTAAGAAATAGATGAGGCAATTTTGGCTATAGGAAATGTGGACTACAAAATGCACCTTTTATTAGCATTTTTTCTGCAGGGTGGGTAACCACCCAAATGAATTTCAATGTGTTTTATTTCTGAAGAAGTGTCCAACAGTCAGAACACAGTGTGAAGCAGCCCTGTGGCATCAGAGGTAGCCTGAGGAGTTTCACAGAGCCAGGAAAAGGCTGCTTAACAAACCTGGGGGCCAGGGTTTGAACTGGAAGACTTTTTGGAGAAATCCCTGAAGAATTACAAGACTACAAAAGGTATCTGGAGAATTCTTGATCACTTCTAGCTTTTTTTTTTTTCATTTATACCATACATTTGTAGCATATAGAGATTGGTTGGACAGCAGGGGATGGTTTGGAGCAGATATCACTTAAAAATAACAAGACTTTTATCTTTAGATAAAATCTGATTTTCAGGAGTATTTAACAACTAACCAGAGACAAATAGTCACAGACTTTCAGCAGCTTATTGAAGAAATCTGATTTGAAATCAAGGTACCAAGCTTACTCAAATGCTTTAGAAAACCCCATGAGGGACAGAACCTATCTTTAAATAGCCACAGCAAATGATGAGTGCATAAACAACCCTGAATCTTCACCGACACACTTGAGCATCCATGCCTGAATAAAACTGCAAAGTAATGCAGGACTGTGGTACTGTTGTTGTTGGTATTGATATGGTAGCTGCAATTGTATTTATGGCTCCAGGAAGACTGCAATCTTCAAACCCATGGGTTTCTGGTAAGGTCTTGCTGTGCAGTTAAGCCATATGCTGCTGTCTTGATTTACATACTAAATGAGCTTAAAGCTCATTTTTATACAGTGGTAATGATGCTGGAACTCAGTAGAGGTGTGGTTCCCTCCATGCCTATGAGGTTTCCCTGTGAAGTGCTCTTTGTTGTACCAGAGAGTGAAGACAAAGAAACAAGCTCAGACTGGTTTCCCACAGATGCAGCAGATGTGTGCTATAAAATACATCAGAATAAAGGATCTGAACCACTCACTTTTGTTCTTAAGTGACTACATTTTTTTGCTATTTTGGTCCTTTCTTCTGAAATTAAATAAAGTACAAAGATATTTCCCGGTGTATAAATTAATTTAATCAGTTTTAATTCCAACTTTGAAACAGAAAAAAGATTCTTTTCTTAAAATTCTGGAGGCCTGCATATCATCATTTAGAGTTTTGCCATTCATCCCTTGAGCCGCTGAATTTTTTACTTTGAAAACTCCCACAGTCTGCAGCTGACAGGAGCAATAAGTCTCAAAAAACTTGCCAAAATTACCATGCCCTTTTGTATATTTTTTAAAACAGTGATATTTGGACCAAAGTATGCAGTGCTGCTAGGTGAGGCAGTTGTTTCTTTAAGCTTATGGACTAGAAAGATGTTGGGGAGTGTGTTACTCATGTCTGAGCTGGTTCCAGTTACGGGAACCCAGTGCACTGGAAATTTAGGCATAACAGCATCTGGAGCTCACAGAAGTGCTTCTGAGGTTTGGCCAGCTCAGATGAAAAAATGGAACAGATCTTTCCTTAATAATATCTAAAAATTTTGAAGTATCCCTGCCTGAAAACCCATACAACCTGATGAAGAGTGGCAACTTGCACTTGATATTGCCTTAGAAGACACTGATGTTCCTTGGAGAACAAGACCTGCCAACCCATGTGGAAGTATGGCTCTGTTTTTAGAGGTCCAGATCTAGTCACCTTTACCTTATGAACAGTATCACTGAAATTACTGAAAATTAACTGAAGAGCAGGACAGGATCCAACTGGAGTAAATTAATCAGAATACAGACTCAAACTTTAACTATGAAGTCTCAGTTTTTTAACTTATAGAAACTACAGAAACATCCCTTTAAAAATCTCTGAGACTGAAGAACATATATAGAGGATAGATCTTTATGTAACCTGCATGCCCATATATCTACTCAAACATTTTTCAAGCATCCTTGTTCTCTGAAAACACTTTGCTGTTGTTTATGTTTTTTATTCATAGCATATATTTTTAAAAGACTTTCTTCTATGCTCCTGGTGTTCTGTTTGTGGGGTTTTTTTTAATATCAGATTTACAGCCTTATTTGCTACAGATTGGGCAATTCTTCAATGCTGATATTGTCAATTAGTTTTCTACTCATGCAGGGAAGAAGTGAGCAAGTGTTGCACACTGTTAAAAAGAATTTGTGTTATCAACTGCATAATGTGTAACATTACTATTAACTAGATTTTGTTTTTCAGTAATGACCTATACTGAGAAAAGTAGTGTTCAATTCCTTAGACCTTCCTCTCAGTCCCTGACACTCTGGCCATAGTGTTGTACCAATTTTGACAGAAGCCTGTGTCTCAATGACCTCATACTGTGGGTGGCCATTCCTAGCAGATTGGTTTTTTCCAGTTAGGTTAATGCTTTGTAAAGACATCTGAATTTTATTATCTGCTGTAGATGCACCTACAAGGGACAGCATAGTGAGCACTGTGCTGTTTATTCACCAGAATCGTGATGGATTACCATCTCTATCATGCATACATGTCATGAAGAAGGCAGCAGAAGGCAGCAGTCTCCACCCTTTGGCCAGGGAAGAGCCAAATTAAATCATCTTACCTGTAGCTAAAAGTCGGGTGAAAATTTGTATGGCTGAGGGGTTTTGTCTGTGTGGGTTTTTGTTTATTTTTTTTTGTTTTGGGTTTTGTTTTGGGTTTTATTTTGTTTTATTTTGTTTTATTTTGTTTTATTTTGTTTTGCTTGTTTGTTTTTTCTCTTCAGTGGATATTCTGAATGCAGGGCAGGCTCTCATTCTGGATCAAAATCAAGCCCCTGAGGTTTGGAAAGCAGGATTCCTCTGCAGTGAAGGGAAATCCTGATGTGATTCTACAGTTATACAAAAAAATCAAATGTATGTCTATAAATCAGCAGATATATGGACTCTGCATCAATTAAATAACACACTAATTGCTGGTCTAAATATAAGAGCTGATCTCTTTTTCAGGAATACTTTAAAAGGCAATTTGTAGAGTCAATTATTTTGTCATTTTGTCCTATTACTGATGCAGTAAATAATATGACTTCTAGTGGCTTATCATGACAGAGCTCTCTTTCAGTTATTTTAAGGCAAAAAAACCAAAAAAAATTGAATCAATTTTATGCCAAAATTTTTGATCAGTCATTCAGATAAAATGATACCATACAAGGTTTAGTATATTCTAAGGAAAAAACCCTATAAGCAATAATTTTCATGGAATATATAAAAATGAATTGTTACTAGATTTTGAGGTGTTTAAAATATGAGACTGTTGTTACATGGGTGCTAAAAGCACTGTAAAACAGTAAGCTGACTGAAGGTGAAAGGAATGTGCTCGTAGACACTCATTAACTTCCTTTCTATGGTGAAAAAATTCAGCAAATTAGTTTTGAGTCTGCAGGGTCCATTTAAAACTAAAAACATCTGCACAAGAGCTGTTGAAATACCTCTCAGAATTAATTAATTTTATCTAGAGAAAAAAATGCCTTTGCAGTGGTCAGGAATGGTTTTGAAAGGATAAGCTAATATAAATTTGAAAGAACTGAATTGTAAAAGGAGAAAAATATTGGAAAAGACTGTTTCACTTACTTTTTTTATTTCTTCTGCACACTTACTTGGCTCTGCTAACACAACAGAATGCCAGTATTTGGATTTCATCATTGATAATTCATGCTGATATTCCTCCTTACCTATAAGACTAATATTTTCCTATTTGTTTTGATGGTAATTTTGAAAAATGAAGACATTTGGATCTCTGTTTGGTATGGTTTATCACATGGTAAAGGAATTGGCAAATTGAGCAACATGACTTAAATGTATTTTCGCCTATATATGTTAAGACACAGGTGTTTTAAAAAAATATTTCAGCTACATGCCAGAATAAAAGTCGCTTAAAATAATTGGAGATATTAAAGGTTTGTGTTAGTGCTTTTGGCCAGACTATAGTCTAGTAACTGAAATGTGCTCATCTGTGTAATCAGATCTAAGGTATTTCTAAAGAACTGAAAGTAAGTTGATTTATTTAAGAAATTCAGAAGAAATTATTAACTGAGAGGGTGATGAGAGCCTGGAAGATGCCACCCAATGAAGCTCTGGATGCCTCATCCCTGGAAGTGTTCCAAGACAGGTTTGATGGGTCTTTAAACAACCTGGTCTAGTAGAAGAAGTCCCTGCCAAGGGTAGGAGGGTTGGAATTAGATATTCTTTAAAGTCACTTCCAATCCAGACCAGTCTCTGATTTTATGGTTCTGTGATAACCCTTCTGTGTGAAAGGTCTGTATAGAGACAGTTCTATTAGCCAAGACCACCCCTGAGCTTTAAACCCATCAGTACCACTAATGGAACTTTGCAATTGTTGAACAGGCATTGTACCTTACAAGATGTCCTAGACTGCTTGTCTTGCAAGGGCACATTGCTGAAGACAAACTTAAACAATTTAAACAATCTGCTTCAGTGATACATTTCTATCTAAGATATGGTTAATTTAGATTTTATGCTGATGATCAAAGCCTTGCCTTGGAATTTTATTTGTTTCAGTGATACTGATATACAAAATCATACCCATGAACCATAAAGAATTCTTTATGAAGCTCACCTACATGAGAGTGACATCAATCAGTCAAGAGGTGATGATATCACTATTGACAAATTTCAGAAAAAATGTTTACGTTTGCTTGCTCTCTGCTATGTTCAGCATAACATCCTCATTCACACTTCTTTTTCCTGAAATGAAAAATACTGCTCATCCAGAAATGAGAACTAGGTGAGGTAGGAGGATACCTTCCTTTTTGTTTGTCTTCTGAACATGAAGACAACATAAGCACAAGTAGCAATATCAGGTTTTATCATGAAAAATCTCATTATTGTCCTACAAAAGTGAAATAATCAAAATTATTTTAAAGATTAAATTTTTATTCTGTTTAGATATAACCAATACAGGCAGCTGATATGTGTTTCTAGTTTCTCATGACCATCAATGCTTCTGTGGGCTTGGCAACATTTCAGTTTTGTGCATGGTGCACCCATGGACCACTGGCATCTGAGTGTGAAAGTACTTTTGAGTCCAGGAAAACACTCACAGAGTCCATTCAAATGAGAAGGCTGTAAGCTGGTTTTCACAAAATAAAAAAAATAAAAAAAAGTATCAAGTACTTCTAAAAACTCACTAGGGAGCTTATTTTCAGTTCCCCAAGTGGAAAGAAGTTATTCAAGAACTCCACTTTCCCTCTCATTTCAAGCCTAATGGGTTTGTGATCCTTTTTGTGAGCCACTGTTGCACACAGTCAAGAAGAAAATGAAGCACTTGAGGAGGTACAGATACTGCATTGATAATTAAAGGCTCTCTGAGGTTTTTTAGTTCTCAGTCTGAAGGCAGAAAGCCTCTTGATTATCAAAGCTTATCATTCTTTTTCAATTAAAGGTAACAAACTTCAGCTAGAATGGAAATATTTTTTATAATCTCATTTTGGCTCTGTTCCCACCAAACTTCACTGTGTCCCATTCCTGTTCCATCCCAATGCATCTTTCCGACCTTGAATTCAGATATTTTCTACCCCCTTCCCTACCATTTTCTCATGTCAAGTACTTCAGTCCCACAGACTGCAGCTCTTTAGTAAGAAAAGCTGTCCTTTGACTTTTTCTTTGCTGACACTGCATCCACTTTACCAATTCAACCCCTTCCTCTTCCCTGACAGTGGCGAGTTTTAGAAAGCCCTGTTTCCCATGCATTACAAATTTGGTTTAAACTGATTCCAGCTGCTCACCCCTAAATTCTTCCCCCATACACACACAAATTTTACTCCTTGCCTTACAACCACTCTTCCCATTTCAGTCTGCAATTTGTGTGCTTTTCAAGGCTCTAGTCAAACAGTTCTGTGTGTTTACCTGCAGCTACATCTGCATTTCCTCTGCAGCACTGTCTCTGCCTGCAGTCTGCATGTGTTCTGTAAACAGCAGATGTGCAAAGCATATTCAGCATCTACAAGTCATTTACTCTGATTAAAATAGAGGCTGTAAGGACAAAAGTGCTGAGGAAGATAAAACAAGGAATGTTGTATAGGAGTGGACGCTATCAACTGGCTGAACATGAGCCAGGAGTGTGCCCAGGTGGCCAAGAAGGCCACTGGCAGCCTGGCCTGTCTCAACAATAGTGTGATCAGCAGGACCAGGGCAGTGATTGTCCCTCTGTACTCAGCACTGGTGAGGCCCCCTCATGTTCTCTGTTCAGTGGTGGGGCCCTCACTACAAGGACACTGAGGGGCTGGAGCACGTCCAGGGATGGGCAGTGGAGCTGGTGAAGGGTCTGGAGCACAATTCTGATGAGGAGTGACACTAAGGGAGTTGGTGTGGTTTAGCCTAGAGAAATGAAGGCTCCTGAAAGGAGGTTGTAGTTAGGTGAGGGTTGGTCTCTCCCAAGTAACAAGTGATAGGTTGAGAGGAAATGGCCTCATTTTGCAGCAGAGGAGATTTAGATTAGATATTAGGAAAGATTTCTTCATGCAAACTGTAACTGTTGTCAAGCACTGGAACAGGCTGTCCAGGGAAGTTGAGTCACCATCTCTGGAGGTATTTGAAAGACAGCTTAGTGGTGGACTTGGCAGTGCTCAGTTAACAGTTGGATCTTAAAGGTCTTTCCAGCCTTAATGATTCTATGGTTCTGTGATCCTGTGATTCTATGATTCCAAGCCTCTCACTCATTTCCCAGGAGGTGTGAGGAGTAGGTCATTGTCACAGTACTCAGGAGAGATGTAAGCACATTCCATTTACCAGTTTTTTCATTATATTTATTTCCATACACTTCTAAATCTGACCTAACTTCTTTTTCCATTAAGTTCTTAAGAAAGACACTGTGAATCATCCATTTAGAAGAAGTCACTATGGGCATCCAAAAAGGAAGAGATGGGAATTCTTTGTGCATTACTTCTAAGCCCTGGTAAGGGAAAATACTTCTGCAAGGGAGCTGGGACTCATGTAAGGGGCTGGAGTCTTCACTGCTCCTGCTCATAGCCCATCCTCATCAAGTAGCCCCTGAGACCCCCACTGTGTGATGCATATCTGATATTCCCAGTCTCTTCAAGGTATTTCAAAGGGCACAGGCTTCATTTGGGTGCTTTCCAATGTATTTCACAGCCTGGATCCTTCACTGAGCCATCTGAGCCTCAAAGTTTCTGGATGCCTCAAACTTAGAAGCTCTCAGAGTCCACAAAATTTTATTCATGCTGTTGATAAATTTAGAAATATGAATATACTAACAGGAGGTGGAACAGCTTGTGTTATAAAAAGAGCTCCTTATGTGCAAAATATTTGATTTATGCCATTCACTATAACATCCTACTATTTTGAGTTCACTTGTTTCTGGTGTGTCTGGGCAGCAAACTTAAGTCACAGGAGGAAATTATTGAAAACACATCTGTAAAACAAAGCAAAACAAAAACCCAAGGCAAAATGTGTCATATACAGACTTCTGGCAGCTGTTGAGAATTGAGTGAAACAGCTTGATCCAGTGAAAAAATAAAATGCTGGATTCTGACTTTATATAGACTTCAGATATGTAGGTCCAAGATAATACTGCTGAAAAAAAACACAGTTATTTGCTAATCCAGGCTGGAGATAACCCAACTTAATTTTCTCTTTTTGTTTGCTTGTTTGTTTTGGTTTTTGTTTGTTTGTTTATTTTTAGTTTTATTTTTCTTTAACTTTGGGGAATTATTCAACATTATGCCTTTTTCCTGTTACCAGAACTACCTTGCTCTTAAAACTTGTGGAAATTCTCCTCTGTACCATTGTGTCTAAATGATTTATCTTCAGAAGTTTATAAATGCATTCTGCTCATAGATATCTATTTTTTAATACTTAGATTGACAGGACAGTAACATCTAGACTGAATGTTTTCCTCTGTAAATTGTTGCATTTTCTGTGTTGTTTTTTACATACCCCTTATTACTGATTATTTCAGTAGCTATTTTTCTGATCAATGTACAGTACAAGTAGATAATTGTTCATTTGGTGTACAGATTTCACTGTACTGGTTGCTCAAAGGTTGCTTTTGTGTTGCTGATTTTTTTTATTTCATCTTCTCTAGCCCTCACAGTTGTTGTTTTGTTTTTTTTTGTTTGTTGTTTTTTGGTATTATGGCTGTTCTACTTCCTGTCATTTCTTTTCATTATTTGATGAGCATTAAATTTATAGGGATATTTCTGCTTTCTTTTTTTTTAGCTTCTGTGAGTTTGAATTACTTCTTTTGTCTTGCTGTATGCCTTTTACTTTTCTGTCTCTGTAGTCATGACTTTCTGAAGATAGCAATTTTTCTGTAAAAGCAGAATAAATTTTAGTCCACTATTTTTTATAGTATTTAAATCAAAATTAATAGCAAAATAAAAATATGTCAGAAGAGGACTGAAAAATTTAAGGGTCTGTATTGCTTAAATACAACCCTGGTTATATTTAAAGACACAGTTTTTAATTTGACCTACATTTTCATTAAATAGGATTCACACTTTCAGCGGTGAATCTTGTCATTTCAGGTGTTGATGTCATGTTAACATCAAGATATTTTACAGAAACTTGCACATTGTTTCTCTTTTGCCACCTATGTCCTTTTTACAAAGAATATTTTGTGAGACTAGGAGCAAAGTTAGGAAAACAGTAAATTTCCTAACTTCTAAGTTAAACTTGCACAGCAAATTTTGATTTTAGAATAATCCTTTGGTTGCAAAATGTCACTGCTTCCACATCAGAACATCATGGAGAAGTCCATTGCTGCAAAGGAAATTGTTACAGTGCCACTAGCATAGAAGGATTTTCTGTCATCCTCCACATTGCACAGATCCAGCCAAAAGCATAGGAAAACCACAGCAGAATTCCAACATTTCTGATGCCTTTGAAAAGTATTGATGTTTGCTATTAAACTGAATAGCACATAATCCTCTCACTGAAAGCAGCAGCACATATACTAGGAATAGAATGTGCTGCTAAAAGACAGCATTGTTTAACTGCTGGAGACATTCAGCTTTGCACATGCACTGGAAAAGTGGGGACACATTAAGACACTTAAATACTAACCCATGAGATTTATATTTGGCAGATTGTGCCAAATGCACAAGGACACAGCCGTTGAGCACGTGGGCTGCCGTGGCTGTGCCTGTGGTGGGTTTTGGCAGACAAATGGGAAGGTCATGAGGAAGAGGGAAGAGGTGGAGGCATCACACCACAGAAAGGGAGGTGCAGGCACTGAGGCAAGGATTTGGGATGAGAGGCAGCTGAATGTGTTTCACATTCATTGTGTGGGATTTGTCAGTCTCAAATTACAAAAAAAAAATGATTTTATCACAGCATGCTCCCAATACAATGAATTTTGATGGACGTGACTTGGAACGAGAGTTCAAAGCTCTGCTAAAACACATAACCAGCACCGTGCACTGCTGTGTGGACCTGGATTTAGTGTTTCACTGGGCCCATTACCTCCCAAAATCAGACTTTTGCTGAATGCACAGTATTTTCTTGACAGCTGAGGAATTTGGTTTTGGAAGACAAAATAATGTGAATGTTAGACCTGCACAAAATCTCTGCTATAATCCAATCTGCTGCATAAAAGTAGATGCACGCCCTTAGAAAGGGACTTTACTGTATTACCCATGAACTCTGCATGAAAACTGTGGTTCAGTTTTCAGATATGACTTAATTTTCATACAAATAACTAACTTTTATTAAAAATTCTGGACAAAAATTTCACTGTATTCTTTACTGTATCTCATAATGAGAACTTTTGGATAAAGTATAACTCCTTTCATTTCACTTTTGCTCTGAAGAACCGCAAAATTTGAAACATTTTTAAATTTCTTAGGAAAAAAAAGACCAGACATTGTATCAGCTTAGGGATGATGAGAACCAGGACTAGTCAGAAAAGTCAGATATGAAGTTACAGTTATTACATATTTGGTTTCTGAGAGGTAAGATTTTCTTCTAAAGAAAGATTGTGATGCAAAATATTTTAAGGCCAAGTGCATTACTTTGTGCTATGTTAATCTCCACTATTGAGATTGTAAAAATTTTGATTGTAAAGTCAGTACTGCTAAAATAATCCCCATTTCTGTTATTTTAATTTTGCTCCGGCAGTGTTTTTCAGAAACCAGTGCAATTTTTGTGGAAATCAAGTTGGCCAGTGCATAACTGAATGCTTATTTAAGATTTAGGTTTACGTGTATTTTGAGTGCAGTCTCCAAAGTGGCCATGGTTGGAGTTCAAGTATGGAAAATGAAGTCAGCTGCTATTTTAGAACACAACAAAAATATATCTACCAAAAAAGAAAACCTGTTCTTTTTTTATTCCAACTTAAATTTTAACTTGAACAAATTAGAATGTATGTTACAATTAAGATCATAACAAAACTTTGTTTTTCCATCCTGCCTTTAACTGTAGATTATACTAAAATAAAAGCCTATAAAACATCAAGGCAAATTTTCCTCTGAATATAAGTAAGGTTAGGTCTCTGAATCCACTGATGAATACTGGATGTATTTTTAATAGTTGAATACTATTTTCCAGATTTTGAGTACCAACACTTGATAGTGATGGCTCTAATATCCCAAGGAACTCTACCTTAAACTTTGGATTTGAGCAAGATATGTTTATCCTTTCTGAATGCATAGATACACATGCTCAATAAATAATAAATGAAGAAAAATATATGCATTCTGAATGGTAACTGGTAGCCATTATATGCACCAGATACCCAGCTGCATAGCTGTTAAACATCATAGTGTCAATTTTCCCCTTGAGAGACCCATGTTTTCCTCAAAGCCTGTAGTGGGATTAGAATGGATTAAGGTTTGTGGCATGGTGGCATTAGACAGCAACCATGGCTGATATTTGTACACACTATATCTTGATGCTGTCTGTGCTTTCACCTTGGAACCTCTAAGGAGATGAACCTCCCTGCAACAAGTTGTGATGTAGAAAGGGTTCTCAGTAAATAATTTTGGCATAGATTTATCGACGGTGATGATATTTTTTCTTTTATTAGGATATACAATATAGACTGTAAAACTTGTTGATATTAATATTAGAAAAAAAAAGTCATATATTTTCTTTGGCAATAGATATGGAAATACCTGTGTAATTTCCATGCTGCGTGGAGGAGAGCTGTTGGAAGTGTCTGCCGTGAGAGATGTTCTGCACTGAGCTTGCTCTTTAGGTACTCATTGCAGTTACTCAGGAAATTAAAGACCTGTACTACACATAATTTATGCATTGCTGTGATTGTGAATAAGTTACTATGGAAAGGGAGATGAAACATTGTTCAAAAATGAGGAGTTGAAGTGGGAAGTAGGCTGCTGGTTAGACCACCTTTCCACTGTGAAAGGCAACCTCCAGGAAAGACAAAGCACAAGTAACCCAAGCAGGCTTTCACACTAATCTGACATTAGCTATGGTTTTCCTCTGGCAGAATTATTTTAATGAACCAGAAGATTTTTTTTCCCCCCTTTTTGTTTATCCTTCAAATCACATGCAGGAATTATAGCCTTTATTTTGCCAAAGAACAGGTCATTGGAAGAAAAAAATTAAATGTGAAGAAATGTGATCTAGTTTAGACATTGTTTTCTTGAGGAGAAAAGTGCCACACAACAATTAGCAATAAAGTGACTTATAAAAGGTACAGTTTATTTTGCATTTTATTTGTTTAATATTCAGAGCTGGCAAAGCTCATGGAATAATGAAGTGGTGGCACACAGCATTCAAAATCAATCCAAATTTCTGATGCCTGACAACCCTAGAAAGTTCCATCTGGAAAATGAACTGATTCACAAAGCCATTCACCTCATGCCAGACAAACCTTGTAAGAAACTAAATCAGTTTGTGAAATGGAAGAGATTACATTGCCACTGGATAAGTAAATAAAATTCATCTAGCTGAAATACTCCCGGTTTTTGTAAAGACATTTTGTGTTAATATGCACAGAGATGAATTTATACAAAGACATATGACATTGCTGTAAAAACCTAAGGTGATTTCTTCAGGCTTCTTTTAGACAAAGGAAATATCAGAGAGATTAGACCTGTTTCCTGTTAACATAGATATATAAAGTGAGGCTGAAGAAAAACACACTTAACCTTCTGGAAGAGGTAACTAAGATTCCTCTTATATTACAGTAGTTAGGGAATTCTGATGAATTTGAGAACAACTAGATTAAAAGTATATTGGAAAAGTGCAACCAATGGAACAGTAGGCCATCATGTTAAGAGCATAAACTCCTCAAGCATTAAAATGAAAGTCAGCTCCTTGGTGGAGGCTGCCCAGGGAAAGTTCTCAATGGGTTTTTGTGACCAACTACCCATTGTGGTTTTTGTCTGATGCACCCAGAAATGGCTGTTGTCAGAGACAAGATGTGGTGTCACTGGTCTGATGTGGATTGAGAAAATCTATGCTCTGCTGTTTTCTTAAGAGGAAGAAAGAGCTCATTAAGACACAGGAATCTACTTTTGAATCCCTCTTCACTGGAATGAACTTTTAAGCCCTCCAGTAGCTGTTCCAAAGGCAGGAGCTCTCCACTTAATGGGAAACAGGTCACAGAAAATACAGCCAGATAAAGCAGAGGATGAACAGAATCTCTGAGATGAGCTGAACAGATAGTGGGATCCAGTTAGCTTGTTGCTTTTAATACTTTCAATAAGGAATGCTGGGATAAATTAAGTATGCAATGGAAATTGAGACTTCAAAATACATGTGTGATCCAAAGCCCTTTTGTGTGTCTAAAATTGCTATTTTCATGGGAATTACCAAAAAGGCAGAAATTCTAAATTATGAAAACACACTATCATGTGTTTAAGACTTCACAATTTTTTATTGCCTCATGAGGTATGAGATGTCTTCATATTCTTAGCATTGCTTCTTGTGAACAACAATAATAATAACAATAAGAATTATTTTGTTATTGTTATCATTATCTTTTTTTTTTTTTTTCAGATGGGCAATGAAGTTATTTTTAAAGCAAAACTATGAATAGAGCTGTTTTCCTACAGTCCACAGCATGGAAAGAAGAATAATCTCTGACTTGCGCTTCTTTCTTTCTCTCTATTGTAACTAAATTGTTTGGCTTGCAGTTCATCATTTCCTATTTAAAAAAACTTTTAGAGTTTCTCAAGCACTGCTGTAGATTCTGATCCCAAAATCAACAGAAGCCAAAGCAAAGAATTGAATAGACCTCTGTAAGCTTTGGATTGGCTGTATAACACACAACCAGTCACTTTTTCTTTCTTTTGCACAGGCCTACAACCCCTTTGTTACCATATGGAGGATATTAATATGGAAATATTTTTCAAAGAAAAATAGTAGAGAATTTCAAAGGTCTTACATTAGAACCCAATTCAAAGAAAAGAAAAAGAAAGAAAAATATACTGTTATTATAGCAGTTGCTTTCCATATTGTTACATTTAGTGACTGGACATATAACAGCTTTATGTACATGAGAACAAGTTTTCTACCTATTTTCTTCTCCTACAGAGTTGCATTTAGGGCATTGGAAATATTGACATTCTGACAAGAAATGATTTTTATGTAAATATGTCACATGAATATTGAGTGTTGTAATTTTTAACTGTGTTGTAATTTCTGTGAGCTTTTTCAGGAGAGAACATCAAACTAAGAATGAAAACTGAGGAATAGACAGAAAGTTCCAAACAAAGTACAAGCCCCCTAATTTTGGTAAGCTTTCCAGCACAACACCCAAGGGGTTGATCCCAGCCAGAACACTTTGGCAAAGAGAAATCTCTAATAGCAGATGCATCTGCTGTAAAATTTTGGCTTTTGTTAAGCCAGAGAGACCTGGTTATGGACCAAGTAATTTTAATGTCTACTGAAATACATGTATTTCTGAGCTGGTTTGGGAACT
>JAWWMU010000001.1:91496573-91555323 GCA_035048155.1 Cinnycerthia olivascens
TGAGCTGGTTTGGGAACTGGGGTATTTCACTGTCAAACAGATGATCTAACAGTGAGGGTGTATAAGAGAGAGATATTTCCAGTGTTACTGTAACTTAATGAACATTGTAATATAATTATTAACAGAAAAAGCCTACTGGGACCACTTGAGAAGGAATGTGGTCTTAGTTACCAAAATACCCTGAGGTCACTGTATTTTTCAATACTTAGGTGGAAAAAAATATCCAAAATTCCACAACTGCTTATTTTGCAACAGCTACATGTGCTACATAATTTCTTTGCAATGCTTATTTTTCTCTGGAGGGAAAGTCTACGTAGGACTTTATGCTTCTCTGGTTTCCTGCACCTTAGAAATCAAGCAGTTGCCAAATATTTATGAACTATGCATCCTAGCCTCAAAATCCATAGCAGGAGGCAGTGTTGTTGTCTCTGTTTTTCATGGCAGATAAAGTGAAATGTTCAGGATTTTTCACAAGTACATAATTTTCAGGAAGAATGTAGCCTTTTTAGCGCATGAGTCATCTTTTTGTTACATGTGCTGCACAAAAAATGAAGGAGTTTTAAATTATCTTCTGTCTGGGGGTCTTACAGGGGTTTAAATTATAGTCGGTGGTGAAGAAAGCTGTAGCAGAAACAGAAAGGTAGGACTTGTGATTTTCAGCATCCAGCATTTCAGTGAAGAAGATGACACATTTTCAGTTTTCTGGTTAGTTAGTCGGACCTGTGTGTTTTTTAGATATAAAAGTACAGTTCTTTCTTGGAAAGTATCTTGAGGCTGTCCAGTGGCATTTGTCATAATAGATGTAGACAATCCCTTTAAAAACTACTATTCATGACTGAAAATAATTCAGCATGGTGTTGTTCCGTGAGTCAGAGGATGGACCTTTGTGTAAGTTCTGATCACACTTCTGCTGTTCTCACCAATGAATTTAAAAATTCTGGGATGTTTGGGCCTTTTTTCTTAAGTATCCAGTGTCAGACAGACTTGCAAAAAGATACAGTTGACCTGGGTTTCATTAGCAGAATAAGAAAGAAGCTTACCCAGGTGCCCTGCTGGGAAGGGCAGAGCTAGTGCAGAAGGCCACCCTGCAGTTCCTGCCCATGATTTCTTGGCCAGTTTTTCCAGTAAACATTGGAAAACATTTTTGGAGTTGTTTCATTGCTCAGTAGGTTTCTCTCACTAATGAGGGAGTCTTAAGAGGCAGGAAATCTAGAAAAATAAATAAGCTGTGTCCTACAGCATTCAGTCAAGGCGAAGGGTCCTCTAGCCATGAGAAAGAAGGACCTTCTTTTGCCTGGCTTTTCATCCTGGACTTTAGTTATTTCTAGGGGATTTTATTCCACTGGTGATTGAAAGGAAATTGCTTTTTGTGTGCTTGGGAGAGTATCTTGACCAAGGATTGCTTTGTCAAGGTGCATTAAAAAAATAACTTACCAGGGTGTAATTATGGGCTTTTGAAAATTAAAGTACCTTAAGTTCTAGTGTTATCCTGTTGGTGGGGAATGGAAGGGCTGAAGAGAAGTGATCAAATGTCACAGCTGCTTTGGGGGAATACATTTTATTCCTGTAGGATTACACACTCAAGTATGCTGGAGGAAACTTTTTTACATGTAAAAATAGTTAAGTTTCACCAGCTTGATGTGAATGACATCTTTTTAGCTGTATGACCACAACTTAATGTTTTTTCTCCATCCTCAGGTACAGACAGTTTAATTCAGCTGTATTTAGATCCACAGTAGCCTAGCTGCCTTAAATCTGAAGGAAATGCTGGGAGATTAGAAAATCTAATTAATATCACCTCCATAATTAAAATAACTCTAATTTTGAGATTCTGTACCTGCCTTAAACCTCTAAGTTTCTAACGCATTGTTTGAAAGAGAAGCTTTGAAACATGACACTTGATTCTTTGCAATTGCTATAATCATGCTCTGGAAATATAAAATGTGCACCTGGACATTACCTTTGGCCATCTCCTAAAGGGGTTCTACAGATAAAACTACAAGATTTCCCTCTCTCACACTCATAAGCAGCCAGCTTATGAGAAAAGATGCATGAGCACTCCAATGTTTGTTACAGAATAACCTGTATTCACACACCACACAGCTTTTTGCCAAGGCAGATATTTTGATGTGTTATTTCTGAAGCCACCAAGGATTTTATGGACAGCTCTACCTGCCATGTGTTGGCTCTGCATGCTCAGATCTTTTGGAAATTTTTCAGGGTCAAAGGCACCTGTCTGAAAGAGCAGTTCTGAACTCATAGATCTGATGTAAGAGTTTGTTCATGCATTTTGTAGTAAGAGTTTTTCTACAATGTATTGCAGGCTATTTATTAAAACACCAGTATCTTTTACTGAGACGTCATTAATGGTGCAATAAAAGTGTATATGGCTCAAGTGACTCATAGTTGTTTATTGACACAGTTTTCTGTGCTGTTTTCCAGAAGAAGATGGCTGGAATGCTGCTGGAGCTGCTTCAGTCTGTCTGGTGAGTGGGGAGTTTCAGAGGAACAACACCTTTCACTGCCAAGGCTAGTAGAAGCAATGTTTTAGTGTTAGTAAAAAGAGCTGGGCTTGAGCAGTTCCTCTGGGCTATTTCATCAACAGTGTTCACCTGACTGAAGCAGGGCAGACACACTTAATGAGGATCTTCAAGAGGGGCTGGACCTGTGCCTGTCAGGAGGATTAAGTAAAAAAAAAAATTTCGGCAAACTGCTGACCTGTGCTTTGGCAGGGGCTCTTTACAAATTTGTAACAGCAGAGGAAAGGCCCAGAAGCCCTTTCAAGCACTGGGAAAAAGAACCACAAGCAGAAAACACTTGCATTTTATTTGGCCCTGAGCTTCTTGGAGGAGGCCATATCATGGAATGAGCAGGAGGAGGAGTTAATTCCCTCTGAAAGGGCAGAAATGACAACTCTTCATATAGGGAAAGAAGAAACTTTTAATTTAACTTACTGTGAAAAGCCAAGGAATCTAGTAATTATGCTGGCCAGAAGGACATTTTCAAATGTTTTCTAAAGCAGATTATAAAACTCTTCAGCACTTCAGTACTTTCTCTTAAATGCATGAAAATAATTCTTCCATTACCAGTTGCAGCTTTCACCATTTGGCAGCAATCTGTCCCCCCTCCCCATTTTAATTTATATTTTAAAAATACCATTACACATACATTACACATTTAATCTATTCTTCAGTGGCTTGTAAGTCGACCTATCCCTATCTACTCCACAGAGAGCCAAGATTCAGAACAGAAAAATTATATGAAGAGACGAAAAAAGTGGTAAAGGGAAAGAAAATGAAAATATTGGAATTGCACCTGTTTGAATATTCCTTTGGCGCTGATCATTGTTAATAAATCTGACACGATGCAGGAAAGGTTACTTAAAATATGTGCTTTATACCTCTGAAGGACAGGTTGTTAAAATCATATGTAAACAATAGCTTCAGCTACAGGGCCCAATGAGAGGGACAGGGCTGATAACAGGGCCACGTCATGATGAGAAAGCAACTGGAGATGGGGAGAGTTTGTCTTCCATGATGAGAAGAATGCCCTATGACAACCTCCATGTGTTTCTGTGTGTGTGTAATGGAGCGGGTAGAAAAGAGAGATGCAGCTCCCCATGCCTCTTCTGGTAAATCTGTCACCACTAAGTGAATAAAAAATTATCTCCTGGTGAAGGGGCAGCTCCAGAGAAGAGAGAGTTATCCACCTGTTCCCGAAGTCCTTCATCCCCTTTTTGTCCTGACATGCTACTTTAATATATAAAAGTTTCCCAACATAGGGGTCAATCCCATGTTTCTGTTTGCTGTTGTAAATGCAGTTGTTCTGTTCTTTCTATCCCTGTCATGGCTCCAGGGAATCTGAACTAATTGCCCTCTTTGATCTGCGTTAATGGCATTTTTTGAGACATTAGAGTTCAAGCCTTTACCTCTCCCAGAGTGGGAAAGCCTGATTCTCTTTGTAATTGAGTCAGTCCTGGTTTTCTGGATCTGCACAGCAGTTCCTGGGTTTCTGAGCTGAGCTGATGGCAGCTTTCTTGAGGTGAGGTGTTCTTTAGGAACTGCCATCTGCAGACACACGTGGTGGGAGAGAGCTGGCTAAGGGTAGTTTCTAACAATGACAGTAAGAGGAACTGAGCTCATTGTGGAGGACAATCAGAATGTGAGACAATAATGTTGTGCAAAAGGCACTTTAGGAGGCAAATTGTCTGCATGACACATTAAGTGATCCTTCAAGTTTCCCCAAGGCTCTTGAACTCAGCTGGAGCACTAAGTATTATCTGGGGTACTGTAATTAAGAAAGGATGCAAACCAATTGGACAGTGATCAGAGAAAAAAACTGGTGATGATGAGATTGTGAATAAAAAAGAGCTTCAGAAGGGTGACTGAACATCGATGGCTTAGGTTAGAAAGCAAGAAAACTAAGGGGAGCATAGTAACCGTTTTCTATGTATCAACTGAATAGAGAAAGGAATGAAAAGATCTTTTTGTGTTCATCCAACAAGAAATAACAGGTCTGCATTGCAGAAAGTGAGATTAATTGAGATAAGAAATAAATATTTTATTGCCAAATGTCATAGGTCTGTGGAATAATTTATCCAGTAAGTATATAAAGCCATGCTCAATAAACATATGCATAAACAGACATCTTAAATAGATGCTGATGAGAATCACATTATCTACAGATGATGGAGTAAATGACATATCAAATTTCCTTCTGTTTCTATTTCTTAAGTATCTTTGTTAATTTTACATCTCAGCTGTAAGAAGAAAGCACACTAATATGCAGGGCTTTTCAAAAAGTCCATATGTATGTATTTCACATTACTGTCTGTCCATGCTGTGTTAGAAAGGAAGGTATGCCCAAATTCCTCAGACTGCTGCAACATGGATCATTGTATTCCTACTTGAATGCTTTCCTCTTGGAAAGGGAGACCTTTTCTTTGACCTGGTCATTAGTTCTGCAAGTTCTTGCATTTTTAAATGAGTTCAGTAGACTGAGTGAGAAGTCACTTTGAGCTACGGCTCTCCCAGGATTTTCTTGGAATGAGCAAGTTTTCCCTGCTAACTGTCTTCTCCTCATCTTGTGATGAATTGTAAGGTCTGCTAGAAAACTCACAGGAAAGGAAGACAGTACTTCTTTCCTGTATTTTTTCCTTGATTATTTATATATAAGCTGGACAGGAAATCTCCCACTCACCAAGACAATGTGTTCTGCACATAAATTAAAGAACATAGCCACATCTGCCACTACAGATCTTTGAAATGTAAAGATTTTTGAATGTTACTATACAAACCAGACCATGTTATATCTGGCAGAAACTACAGGCAGAAAAAGTTAATTTCTACCTTATTTCCTCTCTCCTAATATGCCCTGTTTAATTGAATAAAAACTTCCCTGAAAGAAAGGAAGCTATGAGACAATTTTTTTCTTCTCACAAAATAATTTCTCAATCTATTTTTTAAAAATGTGGCAATAGAAATGAATAAATATGACATTTATTCAAATTAGTTTAATATATAGAAAATAAGCGGATTAGAGGGTTACTGTCAGGTCAGTTCAGGCTTACTGTTTAGCTTTTGGGGAAAAACTAAATGTGACAGGTGTAGCCAACCTATTGTGCTGAATCATTGTGATCTCTATTTATTTTTGCTGATAACATGACTCCTTTAGGCCATAAAACCATGTTATGTAATTGAATTATATAGTGTACAAAACTCCATAGCAAGAGCACTTGTCATTTACCTTATTTCAACATTTAACATTTAAAGCAAAAGTGATCAAAGAAGTTATAGAAAATTATATTTCAAAAAATTTTGTTAGGTTTTACCTATAGGATAAATGCAGTTGATAGTTTTCTTGAAATATGAATTGACTTCTGAATCCATTTTCTTCAAATCAGTCCATCCAGAGGACAGATGTCAGCCAGGTCCACAAAAGAGCTCCCATGTAGCCAGTGGGGAAAAAAAGGATATCTTCTGTGTTGCCATTTGAAGTTTCTATTTGATAGACATACAGGTCAGAAACACTCTGCAATATTTATTTCAACTCTCTTCAGTAAAATGTTTGCACTTTTTCCATTTTGGGAAGTCTAAGATATGCTTTCATGACAAAAGCCCTCAGACTATTAACCACTAGTTACTTTAATTCAAAAAAAGCAACCAAAACTTTGTCAAAACCAAGAATTAGAAGGCTACTGCGAGTTCATGTTCACGCATTTGTCTGTAACAGAAGATAATTATTAAACTTATGTACTACAGAGAAATAAATTGACATAGAAGATACCCCAGTTACAGTATTTCAAGAAGTACTTATAGAAGAGACTCGAGAAAGAAAATATTGCCTAAGAAACTAGAAATTAATGACCTGCAAGTACAAATGAAATCTATGCAGGTAGTCTGATAGAAGTCTCTGTACAATATCTGGAAGCCATAGTTACTGTGAGGGTGCAAAATGAGTATATGTTTGTTCAAGCATGCATATATTTGACAATCAGAGCAGATGAGTCTTACACATAAAAAATCTGATCCTGAAGTGTTTATTTAAAACATTTATCACAACTTCTTTTGGTAGGACTATTCACATAAGCAGTAGTTCCAGGATGATAATTGCATAAGCCTGACAAGACACTAGTTTCACATTTGGTCATTGAAATCCAACTCGGGGATCCAAGACAGGGAAAAGGACAGAAAAAAAATGCATTCATTTTCGGCACAAGAATAGTTAAATACCCCATCTTCTTTTGCGCTATCTGAGTAATTTAATGATAGGACTTTGTGCTTATAGATTTGCTTCTTTGGATCATCTCAAAGATTATCAATAAAATAATAAGAAGAAATTTCATTTGTATGCTTTTGATATTCAGAGGATTGCTGTGATGATTTTGTTGGTCATAAGTCAAATTTATAAATTCAAGTAGTGTATTAAACTAAAAATGCAATTCAGTCATCACCACTCACTGAAAAGTAAGAAATTATCTCTCAGCTACCTACTCTGACTTTTGTACAATTCATTTTAGGATTTATACACAAAGCTGAGAAAAATGAACATATATTCCAGACAACAAAGTAAAATATTTCTTCAGCTGTGGTGATGCCCTTTGTGTTTTGTTCACAAGTGAAATAAATTCAATCATCTAGGAAAAGAATCCAAACTTACTATCTCTTTTCTGTTGTTTGCATAGCAAGAGTAGGGGAAGAAGTAACTCCTGAAATAATTTTTTGTAGTGACATTGTTAGCAGACTAATGTTGGCTGGTAATGTCTCATTATTCAGATGCTATCACACTATTTTCTTATTTGGTTGCTTTTGAGGCACATGTAGAAAGTGAGCTCTGTTGCACAGGGAAGGTTCTTGTCAAGAGAAAGTACCCAGTGCTGCTCCTCCTTTTGTGAATTATAGTGGCTTTGTTCTTACTGAATCCAGTAGAACAGACCATCTGAAAAAACCCCAAACTTTTCACACTTCACCAGGTTAAAACTCATGACCTGTAGCATAAAATTTCTTGCTACTTGGTTCTTTTATTCTATGTGAGACAGCATTCTTACTGCAGGTTTGGGGTTACAATCCTGTCTGTGAACTGTTTGTCTAAAAAAACTCAACATGACTCTTTTCTGCTGCAAAAAATAGCAAAACTATTGAAAAAATTCCTGGCATTCAATTGCAAGCAGAATAGGTTATCTAAATCTTTGGCTGCAGCATCATTGCATGTCATCCTTTTATTGATAATGAGACGTGTCAAAAATAATATCCCCTTCATTAAGCCAAACCGATACTGCCCAGTGCCTTCAAAGAGTAAAAATATTGTCAAATATAAGATTTTTGAGAATGAGCTGGTGGGAAATCAAGAACCACTTTTAAATTAATTTTGCACATTGAACTTATTAAAGTACTGAAAGTTAATTGAAATCTTGCACAATCTCAGAGATGACAGGAGTAGCTCCTCCCAGTAAGTGGTAGTGCAGTCAGACTGCAGCCTCTGTCTGATGTGTAAATATTCTCCCTTTTGGTTGGTGGTCTGTTTCTAATGCTTGCATTTTATTTAGTAACACAGAAACAATGAAGTTGTTAACTGATTCTTTCTTACACCATTTTCAGTGGGTCATGTTAAATTACAGTTTCTGTGCATCAATATCTCTTCTCTTTTACTGAAAGCAAAATTTATAGGCTCTTCAGATGGTGACCCCTTCCATACTGGAAAAGATTGTAGGAGGTGCCTAAGCAATTTCAGGTACTAAAAATGCCTTTCTGCTAAGGTGGTGCTATGTCCAGCAAATTTGTTTGAGTACATGGCAGCTGGTGAACCTCTACTCTGTTTGATCCTGTAGCAATAACTCTCTTCTGCTGGTCTGATCAACAGATATGATTTGGCACTGCCTTGAATACGTGTGGGACATGGAGCAGAAAACCTTGGATTTGATTATTTAGCAATCTCTGTCCTTGCCTTAAATTTCTAAAAGTTGCTTAGGCCTGTGTGATGGAATTAATACAAATTAAATTAAAGACAGGTGGAATATTAGGAGCTCTTCTGATGAGCTTCTCCTTTTTTCTTCTAATTTTAGTGTCAAATCCTTGGAAAATCTTTAGACTTTCAAAGACAATGAACAGATCTTTCTACAACTGAATTTTTGGTTGAATTCTTCATCTACATTATGAAAAACAAACCTCTTGAAATTGTTGAGAGAGAAAAAGAGGAAAGCAGGAAAACAGGTAAGAATTTACCCAAGAATTAGAAAAATCTTCTGTGATCATAAAATCAGCGTCTGGTATCTCAGTTAAACTAAATTTCATAATATAAACCAAGCAGATGAGGAAACTGAATCTCAGCTGCCCCCATGAAGGTGGATCCTGTCATAGCAGGGCTGCTTGCTGGTCCTGGAACTGTATCTTCTCTTTGCTGTTGAGCAGTCATTTCAGTCTGGGTGGATTTGGCTCATACAATGTTGCACAAATCAATTCTGACACATCTCTGATATAGAAGAAAATTGCCTTTTATTTGCTTCTATGGTCAACAGTACACACATTTTTCTATACAACTCCTGTGAAAACTATTAATTCTGCTTCACCAGCCAGCCAGGGTAAAAGCATCTGTCTGTGGTGGAAGAAAGTTATTGAGATGTCAACAGGGATTCAACAAAAATGGAGAAAATTATGAAATTGTGGCTGAAATCCAACCTATAGAAAACTAATTACATGTGAAACCATTACATAAGACATATGTTTCTATTCATTTCCTTTGTGTACCAGGTCAGCTTGACTCAACTGTAATATTATGAGGTTTTTATCATCTACAACACTCAGATGACTAACTCACTGTAAGACTGAAATTGGAAAGTGGTTTTGTAACAGTTCAGTGAAAGTAATCTGTGTTATTACTCACCAGAGAATGCTGTCATTTTAAGAAAAATGCAAAGTTCAGACGTCAAAGTTCCATGAGGGTGGAAGAACAACCCGTTGTGGTCTGCTCCCTATTGCTTTTAGTTTGGGTAGAGTTATGGAGAAGTGTACAGTAGTTTACCTACTGAGAGCAATACAACTACACATATAAAATATTTGTAGACCACACCACTTTTGCCTTTTGTACAAACATTCATTTCTGTGGCCTCTGTTTGGGAGGTAGGGATGTACAGAGTAATTAATACAAGCCCCAAATAGTAGGAAACACACCTTGATCTTGATTGGAAGCACCAAGTTCAGCAGAATGGGTGTAGGCAAGAGTGACTTCTAGAGAAAAACAAGGAATCTGCCTTCAGCTGCCTTCTCCAGCAAACATTTCCTGTCCCTGAATTTCTTTCAAGACTCTTAGCTAGTAAAATTCTTTTGGTAAGATGTTTGATCTTGTAAGACAAGGGAAAGAAAATAAACTGAGTTAAGGAAAATTACTAATGGAATGGATATTTATTTATTATACAGAAATTTCATCTATCCCAAAAACACAGTATAAACAATTAAGCACAAACATTGTGACTATGAGATGGAAATGTAATGACATATCTATTAAATTAGATAATTCATTCCACAGATCATAGTCAATTTCAGGCCTAAATAATATATTCTGAAGTGCCTTATATAAGCTTGATTTTATGCAACCAAAATAGCCAGAGGATATACAAAGGGAGGAAAGGCATGTGAACATGCATGTACATATTGGTGGGTTTATGTCTACTACCTTTATTGTTATTTGCAAGTCAGGTGTACAGGCAGAATATTTGTCTTGCTGTGGGGTGCTTGGTTTTAAGATATGAAACCTTAAAAGCCTAATTATGTTATATATATATATATAATTGTTATAGGAGAAACTTTTAAGCTTGACGGTTTACATGGAATATATTTTTAATACTTCATGATTTTTCAAAAGTAATTTCCAGTCTTCTTTTGTACTTTCCTTGACTAATTTGTTAGATAACAGATCTCTTTATTTTTAACAGACCTCCTCACATTGAACCTGCTACTTAACCTATAGAAGTACCTCCCCAAATCTTAACCAAAACCAAACCAAAATAAAAGCACTCACTATCACTAATTATTTCTTATATGAAATTCTCCAGATGGCAACACCACTTATCTGGCATTAAATTCTGTACAAAAAAGAGACCTTTCCTTAGTGTCTTTAAAGCAATTGCTTTTTAATTATAGGGACAATAGACCAAACTGAAGCAAAGTTTCCAGCAGGTATGCATTCCCAAGATGGCTATTATGATTATCATCTTCACCATTTTATTTCAGAACTGTTCTTGTAAAAAGATAATTTGATCTGGAACAACACTGGATGTTAAGTATCTCATCTGGTCATTCACTGCCTGGCTACTTCAGAGCAGCAGAAAATCAATACCTTGGTCCCAGATCAACACTAATTACTCCCTTAGAGATAAATGAAGGAGAGATTCAATTACCTTCTGAAATGTTTGTGATGGTTTAGATGGTATGAGGGACAAAACAGTTTTTGTACAGTTTCCACAACTCACTGAAATCATGCAAAAATATGTCCTTTCTCTGAAATGAGGTATAAATTAGATAAAAATTTTATGGCAAAGTTTCTATAGTAAAATTTGCTATTCTATAAAAAAGCACAGAAGGGAGATATCTGTTGCTATTGGTAAATTTACTAGTTGTTTCTTTTTTTTAATGTAATATTATTCTATATATTACTCTATGATTATTCTAGTCAAGCATAATTAAAAGCTCAGCAGTGATTAGCAAACAAAATATGTACAACATATGAAGAATCTGAAACAAATGTTTAAGAACAGCTACTGCTGGGGAGTTTTGATTTTGTTATGCTATTTTTGCCATTCATGAGAGTTTATTTTCTATCTCATTAATACTTGAGTATTCTGTGTTTAACCACATTGTTTGGAATACTGTACTTGTTTGAAAGAAATGGGGCAATTTAACTTTGTCTATACTGCTTCCAAACTGGAAATATTCCTGTTCATGTGTGACAGTGCACTGCGGTTCCTAAAGTTTCTAAGTAATTTAGGGTAGATTCAACAGGAATTTTCATGACAGATGGAGCTCTCATAAACCTAAGGGTTCTGGTGGAGCACGAGCTGCCCATGAGCCAAGAGTGCCCTTGTGGCCAAGAAGGCCAATGGGATCCTGGAGGGCATTGGGAAGAACATTGCCAGCAAGTGATCCTGCACCTCTATTCAGCCCTGGTGAGACACGTCTGGAGTGCTGTGTCCAAATCTGGCCTCATCAGAACTCGAGATGTGGAGCTCCTGGAGCAGGTCCAGTGGAGGGTAACAAAGATGATTGATTGATGAGTGGGGGTATTTCTCTTATGAGGAAAGACTGAGGGAACTGGGCCTGTTCAGTCTCAAGAAGAGACGATTGAAAGGGGAACTGATCCACAAAAAAGAACTAGTATAGAAGTATCTGAAGGAAGGATGTCAAGAGAGTGCAGCCAGGTTCTTCTCAGCAGTGCCAAGTTAGACAAACTGCAATGGGCGGAAATTGAGGCACAGGAAGTTTCACCATGAGGAAGAACTTCTTTCCCATGCTGGTGACCATGCACTGGAGCAGGTTACCCAGAGGGATTATGAAGTCTCCCTCACCAGAGATATTCAAGAATCATCTGAATACAATCCTGTGCAATGTGCTCTGGGATGACCCAGCTTGAGCAGGGAGATTGGACCAGATGACCACTGTGGTTATTTTTACCCTGACCATTCTGTGATTCTGTGATTCTGTAAACAGACTACAGGTAAGGAACTGGCATGTGCACTCTCAGCGCTGTGATATGGAATTTATGAGATATGTACAGGTGCTTAAGCATTACCATTACAGTATTTTAAAGTTATTATAAATCTTATTATCTACAGTTGTTTAAGTGAACTTCCATGGAGCACACTGTGAAATTAACTTATTTGTATTTACTATTTAATTCAATCTGGATAAAAGTTAGCTAGATAACTGGAATAAATGCAAATAAAAAAAATTAATTTTGCAGAACATTCCATTCAGTTGAGAAAAGATTATTCCACAATTTAGATGGAAATTATTAATTTGTTCCAACACTGAGGAGAGCCTAGTGTTTCATTAACCACTGATTTGTGGTGATCTAATTTGGGAATTTTATTTTCTAACCCAGATGTTTTCTTTATTACACATCTCTAGTTTGTTAGGAACATGAAAGAGCAGATGGGAAGGTGATTTTCTATCTCCAACACATGTTCAGAATTTAGTCTCTCTTGTTTGTCAATTGGTTACAATTTTTCAGGTCATCAGATGTATTGTACATTTTACTAGGTTTTCCTTTCTCTTCTTGTCTTCCTCATCCTCCCACCAAAAGCAAAACCTACTAAGCAAAACCCTTTGCTCAAATCCCAACAAGTCTATATGCATGCTGAAGTTAACAACAAACTCATATACACATATTTTTATTAGGAGTTTGTTTCCCTGTAAAATAATAAAAAAAGGGAAAGAAAGCTAACTAAAAAAGCTATAGATAAAAATGATCCACTAGGTAAAGTTAATTCTAGGAGGGTTTTTTAAAGCATGCAATGACTACCAAATTCTGCTAGATAAGAAATTCTCCACCATATTACTTACTGAGGTCTGGGTGCAGCTCATCCACGTGTAGGGACCTCTTTGAATGGCAGATGTCAGGAACCAGATCACCCCTTGTGTCTCCCTCGTAAGGAGAGGATTAGTGCAGGTGGTATGACCCAGACAAGACCTGGTAGGAAGAAATTCCTGTATTAACTGGAAAGGAAGAATGGTGCTTTAGGGTCTAGCCAGTTGAGTGAATCTCATCAGAACACCCTTTTTAGAAATGTTTGGAAAGCTAAAGGCTGCCAACAGCACCTTTCAGTTCTCCTTTCTAGTGCCATTACATTGAAGAAATTTGGCTTAGGTACATCACAGAAGATCATAGCACATGGAGTCTTACATATGATCATTTGTACTGATTAGCATTTAAAATGCAAAACCATATCCTAGAAAGAATGAGAAAAACTTAGATTTCTTGCTTTTATTTTAAGGGAGGAAAATCTGACCACTTGAATGAAGAAAACCCATCAGTTCTTGTGTCTTTGTAAGGCAGAGCATAGTGAAATAAAAAAGAAGCAATCCATAGCAACTTTAAGAAAAAACAGTAGAGAATAAATTTAATTTTTTATTTTTTTCAAGATAGAAGTTTCAAAATACCTATAAGGTTTCATTTCCATATTAGAACAAATTTTTTTAAAAATTCTTCTCATACCTGGTTTTCAGTGGATTAAAATGTCTGGTGGAAAGAGGCTGAGAGAGAGACTTCTTCCCACAAAAATGAAGTTGTGAAAAGGAGACTTGAATTTCACCTTTCAACATTTTTGACAGCTTTAGGACATTTCTCCTCTCATTCATGCAGATAAAAACTTTCAGCTGTTTGTCATGATGAAAAAAGCTGATGGAATGCTGTGTGTTCCTATTTTGGTCTGGTTTGTTCTGGTTTGCATTTTTAAACCAGATACACCACAGGGTAATAGGCTTAGTCTGGGAGTGTGTGCAGGCTGGATGGGCCTAGGTTGTTTTGCACTAAGCTAAATCTGCATTGACATTCCACTGTGCTGCTGCCCATGTTACCTACTAAGTCTCTTTATGCACTTCTAAAGATGCCTGAGTGAGGTTCTAGATTGGTCTGTGAAACAAACATTGCAGAACAAGTTTTAAGGAGTGGGAGATAAGGAAAAGGTTAGAGTGCATTTCTCAGTTGTTTTGCCTTTTATTCACATGTACCAGAGTTCTGGTGCTAGTAGTTCTGCAATGGATTTTGGTCTTCCTTGACCAAATTCAAACACTTTCAATGATGAAATTTAACTTAGGTGTAGTTTTGTCCAAGTGACCTAATTAGAAAAATCAATTAATTAGTTTTAGTCATATAATATATAATATGTAGTCATTTTAGCTTGATTTTTGAGGCTTTTATTAAAGAATTGTATTTAATAGATCAGCAAAGAGGTCTATGATTCTATTGTCATGATATTATGGGAATGCCTGCACTACTTGGTGGGCTTCTTATGCAGGTTAAGGATTCTTACCACTCTGTCAGACATTTTTATTTGTAAAAGTGTTTTGTTGCAGACACATAGGCACTTTCAGTTGAAAACTATCTGAAGTTGAAAGCAGGGTACAATTCCTCCCTGTAGTGTAGATTTTCAGCCTGAAGAGCGCAAGATGTGCAGATCTGGATATTTTGTTTTATTTTGCCACAGAACTAGAGGACTGGCTTACATCAAGAAACAATATGACAATGGGGAAAAATGGCTAATTCATAGGTGAGTATTGTTCTTACTTAACCATCTCTGTGTACTCTAGCAAGGCAGGTATCAGATGTCACTAAAAATGCTCCCTATGCTACTTCTAGGCCACACATAACTGCCTTCAAGTCTTTTCTAACAGAGAATGACTGAATATCAACTGGGGCAGCTGAAGTTTTACTTCTCTAGGGATTGTTGTCCTGGATTGCAATTTCAGTTCATGGCTCTGGGGTGAGTGCCAAGGACCAGGTTCTCAGGGGCATCTTGGCCTCTAATATATTATTGTTTCAAAAGTGTTGCATTTGTCTAAGTCACTTGCTTTAACTCCCAAAAAATGAATAATTATAACATTAATTTTTTTTCACTTGAGACCTATTTTTGCTTTTATCAGAGAGAGTTTTTCTGTTATGTTTACAGACTGTTGTTTATCTTGCTTTCAGTGTGGGGAAAGAGGTCCTTTTTCCTATTTAATATTGGATCATTTCTCTTCTTCCTTATCTCACATAAGAGTTGCTTATCCTGGTACAAAGAAGTCAGATAGAGTTGTAACTTCACATATTCTCAATCTGTCAGCTATTATTTTAGACATATCTACTAATGACCAATATGAATTGTATAGTCCTATAAGTTCTATAGATTCCATTAATTAAATTTTACTTTTACTTCCAGTAGAGCTGCAACTTTAGTTACATTTTTAGTATTCTCTGCTTGTAATTATAGCCCTTCTTTTTCTTAGAGTTAAAATAAATATTTAAAACTCCTCAGGGAGACAAATTTACCCAGCACAGCTGAAAATCCAAATTCACATCCGTTCATTTTTGGTATACAGTGAATTTTATGAGTCTTCTCTATATCCATTTGCCTCATGTCACAGCCAAGTTGATTGCTTTTGTCACCATGTACAAATTCAGAGTAGATCCATTCAGGGGTTAGTGGATCACTGATGTTAAGACTAGGACCAGGAAATTTGGGAAGAAACTGTGATCGTAGCACTACCTCTTTAAAAGAATTTGGATAAGGAGCCCTGTGAATAGGATCTTTATGCATATTTGTACTTCATGTGTGTGGCTTCATATACTGTGATTAAATCCTCCATCTTGGTATAAATGTAATTTCTTTTTAAATTAGTCTGAAAAATGATTAAAATTTCTGGCTTGGCATGTAGCATACCGCTATACAGTGGCATGTGCTATTTTTTACTTAATTAACAAACCTATTTGGCTATTTTTTTTCAGTGATCTGGTTGACATTTGTGAATTCATAGAATAGAACATTTTCTTTGAAGACATTTTCATGTAAAAAAAAGTAATGATCTTATCTTTAGTCAAAAAGTTAGCACATGGGGTCAAAAGTATACTGAACAATGGTGTTGATCAGGAGTCTGCTGTGGAGCTTTTCCTAGCAATGCCTTTACTATTTTTTAGAACAAGTCTGTGTGAGTATGTATACACAAGGAATGGAGCTGGCTCAAGGCACATAAACGGTTTAGAAACAAACATTTGCTTTAAAATTTTTGTATTGTTATTGCTAGTATTGCTCACAGTATTTCTACTTGTTTAAAAAAAATTGTTTACACTTCTTGGACTCTTATATACTCATTAATCTTTCACATCTGATCTCTCACACTGCTTACATAAGACGAATAAATTTCCAATTTACTTTTTACTAAAAAAATAATTACTCATTCCTAAAGAATGTGGTTTGGACTAAAAGGAGGGGGAAGATGATTAATAGAAATACTAATTCATTTTTCCCCCAAAGGTAGTATCCACATAATAAATAAATAAAATTACCAAGTCTACATTTGTAGACTTATGCTTCCCTTTCAAGCTGAGCTGTCTTTTTCTTTCTTGTGAAGTGGTTCCTGGATGAGTTTTATTGTAGAAACACAAAAATGGGATCGCCATGGTGTTTCTGGCAGTAATTCCAGACAAATTGGAGCAAGGAATCCATAGACACCATTGTCATTGATCGTGAAGCTTGCAGGGTAGTTTTGCAGATGGAAGTGCTTAGATAAAGGAATTCAGGATGTGTCCATTTTTCTCTGGTGTCAATGTTTAAGTATTGTGGAATAGTGCGCTACTCAGACTTAAATTACTTTCTTTCCCCTTAAGAAATAAGAACCCTCTTATTGTCTAAAATTGTTAACAAAATCCGTCAAATGATCTCTAATGATACTGGGGATGTGAAGAAAGTTGCTTTAACAACTTAAAAGAAGCTCAAGAATATTTTAGATGTCTTACACAAACATCTTGTGTGCACCTCCTCTCTTTAAGCTCTGTCCCATGTAATTTGGCTTTAACACATCGGCAGGTATGCACTCATTAAATATAAACATCCTTCAAATAGAGCTGCCCTTACTCTACATTGTCATCCCAGACAAAAATTTTGTGGTTTCCTTATTTTCAATTTCAGAAGATAAAATTACAATGCTTTCAAATTTCACGAGTAAATTCCATGTCATGGAGACTATCAAATTTAAGCCTAACATCTGTGTGATCACTGATTTCGACTTCATTTTTGACAGCAGAATATAAATTTTGAGAAGAAAATCCATGACATCTGGTTTGAAATAAAACTTTATAACCCACCTATTCCTCTGACAGAGTAGCTGGCAATAACTTGAGGTGAACTATCATGTTCATGAACTGTAGTGTTCATTATCCAGGACATCATATCTGTGTTCTGTGACTGCATGGAATTGATACTCATCAAATAGTTTTGTTCTCCTTTTTTTTTTTTTTTTTTTTAAATTTATTTTTGTTCTTTGATGGCACATAAAAACCACCCAGATAGGGACTGTGTTATGGCAGATGCTCTATACAATATGTGATTATGCTTTCAATGTACCCCTAAGGATATTCTGGCCCTTGTCAACCCTTGGATGCTTAGCCAGCTAGAATCAAACATGAAGTTCATATTCACAATAACAGGCTTTTCCCAAGTAGTGAAAAATTAATTAATTTAAGCATGGAGCTAAAAGTGGAAAAAAACCTGGAAATCTTCTTAACTTGTCCTGAGGATAAAATTAAAAAGAAACCAGAAAACTCCACAATAAACTAGTAAAATAAAATATCTTTATCAAACATGGTTCTCAAACTCTTAAAAATAACACCAAGCATCTATGCTTACAGCTGTTATTTATGCTTTCTGCCAGTGGAGATAATCTGGATGTACTTAGCTCTGAGTACTTCTTGTTTAAGGCAAATATACTGGAAATAAATGAACTCCAAAAAATTTAATGGGTTGAAAGACAGCTTGAGGAAACAAAGGGTATTTCATTGTTTTATATATATATATATATATATCTATAATTCTCTTTAAAAATTTGAGAATTACTTATGTTAAATACTTTTATGGTCCCCATAGAGGGAAGGAATGCTGAAAATTAAACTGAAACATAAAGCAAGGAATGCTTTTTTGGAGAACTTGAAAATCTACAATCTGAATAAAAAAACAAGAAAACCTGAACCTGTTTTTTTCTATTTACTGATGATATTAAATGTTTCTGTCAAATGCAAAAAAAATTCCTCTCATTTTGATGCCATCCAGATGTTAGTTTAAAAAGCTCTTATGTCTTGTTCTTACTTTAAATTTATTTAAATTTATTTGAAATCAAATAATTCTTGGTGAGATGAGACACATAGTCCGTGAAAGGCAAGAGTAGGCTGCTACCAGCATAAAATGCAGGAAATTTTTCCAACCTCTTTTATGTGACTTATGAAATGTAAAATAGGTTGATGGGATATGAAATAGCTGATACAGACAGGATACTATCTAGGAAAGATGTATGTGATTCCCTTCCAAACTGCATTATCATACAAACCCAAGCCTAAAAGTCACACCTTTCTCCTCCTAATATTTGCTGTGATTTCTTTTTAATGCAATCAAACTCGGCAGATCTAAATAGCAAAACACAAAATGGTTCAAAGGGAGAAACATTTTAAGATGAACCATGTTGATACAACACATGAATTAAGGAAGTACATAAATAAGAGAGAAAAGCCACCATATGTTTGATTAGAAGTGGTGAAATAGTATGAAGAATTTTTAAGAAACATTTCAGCCTAAATAGATTCTGGGTGTGGCTTCAGTCTGTGCAGAGTTTTATTGTGCACTAACATTTGTGAATAATCTGAGAAAACTTTTGTTCATACAAATGTTTTCAGACAGCAGATTCCAAATCTGTAAGTCATGGTTTTGTCTCAAAATGTGTTCCTATAAACAGGGAACCAAACTTGCCTGTGGGTGGAACAGCTGTAGGCCTTGGCTCTACTAGTCAGGGAGCAGAACCAAAATCCTGTGGCAATGGAGAAAAAATATCCAGGGCCTTACTCAAAGGATGTCTATAGATATGTGATGAAATTTTAAGTTCAAACAGACCAGTAAACAGAACAATTTCTTAAGAGTTTTGATTACCAGATCTTTTTATAATAAAAATTGCAGTTTATTGATGAATTTATGTTAAATGCAGAAAACGTCATTATTTAGGGACCTTAAAGATAACCCAGTTCCAGCCCCCATGCCATGGGCAGGGACACCTTACACTAGACCAGGTTGCCCAGACAGCCCTTTTCCAACCAGACCTTCCAGGGATGGAATGTCCACAATTTCTTTGGCCAACCTGTTCCAGTGCCTCACCAGCTGCACAGTAATGTTTTTTTTCTGATATCTAATCTAAACCTACTCTCTTTCAGTTTGAATCCATTCCACCTCTCACTACATACTCCTGTAAATTGGGGTCTCTGCATCTTTCTGACAGGCTCCATACAATTTTCCTTACATGTCTAAAAAAATCCATATTTCTATGGAAAAAAAATCATAAACACTTCAATATATGCATCAGACATTCATTCTCTATAAATTATGAGGTGTCAGAAACATGTCCTTCTAATTTATTCATTCAATGAGATTTCTTTTGAACAGGCACAGGCAACTTCCTGAATTATATGTGAATATAAGACCAGTGTTTGAAGATAATTATAAGATATTATATTGATAAAAAAGAAAGAGAAATTATAAAGCTATAATACGTAACCCCTGAGTTTTGTTTATTGGGTTGTGAAATGTACTTTATTTTCACCAGATAGCAATTCAAGGGTCAAGGAACAATAGAGATATGGCCACAATACACATGGGAATGTTGTAATATACACAATTTGATGATAATTAGGGCAACAAAACAAATTTTAGAGGAGATAAATGTGTATATAAATCCAAATCTACGTGCAGTAATATGTGTTTTAGCGTCATATTGCTGCTGTTGCAAGTGACTAACCCTAACAGAATGGAACTTCAGAGTAGGAGAAAACTCTGCTCAGATAGCAACGTACATAATAAGTCCCATAATAAATAAAAGTTTGTTACAACACTACATTAGAAGAGTTTATACTTTTTTACATCTTTACCACTGGTCCTTTTGTAAAAGTAAAGCTCGTAATTTAAAGTTCTGACTTGCTTCCTTAGGAAAGTAGAAACAATAAATACCTCATCCAAATAATGGAAAATAAACATGATGATAATTTAAAGTTCATGTTGCAGTGTTTACTTGTGTTGAGACTTTATTTGCTAAAACTGACCCTGTAAAGACTTTTTTGAGACAGAGTTATTAAGCCCTGAGAGCAAGGGTGGAACTGCAGAACAGCTGGAAACGGAGGGATCACAGCTTTAATAATAGCAGGGCATGCACCAATGGAATATCATGTATGGAAAACCCATTGGGAACCACACGGTGTTTCCCAGCTACACAACTGTCCAGGAGGCAGCTGCAGCAGGTGGGATGCACACTCTGCAGCTTCTCTAAGGTGGAAGAGCTGCTTTTTTCATTTGAAAATAGGAGTAGGACTATGTCCTTGGAGTTTTGAGACAAGGAAATTTCCCAGGATTGTAAAGTTTGCTTAGAATGTTTGTCTTTAGTATCTATGTGTCTTTTTCTTTCTTTCCTGCTGAATCTTGCAACCATTTTGTTTGAAAGACATGGATTACTGACAGACTTGATTTCTGGTAGAGCAGCCTCTCCTACAATATTTAGTTCCCTGCCTCTTCTTTTTGTGGTTTATTCCATCTGTCCAAATACCACCAGTCAGATTTTGTTGTACTGACTTTGGCTGTGGTTGATGTTTCCTCCTACACATGGTAATACTTGCCATGGCCCCAGATAATTTTAGAATGACAGAGTGGGATTTTACCATTACACACAGAATTTGAAAGGCTTCTTTTTCTGATTGCACAAAAAGGAATGAAAAGCCAAAGCAAAGTTTAACAGGTAATTTGCCTTGAATGACAAAATTTTTCCTTTACATAGTACAACTTCAAGGAGAGAGCCTATGTTGATATGCTTAATATACATCTCTGCAGAAGACAAAGACATTTTATTGACAGCAGGAAAATGTTTCAGACAAGACTAATTGATCTTGTTTGATTAATAAAGTAGGTCTCTTTGCAAAGAGAAAGCTTTTCATATAGTTTAGATTGTGCTTAATCTAGATTAACTGAGATTTCTGAGTTTCCTGTCTGATGGGAATAAGGAGGCACAGCTGGAATCTTACCTTGGGTTGAATCCAAACTAATTCTCACAGAGAACCAGGATAAGGTTTTTGATCTACAGCCTCAGACCCTAGCCTAATTTCGGAATTCACTGTAGCACATGAAAGGCCAAGGCCAGTTGAGCTCAGGTGATTGCCATGCCACACCCTCAAACTTTGCACCAAGTCCGTTCAATTAACTATTCAGTCCTGTATAAAACAAAAACTAGCATCTCTGTCCCTCTCTCTTTTGTCTAACCCCAAACTGGCAAAGTATTTTTAAATTATTGGCTGGGGGTGGGCAAGAGGGGAGATGCCTATAAAATGCTTTAGGTGTCTAACACAGTCCTAAAATATTGCCAGCTGAAATCCATCAACTGATGGCCCTATAAAAGTGGTACCAAGCACACGGGCTCAGTATATGGAAGGCCAGAATATGGAGTGAGTTCATTTGTTCTTGTGAGGGAAGTAGGGAATTGCCTGATTTATTGTACATACCAAACTTGTTTTTCATGTCAAATAAAATTCTATAATCATCATGTGATTTTTAAGGTAACCTATCAAATTCACAAACTCACCTAATAAAAAAGATACACATGCAGTAAGAAATTGGTCTTATATATGATGGGCACTGAGATATGTAAAACTTTTTGTCCAAAAGGTTTAAATTACAAAAAAAAGATTTATTTTCCTGTTTCTCACAGCAATAATAGGCTTCCACGGCCAGAAAAACCTGCAAAGAAAGGGTGACAGAAAAGCATTTTATTTTATAATAATCCATTATGTTTTCTGATGGTTGTTGACTAGACAGACAAATCAAATACTTCTGAGATACATAAAAAAGTGAAGTCAAGTTGACTTTTATTTACATTTCAATACCAGTCAAGCAGACCTCCATGCACAAATGGACTTATCCCAAACAGCAGAATCAAAGCCCTGTATGAGATAACTAGAAATTCTGTATAAATTTAAACTGCCAAAGCCAAGAATACAATTTTCCTCAAGTAACCATCAGATCCTGATAAAGACAGCTGTGCTTTCTGAGTCTCATCTAAATATGAAATTTGATTCTTTCCCTCTATCATTCCTTCCTCTGGGATTTGTCTTGATCCATCATTTGCAGTTAGAGACTTTAGTGCTGGAGAGGCATAACCTACTGTCCCTCCTTGCAAAACACATGGATGAAGGTATGAAATACTTGATCCAGTTCTCCTTCAGTGCATCTCTACCCCTATATGCTTTGTTCTGAGAAAAACATTGAAATAGAGCAGGGTCATCAGCAAAGGCAGTTGGACCGAAGACAGCCTAATTCTGAATGACATTCAACAGAGCCAGCAGCCAGTATGTTACTGAGAGACATTTGTGAGAACCAGCTGTTTCCAGCTGCTGACTGCTGCTGTCTTGCTTTTGGGAGCATTTTCTGGTTCCCAAAAACACTGAGAGAGAAAAATGTGGTGTGCCAAACCACTCTGGGAAGACTGTTGAATTGAGTCAATATGATTTAGGACTAGGGAGAATATTCTCCTTCCCACCCACTGAAGTTGCTCCTCCTTGCATGAACAGACTGCAGTTTCCCAGCTTGTGCTCCCCCTCACTCTGCACAATCCATGAGCACAAATATGATCCAGGTCATGTTGTAAGCACATACCAACATTTACACACTGTCAAATTATCTGCAGAGTTTGATAAAGAGCTTAAGACAGTTGTGTGCTTTTGTCCCAGCTTGGATCTGGATGTGCATGACCAGATGATCCCTGACACAGTTCAAAATGTGAGCCTAAATACATTCAAATCTCCTGGTCACATTTGCCTTGGATCAGTGATCTGTGTCCTGTGACCACGATGTGTGGCACAAATTTATGTATCTAATCAAAGATTGGTCCTGTAATCACTAGGTCCCAGAGAAAGAGTGCTCATAATGATGCTAGCAATAGAAATTATGACGTTGACTTCAGGGAATAGAGAAAGCAAGGCAAGATGGAAGTATTGTTGTCCAGTTCGAGTATTAAGATGTAAAATATTTGCATTAGCAATAATCATAGATATTTCTCTCCTGCACAGAGAGAAAATAGTAAAAGTTTACTTAAAATCTGCTTTTGAAGGGGAAAGACAACAGTGTTTGTTGTTATCTTGGCAATAAATGAATTGTCCATCCAAAGATATTTTATTTGACGCAGTTTACAAGGGATGCAGTTTGTGAGCATTTTATTACTTTGTTGTCTGCTTGGAGATTTTGTCTTTTGTGACACAGATCTTGAAGCTCAGTACTTGAAGCCCTCTGGCATCACTATTGCTTTGTCATTAATTTCAAAGCTCTTCAGACAGCAGGACTACCCAATGGGAAGGGCTCAAACCATAAAAACACCAGCATCTTGAGAGCAGGAAACACAATCTTATACATTCTGTTCCCACTTTTTCAAAGGTGATAATCATGAGCAGCAGTGAGAGATTCCAAAGAATAAAGAGACATCAAAAGAGACTAGATGCTGGTGTCAAGCCTGTATGAAAATCTACTGAGCAATGTTTGCATGTTTTACTTCATTAACAAAGCATATGGAATAAAGATCTGAAAAATAAAACAGAATTGAAAGAAGTCTGACAAATGAGATGGCCAGGAGGATCTGCAGACATCTCTTGAATGAGATGAGCAGAGGGTTATGTGACCTGAACAATCACACTAACAGATGTGAGCACTGTGACAGAAGTCACAGTGGGGAACTGAGTGGCAGAAAGATTCTGGTAATACTAATGGATACAGAAAGGAAATGGAAGATGTCGATGTGAAGCAGAGAAATAGGGCATCTACTGCCATAAGACAGAAAGCAGAGCTGTGATATGAAGGTACCAGAGGCAGAACTCCAAGGAGAAAGAGGCTGATGTTTAGGAAATATTGAGCAAGAGCAAGAGAGAGCATAATCTACATCTAGCAGGAAGAAGTAGAAGATAAAAAGAATGTAAAATTTATGCCAGAGCCAGGAAGTTTTCTCACTTTATGAGAGTTATCTCCTTTTAAACGAAAATTTTCATAATTTCTTTTGATGAAGAGATATTTATAAAAAAATCAAAGAGTCAATAATATCCTATATACCTCAGGATTTAAAACTAAACCAAACAAAATTAACAGTCAATATAGGTTCTGTCTTCATGGAATGTAAGTCACAAGAAGTTCTTTAAAATACAAAAAATGTAAAAAATAACATTTATGTCATGAGTGTCATCTGGGGATATTAACAGATAACATGGAAAATTAACTAATTGGCTCAAAGTTGAGCATAAACAAAGCTTGATATGGGAATTTGCTTTACTTCCCCTGGGTTGGAAGTCAGTGTGTTTCTCGAATATTGCTAGAGAAATACTATTGAGAATGATGCAATTACAGAAAACACTAATTTCTCAGAGGCAAATAATGGTAGTAATGTTTGTGAAGGAAATAATATATATCTTCATCACATACACCTGGGAAGAAATGATGCTGTTAGAGATTTGTTGGAAAGTAATGAAGACACTGTACAGAAACAGTGTACAAAGTAATTTTGGATGGAAAGACAATTGAGTTTAAGTGGAACAAAACCCCAGAAGTAATTAAAAAACCACCCAAACAAGAAAAAACACACAAAAAACCAAACAAAAAACTAAACCCTAAATACTCTCCAATTACAAAAATATCTAAGCTTCAATAATAAGTATTTAAATATTTGATATTCAGTATTTAAAATAATTTAATATAAATAATCTAACATTCTTTTTTTTTTTTTTTAATTAAGCCTTGGTAAACTGTGAGAATAGTTAATGAAATTGGCCAGAAGATAAATATCAGGAACCGATATGGGGTACATCACAATTTGTGCACCAGTGACTTGAAAAAATAAAAAAAGAAATCCACCAAACTCCTCTATTTGAAGTTGTATTCAAATCATGGGAAAACTTTGCTAGGGAAGAGTTTTTGACAGTACTGGCTTAAAAGTTAATGAAGAAAGAATATAGGTATAAGAGAGAATTCCATCAAGTGAGGCAACAAGGTACAAATTACTCATGAAAGAAATCTTTTTAGGGAAATAAAAAGTTTAAGGAAAGGAAATAATGAAAAATTGAATTGAATAGGCCATTTGAAAGCCTAAAAAAATTCAGAGGAAACATTTAGAGACGAACAAATTTGTGTTCATTAATAATCTCCTACATGGGTTTTATAAGGAATAATCTTGACAAGAGAAAATGATGCATAAACTGATGAAGAACATATAATGGGATAGATGCTAGGAGCCTTCTAACCATGAGAGTACTGAAATGTTGAAACATCCTCCCCATAAGACAACAGGAGCAAAAGCCAATTGAAAAATGAGTAGCATACATTTTGGGATATTGCATTAGAACCTGCTTTAATTGAGATTCCTAAATATCTAACTTTCTTAATAAGAATTAGAGTAGTTCTTAGAGGGACACAAAGTGACGTTTTCCTAACAGACCTGAATCAGAGCCCTTCTGTAAGTTATAGTTGTAAACCCATTTTGCAAGAGAGAAAAACTGAACCAAGCATCATATTTGTGAGACAGAGAATTCACTTGATTAAAGTATTAATTACAGGTATTTTACACTGAAGAGTAAAAGAAGGTGAGGGAGAGAAGCGAAGATGAATGCAAGGATACCATGTTTACCCATCTCATTTTTTCCTTAGGCATTGTGTTGACTTCAGTGAGTATCTGTTCTCAGAGCAAGCATGTTGGGCTTTGATTTGGGACTAGAATTGAGCCAGTCTGTAACTGCACAGCATTTCTTATGTTGAGTTTTCTCTGGATGGAATTTCTGTCAGCTAGGGAAGAAACTGTTTTCCCAAATATAGATCAGATATGAACCCTGATATCCAACTTTCACCCTCTCAGATGCAGGTCAGCCATGAAGTAATGCAAAATATGAGTTAGGACCATATACTAAATCCTTCAATAGATCTATTCTGCAGTTTGAGAAAGTTTACCTTAATAGGTAAAGATGTAAAAATTCATTAAGCATGTAGATGGCTCTTATTTTTCTTGCATTTAGATGTCTTTTCTCTTTTAAATAAAAAATACCTGATTTCCTTCACCAAATTTGCTTTTTATTCTGGAGTGATAGCAAACAAATTCAGAAGAGGACTGCAAGCTTGTAAAGACTATTGGCCTGACTGATTGGTGAAATGGTAACACAACCTGACATTAATCAAGCAGACAAGTTCTGGGGGGACCACTAGTTTTCATAGAGGTAAAAACTGAAAAGTTTGATTCTACCAAGGAAAGCTGGGAAGAAAGGGATTTTTCCCAAGTGAGGGAAGGATAGCTCAGCCTAGGAAGGCTATTGCATTGCAGTGTATTAAATACAGTACTGGCAGATGACTTGAAAAATGCTTAGGGCCCCAATCCAGAAAAGCACTTAAACGTGTGGATACCCTCTTTGTAACTGTTTACTCGACAACTACATAAAGTTATGAGTTAATAACTCAATCGTTTTCCCAAGGGCAATAATCTGAAATTTTTTCTCAGAATTAGGCTGAAGATAAAACTGCAGGAAACAAAATAAAGAATCTTTCCTTATTGCTGTGGCTGAACAACACACATCATGTTTATTTGTGAAAGCATTTTAAAGCCTGATATATTTTTATAGAACCAATTTTTGTTCATAGCAGAAGAGCACCTATCAATGACTGCACTCATTATTAAAACCCTTTCTTATACTGTGAAAGGAGACAAAAGTTTTGTAAAAAAATGCATCAATCTCTTTGGCATGTAATGTCAGGGACATTTTTATGGTAGTAAACAAAATCACTGGCTTCCAAATGCGACCTCACTTTCATCAGATACAGTTGGAGAAATCAAAACAAATTTAAATGGAAGCTCCAAGAATTGTTTCACTGGAAAATAAATGGAGGAAAAGCCCATAGGAGTCCACAGTGTATAAAATAGCAAATACTTCAAAAGTGCTGACAGCAGGGCTGAACTGCTAAGGTGACGAATGCTCAGGACGCTGTACAACATAAACAAATGTGTGTTTTAAGTATACAAGTGAGGCCATACTTTGAGAACAACGTCATGTCATTTCAGCCTCTGTGTCTAATAGCATCTCAGTGGTGGTAAACTAACTGATCCCATTCAAGTCCCAAAGACACTAAGATCTCAAAGAACAATGTAAGTGTTCTGCATTAAAATCCTGGTCAGCAATATTTTGTGACTGTTCTTAAAACGATTGGTGAGAATACAAGCCCAATTCAGTAATTATTGGCCCCATTTATTATTATGTGGCAAAGATATTTAACTGAGAATTTATATTAGAAATATGTCATCAGGAATCCCAGAAAAAGTGTAATTTGACTGACTGGGTAACATGTAATACATCTATTTTTACAACGTGATCCTATCTTAGGTCAAGAAATAAAAATTAAAAGAAAAAAAAAAAGAAAAAAATAACCCAGAAGGAACAATATTTTCTTCCTAGTCTGTTGGACAATGAACACATTTATTTATATAACTGGGTCTAGGAAGCAATCCAATTTCCTAGTAGTCTGTATTCATATTGAGGCAAGATATTGGCATGTCACCCACCTTTCTGCTCCATGTTCGAGTCTTTTTTATAGAAAGGAGGCCTGGACATGTGAGCTCACAGGGATCCCTGGCTGATGTCTGAGCTGGAAGACCAGGAGACAGAACTGTGGTTTTCACTGCAGTGAATCCCAGCAGGTAAGTCTAGACAATGAATTTATTTTTTTTATTGCACATTGTTCTGTAAAGCATGCGGGATTTGATCACTCTAGTAGTTCATTTCTGAGCCCTCTTACTGGAAATCAAAGTGGAGCAGAAGATCTCAGTTGACATATAGATGGTTACATTTTCATGAAAGGAGACATAAAATCATCAAAAAGAGATATTCTGTCATAATAATTATTTCTCAAATGTCTGAAGAAAATGAATCTGCTCTCAAGGCATACCATGCTTACCTAGAATTTTACAACAGGAAAATATGTGTTTACAATTAATTAGCACACTATTTGGGGACCTAAAGCTGGTATTTCATCTTGTTGTCCCAGTTTGCGGTTTCCAGGACTGTTGGATAAAATAAGCAAAAATTATTGAATCACATGTATCCTCATTTTGAATGTGATGACTTCTTTACCAGCAATGTCCTAAAAGTTGATTTCAATAAAACTACGTTCATCAAAGTCAAGTAATTTAAAAACTGAGTTTCTTTTCTGTCATGGATTAATCTTGATTTCCCATGTCAATGTTTGAGTTTTGTTGGTTTTGGTGGTAGTGGTGGTTTTTTTCCTTTTCTTATAATTCGGTTCTTCATTATAAAAGTTTCCTATACTTCATAAGGAGATCAAATCCTTATTCAATTTAACTTGAGGCTGATTTCAGCATGGTGAAGAAGCCCAACCTATTCTGAAACATACTGAACATCTGTATGTGTGGCAACTTAATTTTAGGTTCCTATTCCCCAAGATGGAGTCTGTAATCCTTACAGGATGTGAAGGCACCACTGAGAATTTAGTTTAGAGCATTTTCTTGCTGGGAGTCATGTTACCCACATGATGTTCTACCCATATACATGTCATTAGGGGTAAGAAGGAACCATCTGAGATTGCAATTTCAAACAGCGCCCACACACATACCTCCTTTGATCCTAGAATTATTTTCTTCCAAACATCTTAGTCTTCACCAAATGCTTCAATGAAAGAGTTGGAAAGTGTTTGTGATATTGGCAGAAAGCTTTTCCTTAGCTTCATTTTTGGAAACAACTGAGCCTTTTTCAGCAATACCCTTCAAGAATTACAAAGAAAATAATACAAAAAACTGAAAACACCATAAATCCTGAATCATAAGCAAAGGACAAGCATGGAAAATTTAAATTCAGCAATTAGTTTAACCAAGTTATAAATATCTGCAAGCTGAAGCTTTTCATGTTTCCATTGAGTTAGACAGCCTCAATTTAGACATTACTACTTGCTATGTCTATAACACAATACCCCACCCCTGCCCTTCCAAAAATGAAAAGATAGCAGTTACAGGATTACTTAGTTGATGGTTTCTATTTAAATTCTTTCAGACTTTTTATTCAGCTAATGTAGAAATAAGACTCAGTGTCTGAGTATTGTTCTAATCTATCAGAGCATTGCTCTAATACAATGAACACATGAAGTAAAATAATCAGACACTGTCATGAACAGGTTGGTTGGACAGTTCACTTCCGAACTACTGTGCAAATAAATCTTTCAAAGTTTAACTTGATTTAAACAATCTAGTGGTTTCTGTTGCTATTCTTGTCCATCTTCTATGTTGGGTTCTTTATTTCTTAGAGTTCTTTCCAAAATTTTCAGTACTTGTTTTTAATTTACCATTCTCACACGATGATCTGCCAGCTGCTGTCTTGTGATTTGAAAGTTGGTGCCAAACATAATGATTGCTTCATACATTTCCTGAACTAAAAGCTGGGAAGGTAGTCTTGATACTATAATAGTCATAACAAAAAGTAACCATCAACCCCCTAAAAATATCTTGCTACCTGATATCTGAGATTCCTTAGGTTTCTGTGTCATCTTAACTTTTCTTCAATGAAGAAATCATTGCCAAGGATTATGTTCACGTATCAGAGATGAACACAGGCTAAAATCTTTCCCAATTTTAAACTATCTAATCTCATCAAAATCAAAGGGATTATGCTTATGTGAAACAAAGCAGTATTTATTCATTTGCCTCCATTCTCTATCAGCCTGCCTATAACAGCAATAGTTCTTTTGATAACTTCTGCATGTCTTGCCTGTTGTATCCTGTAATCTTGCTTATTATCTTTCTCAGCATGTCTTGCAGATTAGTACAAAAGTAGAGGGAAAGGTTAAAAAGGAAGTGTTTTATAAATATCTACCACCATCCAAGCATGCTTCAGTTCAGCAGACACTGTTTCCCTCTTGCTGTGCTGGATATAGATTTTGGCAGCCTTGAAAACTTCTAAGAGAATGTTGCAAGACTAAGAAAATATTAAATTAAAAACTTCATCAATATATACATATTTTCAAATAGGCAGTGTAATCCTCCTGCTCATTTGTGTTATTACTAAGTCAAGGAAAATCACAATGGAATTTTTAAAATCTATTTTCTTTATTTAGATTGTAAATCTCATTCATATCCCATTAGCAGATGCTAGTTATTGCTAGCTACTGCAAGTGTCTTCTCTGGATCATGCTGGCAGAATATAAGATAAAAGACTTTGAGAGCTGAGAGTTTTCCTGAGATGATCAAAGCACTGCAAAAATTCGCTGTTTCACTGTAGCATCTGCAGCTGGGCCATCAATTTCCAAAGCACCTCATGCTGGCTGAGAAGAGAAAATAAGGCTATTCAAAGATGAGTTTGAAGATACTCCCCTGCCAGGAAAAGCAATAACTGAGCCTCTGAGTGAGGTGGAATATCTGGGTATTTCCAAAATCATAAAAAATATTCCCTCAGCTAGCTTAAGTGTGATATTTCAGACTTTTGGAGAGCTGGTTAGTCTTCCTCAAATCTAAGATTTCATTCCACACAACAGTAGAGTACTTCATGCTCTGAAGTAAAGAAAAAGCATGTGTTTTTTCTTTTCAGGCCAAAAAAATTTGGACACACTCAATTTGTTCCATACACCTCTACAATTTATTTTCCTCTTTTATTTACAGAGAAAGGTCAGAATGTACTAAAACAAAAATTTATATATGCACATCCAGATATACACATATGTACAAAGATAACATATGTATGGAAACATAAAATATATACATGCACAAAGACATATATCTAGCTACAGAAAGAAGGCAAGACATATAAACATATGTACACATATAAGGATCTTCACCTTTGGAGGAAAAAGATATATGTATAAAATGATACTCTTAATTTTCAATTAACTTGATACCATGGCATAGTCATGGGGTTTCTGTTTGGCTGTTTGGTCTAAGTGAAGATTGAAAGCAAATTATGATACAGCCAGCCACACTGAACAGCATGCCATAGGATTACTTTTGGAGTAAGTCACTGTGACCCAGGCTATTCGACCCTGGCCATAAGTCACAGCATTTCAGCTCCCGTTTTTACCATGGGCACTTGAACTCACAGAACAGCTGCAACACGGAGATGGCACAAACCACTTGGACATTGTTGAATGGGAAGCAGACTTTAGCCAATTTTTTCACCATACCTGGGACCAAAATTTCACATTTCAGCCTGTAATTATTAATACCTTGCTGCATATGTATGTTTATAAACTACAGTTAAATTTTACAGACAGGTTGTAGCAAGGGTGGGAAAAGCTAGGACAGTTCTGTATGACTCAGTATAAGCAATTACTCTGAGCTACATTTTGCTCTCAGGAGGGTCTGACATCTCTAATTACTGAAAATTTTTGTTTTCCTCTGTTTGGTGCAACCCCATGTAAGGTCAGGAAGGACAGTTCTAGTCTGCAGTAATTGAATTTGGCTGATTGGCTACATCAGCCTGTATGAAGAAATCTCTAATGAGGAACAACTCATGGTCTGCTGAGCAAGTCTCCCATGATCAAGTAGTTTTGTTTCTTATATTTTCAAACGTTATGCATCCATGTGTTACCATGTTTTACGTGAGGTTAATCAGAGAGAAAAAAAACACTTTTTTGAGTCCCTTTAAATAATAAATATTAAGCCTGTTACCATTTGCTGTGTGGATTATGCAAAAACAGCCTGTTTCTTATTTGTTTTATTTTTTATGGGAATTTCCCTCTGATTCACTGACATTTTGAATGAATCATTGGAACTTTTATTATTTTAATAATAGGTCTTTTCTAAAGGTTGAACTGGGTAAGCTGAATACTCTTAAACACTGTCCAGCAATTTAAGAATGGAATTGAAGGTTGTAAGAAAAAAAAAAATGTAACAGGATATATTTTGTTTTAAAGTCTTGGCACAACATATCCCAAATAGATTCCAAAGTGAATTCTGAAATACCAAAAAAAGTCAGAATAAAGAAAACTCAAAACTCAGTCCCTCAAACCTTTTCTTGCAGATAATTTTGGTGATGTGGGGTCATATACCCAGAGAGTCACCTCATGCCTCCTCTACTTTTAACCCTTTACATGTCTTTCTCTTGACACAGCAAGAATCCATTTATATGAGACAAAACACTATGATTAATGGAACAGCACGACATATAGCATAAGTTCATGGGGCCAAGCAGACCTTTGTTGTAAGTGTGTATCTTACAGTGCTTCCCAGGGTACACAAAATGTTCATTAATGAAGGGAAAAGGAAAGAAACACTTGCTTTTCTCATTACTGTTGTCTTCATGGCCATTATTAAGCATTATTGTCTGTCAGTGTGCTGAGGTGACTAGGGAATAGATTAATGTTCCTTTTGTTGTGCAAGGTTATGAGCAAGTTGGGGATATGGTCTGTTTAAGGCAAGTCTTCAAGATGTCCAGCACACAGAGAAAATTCTGCACAAATTCCTCTGGCCTTAGAAAGCAGCTAAAAATTCAGTTGAAAAAGTTCCTCCTTTACAGACTGGAGAAAGCATAATTAAGCCAGTTTGTGAAAAACAATAAAAATTTTTGTATAAGAGATTTTACCTGAGTTTTCTCTTTCTTACCAATTCTGCCTTTTATAAAGAAAATACTTCCCCCTAGAATGATTATTAGAATACACAGCTATCATGCAATCAAGAGGAATGAATACACTGTGCATTGCACCAGGAGGTACTGGTTCATTCTGATTGCAGTAAGAAGGGCGTTTGCTAAAGGGTATTTAAAAGCAGCATTTATTAGAGCTAGAATTATAAAGCGAGGGTGGTATAGATAACCTTCCCTTCAGGTTCTGGGAGCCTTGAGTTGTGCAGTGCCTCTAATCAGGATGAGGAATGTTGGTCAGAGCCCATCCATGGTAGAGTTGCCCCAGTTTGGTAATTTGAACTATGTTTTCAAGGTAACAACTCTACTCCTCATTTCTACTGTCAAACAAAGAAGATATGCACGTGTGAACTCACACTGTGAGATAAAGGCAAGGCCATGCAGGCAGTGTTGCATCTTAGAATACAAAGAATGTAGTATAAGATGCCTGTTATAGTTTTCTTATAACTGTGTATATTTGTTTATCTACACTTCCTGTAATAACAGCACAGTAATATTGTCACTAGGACTGTCTAGTAACACTTTTTATTCAGATTTTAAGCAAGATATTAGCAGAATTTTTAAAAGCAACTGAACAGGATAGCAATGCCTTTTTTGCACACTATAAAAAAACTTTGACAAGATGTTAGCTTTCTAGAAGTATACAATTAGAGTTAACATCCATTTTTATATAAGAAAAGCCCTTTGCATCACTTGAAATCAAGTCCTAATTGCCATACTTTTCCTTTGCTTTTTCAAAATACCCAGATTTTTAATTTCCTTATCCGTTCCCAGGCTCATTTAACTGAAAAAAATGATTCAGTTAAGAAACAGTTAAGAATTTCTTTGTCTAGACAATTTGGAGTCCAGGAATTTTCCCATTGATTTCGGGGAGATTTTTGGTTTGCTAGCTTTACAGATGCTGCATGCATTTGTCATCCCTGATTGTCCAGTTTTTTTCCCCTGGTTAGTAAATAGAGTTTTATTAAAATGTTTTCATTTTGTCTTTTATTGTAATATTCCAGAGAAGCATATGACAGCACAGAGCAGTTCTTAGTAGGTGGATACAGCAGCTTAATCCATTGATCCTTTGTTGTAGAGGCAAGGAAAAAAAAAATAATCTAGTTTTGAGTCAGAGCCTGAATTTATTTTTGAACTAACACTGTGAATAAAGGCAACAGTGAAACCCATACATATGTTGTTAATTCAGGGGTTACGGAACATACATATGATATCAGGTGTGCTTTGAATGATACAAAGCACCACAGGAGGTACTTAGGTGTGACAGCACCACTTATTCTTTTAATTTTGTAATCTGACTACCCATCTCATGTCATTCTACCCCTCACTTGTCAAGACTCACACTGCTGGCTGCCATCTCCAGTCCTGGCAGCTGTAAGACATTACATATTTATGCCTCTTAACCACTCAGTGATCTGGCACATCAGACATGGCCAGTCTGTGAATTCTTTGATACAACAGCCAGCTGTGCTTGATGAAGGGGATCATGGGGAAGGGAAGAAGCAGCAGCACTGCTGCCAACATGCATTTCCCTTTGTGTCCCATATTCAAAGACAAGCTTACTAGGTGGAACAGAGCTGCAGTTCAATGCCGAAACATCCACAGTCCCACACAATAGCATCTTTCTTTTTGCATTACCCCATGTGTCAGAAGCATCACTCTCACCATGTATGAAGAGTAGCAGTGGGTCTTGCAAATGGGAAAGAAAGAAACAGGAGAGGTCTACCTCCCAGGCAAAGGAAGGTTTGCTTATTCAAAAGAGTGAGCAGAGGCTCGGAACTTCCCATGTGCTAAAGACTCTTGAAAAATAGGAGGGTCCTCAATTACCACCATGCAGTCTCTTATTGCTTGCACTCTCTTTCACTCACTATTACGTCACCTACGAAACTCAACTTCCTTCCTAGTAAAAAGGTGGGGATGTTCACAGAATGGGTGAATATTTTGGGTGGCTCTTGAGCCAGGCTCAACTGGTTTATGGCAAGTGAGATTCTAACTCAGATAATTACAAAAGCTACTAGCATTTCTGCTAACTAGCTGTTTTGTGCTGGACTGAACCAGCAAGAAAAGGTTTTCAGGGAAAAACAGTAACTTTTTTTAGGCCAACAGAAATAGATGCAAAAAGTATACACACCTTTGGGGCAAACAAATAAATTTTTAACTTTATACATCAAGAAATTGCAATAGCTCTAACAAACCACTATTTCTTTCACAGGATGACAATCCTCCACAATCTATTTCATATACTTCCCCACTGTGTGCAGTGGCTTCTGTCTTACCATCTTTTTCAGGAAACAAAATTGAGGGGTGATTAATGGAGTGTTAAATGTTCTCTGTGAGGATTTACACTGCCTTTTATCATTCAAAACTTGCTGTGGTTAATTGCAAACAATAAAAGAGAAGAAATGATAATAAAATATATACATATGCTTATACAGCTTTAAGGATATTTTCATGGTAGTGGGCTGCATTGAAAGATTTCAAATGCATTTTTGAAAACATGCAGATAAATAAAACCCAAGCTAGGTAAAAGAAATACATAAAGTCCTTGCAGTTCCTTATTTCTGCTCTGGGCAACCCTGTGAATGATGTGGCATGAGATGCCTTTGTAAACCAAACTATTAGAATAAGAAATAGATCCTACGACAGCTGCTTCTAGAAATCTCTCCACGAGACTTCCACCATAAAGATGTGGTCACAATGGACCTATTTGTCATGTTCCCGTATGTTATGTACAAAATGGTTAACCATAGATTATCATGAAGATTATCATGAAGATTATCATGTAGATAACAATCACAAGCCCAGACTAAAGCCAGCAAACAAATCTTTCTTTTACAAATGCATCTAATTAATAGGAAAATCTAGGTAAGACAGGAATGTAATGAAACTCCAAATAGATGTAATAAATCCCCCCAGTTAATGTAAAGAAACCCCAAGATTTCTCAGTTTCTTGGACAAGGATGTTCACTACCTGTTGCAGTTATCAGACTAAACTTTTTTTAAATGTCTCCAAAGATGGGAATTTCCACATTTGCTCAAGAAAAATAATACAATGTTCAACTGTTTTTACAGCTACAAAGTTTTCTTAGTATCTAGCCTAGAGCTTGCTTGGAGTAAGTTTCTCATAATACCTTCAGTGAGCCTGAAAAACGACTCATCACTTTTTCTCTAAGGACTACACATTTTCTTAAATTTTGTATTTGGCCTTTTTTTTTCTTAGGCAGAACAAGCTCATCTTATTTCAACTAGCATCATAGGTTATATTTTCTAAATCACTTCCTTGGATTCTTTCCAATTTATTTGTATTTGAGCCTGACTGCAATTAAGAGTATGTCCATTATGTTCATTGACACAGCCCTCTTGAAAAGATTTCAAAGTGATAAGGTCTTGTTTGGAATGTTGTTAACTTGTGCAACTCTTACATCTTCTTCACTGTTTACTGTACGTGTATTCATTGTCTTCCTTTGGAATATAATTGTCACGTTTATATTTACTGGCGTGGGGGGGGAGTGATTATTTTATATTTCCAATCATTTTACCCATCTAGAAAGATCACTCAGAATTGCAACGTGGTCCTATGTACTTTAATATTTTTCAATTTCATAATGTTTACATATTTTTGAAGTGTCTTCTCTGTACCTGATAGCCATTAATGAAAGTGGGAAGTCACCAGACCTAAGCTGGATTCAGCTGAAATGTTCTCCTAACTAAGAAGCAGTGACTTCTCTTCAACATCTATCTTCCCACTTTATAAAAGATAAATCACATTTCTTCACTTTGGACACGAGGATATCCCATGTGGCTATGTTAAAAAAAAAAAAAAATCTGCTAAAATAAGATTACTATATCAATCCTCTCTTCCCAAACTCCAGACTAACTACTTGTATGAGAAGGCAACTAGACTGTTATATGATTTGTTACAGAAACATACAGAGCAGCTGCTTCCTATCACCCTGTTAAGCTACACACCCTCTTAGATTGATTGTTTAGTAATGAGTTAAACAAAGTACCTCTCATTAATACCAGAGTTTTGCTGATCCATGTTTTCTCAGCTACAGCTTTGGTATTTTTTTCCAGTCTTCTTGTACCACAATTGGACTTCACAAGCTTTTGAAGATAATCACTAAAAATGCAAGTGAACTCCAGAGTGTTTTAGGAATTTTATCAGATCTGGACGTGAATACCCTGTTAAATTCCCTGTTTATTACTTTTCTGGTGTATATTCCTACATCCATTTTTGTTACTAGTTGCTAGATGTGTTCTGGATATGGTCACAATGAACCTCTTTTTGTGAAGGCCATTGCAAAAAATATATCTACAACTGCAGCAATTTTCAATCTGAACAGTTGTAATAAGGTATCTTGCTATTCTGCTTCACCAAATAGAAGATAAACAAATCTTTCTTGTCAATTTACAAAGCAAAAGCAAGAAATGTTTTTTCCTTTCCCTGGAAACTATCCAGAACCTTCTTTCAAGTGGAAACTTAGAAAGCTTCTCAAACCATGAGTAAGCACTTAATTTCCTAGCATTCCCCCAGAAAAAGAAAAGAACTAACTATATTGCCTTTGAATGCATGGGTCCTGCTTGGTCTGAAAAATGAATGAAGACTTTTGAAGAAAAAACAAAAATTAATGAAGTGTTGCATTCTTGAAGTAATGTGAATCTGTCATTGATTCATTTAACATAACTTGCAAATAATTACCTTGAAATAAAGGAATAAATTATGATTTAAATTCAGTATCCTACAACTGCCTTCATTTGATGGATGATTCAGCACATGGAGGGACATGTAGATTCAAGCCCAAGAATGTCAGTCCAAGAACAGACTTTGTTTCCCTGTGAAACTTAGTCTTCCTTTATTTCTACAAGAGGAACTCAAGATAGATATCCTGGACAACTGGCATATCAGCAGAGAAAGAGTATGACAGACACGACACTTGGCCAAACACTGCTTGAGTGTAAAAAGAATTTGTTTGATGATTTTAAGTTGTAGTTACATTTATTTTGGAAGAAAATTATATTTTATAGGTCTCTTATTGGGAGTATCTGTTCATAAAAGGGGTAAAGGCAAACATAATGGAAATTAAAACATTAAAAAAAATGTTAAGTCCACTTTTGAAGGAATTTTGCAAGCATGCAAGTTTTGACTTAAGAAAATGTCTAGAGCCAAATCTTTTATTTCATAACCTCCAAAATGTTCATTGGCAGCTGTGAAAATTCTGAACTGAGGAATAAAACATGATCAGATGCTTTGTTTGATCCTAAAAGACCAAATGTTTGACTTTGAGTTTGGATTCTATTTTCTTCCCTTAACATAAAAAGAAATCTACTTAATAGAAACATACAGAAATCATTCAGCATGCAAAATATCTATATATGCATATAACTGTTAGGTGAAGGCTGGACAAATGATTAAAAGTGCTTGACTCCTACTACAATGCCAAATGCTGACTTCAGACTCTTTTAGAAGATGTATTATTATTATTATTATTATTATAACTATTATTATTAAATATCGTATGACTGTTTTCCAAATCGGAAAACTACTATAAAATTAAAAGTAAAGGATGTAAAGATGTATCTGATATGTTCAAGGAATATAGCCAGATATTAAAGTATCACATGGGCAATCTAGATAAAAATCTTAAATGCCACTTTTCTTTCTTCATTAACTACTCTCACAAGCAGCTACATCCCTGTCAAGTATTCAGGGACATGCTTCCCCTTGAGCATTACTCGGTGATTTAGGACCCAAGACTCTAAATCATGAAAAAAGAAACTAAGACATAATTAAGTGCTATTTAATTAGGCAACATATCCACAACTCTAATAAAGTCGTGTACAAACCACAGATTTCTAGCCTGCACTGAATTTTTGAAAAATAAGTTTTATAAAATATTCTATAATATAAATTGTACCCCTTGTATCTTCGGCAATGTCCTTCTCATTTAATTCCATATTCTTGTTCTAATCAAATACCTTCCACTTAAAGTAGCTCAGTTCTGTTTACTATTATGATAAGCATACATTTTGCAACAGCTTACTCTTTTCTAAACTGGATAAACTTGTGGGGCAAGGAAATCTTTGCCTTCAGCTTTTGGAAATTCTAAATATTACCAAAACACTTTATATTACTGACATGTTTTGATCAACAGAGAAAATGAAAAATAAAGCTTTTATTCTAACCATATTCTAAAACATGAGCATAAATTTTATGAGCAAGCAGAACTTTTAGAATTCAGGAATATCTAAGAGAATCAATATCTTTAAAGGTAGGTTAACATTTGCAAAACTCCAGTTGTTATAGTTTGTTGAAATGTGGGCATATTCAGCACCTTATAGCAAATACTTCTATAGCACAAGAGAGTAATCTTTGTAAAATTATGATGCACACTATCCAGTAAGCAATCCTTGATTGCAGAAGAAGTATTGACATTGTAATTATATGCTGAAATATACATAAATTTCTATTAATAAATCACTTTTAAAAAGATAAACAATTATATTAATTTGTCTTCCCTAAAACACCTATAAATGAATCAAATAAAATTGGTTCAAATACAAGCATATATAACAATACATTAATTCAGGTTTTTTGACCTAACTCCATACTCCCACTCTTTGGAGTTCCTTATTTTCTAAAAAAAAAAAAAAAAACCAACCAAAAAAACAACAACAACAAAAAAACAAACCAGCGAATACATTCTTTGGAAAATACTTTTTTATTATAAAATGTACAGTATATTGACCTTAATATTATAAAACACTGTATTGTATCAGAGTCTTGTAAAGACCAATAATTTATAAAATGAGACCAAGTTCATTGTCACTCTTTCTAGTCTCATAGTCAGATTAAAAAATATATATAAAATATATAATGAATTAATTGACCATAGCGTCCTTAGTAGCTGGCAAATGTATGTTCATATGTTAAGGCAGCTAATCTCTGCATGTATTTTTATTAAAATAGATCACTCTTATTTGCTAATTTAGTCTTTGATTTTGAAGAGCTGATAAGAGCATGAACAGAAAGGTTAATAATCATTTTCTATAAGCCTAGATTATGTAAAGGCACTGCAGGGTATAAAGAAAATTATGTTTTACTAAAGTACTTCTATCACTGCAGGTCACTTATTAACAGTTAATACTTCTTTGGTACTTTTAAGGTGCTTGTTAGAACAAGAAATAGCTTTGGACTATTGAAAACAGAGTACTTCAGGTCTCAGATGCTATTGGGTAGCATGAAAAACCACATTACACTGTCTTAAACCATTTGAAGACCTTTTTCAACGTTAGTCTTCTCAGTTCCAGACTTACTACCATACTGAGTACAAAAGAAATGCAGATCAATTCCTTTTTTTTCTCTCCTTAGCCATTGTTGCAAGCAGTACTTTCCTCATTGCACTCGTTTGGCAGTGACTCAAACACCAGTATCCAGTCCAAGGCACTTGTTTTAATGTTAGAATATGTGTATGTAGGTTGTTTTGGAATCACTGCCTAATATATTTTTAGCAGTGCATTTATAGAAGCCTGCATCCCTCTGAGTGGACTGCTGGATGACTAATGACCCCTGAGGATGGAGGAATTTGTTTCCATACAGACGGGATTGAGCTCCTGTCGTCAGATGTGATTTATCTGGAAGCTCCCATGTTATTTCTGCTTTAGGAATCCCAATAGCCATGCAGTTCAGTTTAACTGAATTTCCAGGTCTGGCATAAATGACAGGCGCTGGCTCACTGGTGATGCGAGGAGGATAGGCGATCACAATGACAGGCACAGTCATAACAGAAGTGCCATACTCTGTTGACACCTTGCACAGGTAAGTGCCCCTGTCAAATACAGAAGCCTCACGCACTGTCAATGAGCCATTCTCCATCAGGGAAAAGCGACCCACAGCCTGGGGGGCATCCATAACCATACCATTGGGCAGTGTCCAGGAGATCTGCGCCCGGTGGTTTGCCTGGGTGATGCAATGAAGCTGCAGAGTTTCTCCATTGATGATGCTCACCAGGTTGTTGTACTGGTTGCTAATTTCTGGCCTGATTCCCACCTTCAGGAAGACTACTCGTTCCACATAACCTCCCGGGTTTCTGGCTGTACAGCGGTAAGTCCCAGCATCCCCAGCAGATAAGCTGCTGATATGTAAGATCCCATCCCTCTTATGGTAAAATCTGTGCAGGCGACTGCCGCTCAGCACTTCAGAGCCGTTGGGAAGGATCCAGCTTGTGCTGGGTTTGGGGTTCCCCTGGACTGAGCAGTTCAGATTGATGCTGTGCCCAGCAATGGCAGTGATCCTTTCACTGACGGGGTCTCTGAAGGAGGGTTTCTCCAAATGGTCTGTGATGAGGAGCTGTACAAGCAGTCTCGCCTCCCCGCCCTCGTTCCGCCCAATGCACACGAGCTGCACGGCGTCTGTCTGCCTCACCCCTCTGATATCCAAGGTACCGTTGCGATGCACAGTGATCCTGTTCCCGTAGTAGGGAGCCGGTAAGATTACTCCTTCTGGAAAAGCCCATAAGACACGTGGGGCAGGGATGCCCTCAGCTTTGCAGTCAATAAGTTTCCGGCTGTCTCTGATGGCTGTCTCCCTCACAGATGTTATTGCACTGAGATGACCATTGATTCTGGGAGGCTGAACATCAACATGGATCCAAACGCTCTTCCGATCTTCTCCAGCACTGTTCCGTGCTACACAAGTGTAGTTACCACTGTCAGACCTTTGGGCTTTTTGGATGAGGAGGGTGCCATCTCTGTATATCTGGTATTTCTCAGATAGGGCAGGAACAGGCCTGTTGGTTGGGGAAAGCCAGGTCACTTTGGGACTGGGTTCTCCTTTAGCTTCACATGCTACTGTGACAACATCACCATAAGGTACATTAATAGTGACGTAAGTTTTGTTCCTGATGGTTGCAGGCTCTGCCACCACTTTGACCCTCACTTTCATTTCATCCTTCCCAATCTGGTTTTCAGCATAGCAGGTGTAGTCCCCTTCTTCTCTCAGTCCAACATCATTGAAATACAGGGTTCCATTATCAAAGACCACGTATCGCTTTGTCCGGCTGCCGCTGTCATCCGATTGCATGAAAGTATTGATCATGCTACCGTCGGGAAGACCCCAGGAGATCTCTGGGTTTGGCAGACCTGTGGCTACACAGTCAACTTTCAGGTCCCCTCCATACTTGACCTTGTGGTTATTCTCATTCTTATGTTCTATTTTTGCTGGTTTCATCATCACATTCACTTTAAGGACCACATAGTCATCCCCTATTTTGTTGCGGGCCACACACAAATAGTCTCCTGCATCTTTGTCTGTAACTGAATGAACAACCAAAGTCCCATTGCTGAATACTTTGATTCTAGTCTCCAAAGAGCTGCAAGGAAAGAAAAAATAATCTGACATGAGCTACAAAATCACATTTTGGGTACTAACTATTGAGAGAAATCTGTGGGGGAATAACAACTCAACAGTATTAAAAAAAAAAATAATAAGAGAGGAAAATTGCTACTAAATAATTAGATAGTCAGAAATTTCCAGGATATTCGCCACAAAAAAGTTAATGAGAAAAAAAAATTCTATTCACTTGTAACGAAGTAATTATGTTGTGCTTAATGACTTTAATGCTGTTTTTGACCACTAAACATTCACTAAATAACAAATTATGGTGCTTTTGACTCTTCTGACTACATGAACATTATTCTATGACATCTCTGAATGACATAATCCTCACGAGGATAACGACCATAATGGAGTCTGGTACCTGGGTCTCCAGCTAAAAACGAATAAAAATGAGGAACTTCCTCTGTCATTGGGTATAAATGTCAAACCTTTAGAAGAGTCACAAAGAAGCAAAATGTTGCTAAGCTTTGAAATAAGGAAAAGAAAGTTTCCAGTATGCTAAAAAAGCTATTATTCCTTTCCACTTCACTATGGAATTGGCATACTGTGGTCAAAACCAACTTCCTCAGTAGCCACAGTTTTCTCCCCAAAGAAGATATCCAGTATTTGAAAAGCAGCCCAAATAAAGATCATGAGAGAAAATGAAAAAGAAACACAGTATTTTTTTGCTACCACTATGAGGCATAGCACAAAATCCAGATTGCATTTTATCTACAGGTTACCTAAATATATATTTTGTCAATATAAAAAAGTTATTACTATGTTCATGTGTGAAAAAGTTGTTCCCAATTGTGCATTTTAATTACAGTGCATTTCTCATCTGTTTATAACGCTCAAAGGTGAGCTATGAATAATTTATAATACAGAAATTTGTTTTCAGCCAAGTCAAGGACAGTCATTGTAGGTTTTTAGAAGTGATATTTTGCTTGATATTGCAAACACTGGAGAACGTATTGTTTTAGGCATTTATATGCAGCCAGGTTTGCACAGATCTTATCATGTAGTAACATTTATTTATACATGATGTTAAAATGATTGTGTTTATTTAAGCAATTATAATTTGATTCATTTGCCCTATATTTACTGTGTGTAATGATTTGCCTAAGAGATAAAATTCAATGATCCCTTTTCTCCTGGGGAAAAGCAGGCACCTGTGCAATATTATCCAGAATAAGCACATTGGACCAAGCAGTACACAAGCTGTATATCTGGACTTTTTGCTACATTTACAAGCAGCTGTAAAAGACAAACAGTGGCAGCTTATTCTAAAAACTTGAAGCTAGCTTTTCAAGACTGCTTTCAAGAAAATTGCTAAGATATAACTTGACTATCTTTTGATATAATTTCAAATTCCTTCTTATGGATTGAGTGGATCATTCAATACCTGCAGAAATCAGGAATGAAACTTGTACATATATGAGTGGGCTTTTCTCTAAGTTCATCTAAACTGCAATTTACCTGTGAAGGGAATCAATCATTCTTTTGGAAGGCAACCTCCATAATATCCGAGGCCAAGGGTCACCAGAAGCACTACAGTCCAAACGCAGGATGCCACCGTATGTTACATCTGTTCTTTGAGGAGAGCTCCCAGTGATCTTAGCATTAGATGCATGCTTCTTCACATGGAGTTGTACTGCTCTCCTGGCAGCTCCTACCATGTTAGCAGCAATGCACTCGTAGGTCCCGCTGTCCTTGGGGGAGACGTTGCGAATGTAAAGAGTCCCATTGGGAAAAACAAACAAATTCCCATTGACAAACTGAGAAGGTCGGATTTGCGTGCCATCAAAGACCACCCAGCGGATGTTGGGGGAAGGTGCTGCTTTGGCAGTGCAGTGGATGTTAATACTGCTACCAAGGGGCAAGGAAATGTTCTCTTGCATGTCCTGCTGGATGATGGGGGGTAAGGCTGCAATGTGCAGCCTCACTGCAATGCTGTCAGCTCCTGCAGCATTGCTTGCTACACATTTGTAAACTCCTCGGTCTGAAAAAGTTGCTTGCTTGATAGACAAGGTTCGATTTTCATGAAGCATTATCCTGCCTTCTGTGGTTGTGACTGTCTGCAAAATCTTCCTATCTGGGAAAATCCATGAAATTAGTGGGCTTGGAGTCCCACTAGCCTGACATTCCATTGCTATGGTCTCTCCAAAGTAGACCGTGACATCTCGATAGCGGGAAAGTAAAATTTTGGGCTGGTGGGCTACAACTGTGAGCACAACAATCATTTTATCTATGCCATGCAGGTTCTGAGCTGTGCATAAATACTGTCCACGATCCTGAAGCTGAGCATTTCGGATAAGGAGAGTACCATTTTTCCAGACTTCAAACCTCTGTAATTTGCTGTTGGCTGTCATTAGAGCTCCTGTGAAGGTGAGAGGAAAGAAAGAAAGAGAAAATTAAAGGGTTTAAAATGTACATTATTGCAATAAAGAAGTATTAGGTGAGATTTTAGGTTTGCTCACCAAAATTACAACTTCAGAGGGCCCATATGACATCTTCTAACACTCTCCATAGCTCAAATTAATCTTTGTTTCTGTTGTAGAGCTAACCACTAGCTTGCAAACACAGAGTGGAAATTTTTGAAGGTCTTATGTTTTAGGATCCCTCTTAAATCTTTATGCAACTTTTCTGTTCCTTTTGTATATGGAGATGACATACACATCAATATTTAAGGTAGCAATGTTAAAAAACCCATACTCAAGTATCGATGTAATAAATTCTAACTGCTGTGAATAAGAAGAGTTGGTTGCCTTTCACAGCCAAAAATTACTCTTCAAAAATAACTAATTAAATGGTAAAGATTTTGTTTTACTACAAAAACACTTCAAATCTATTATTACTTGTAATGATTAGCTGAAATTAATAATTTTCTCTACAATGATTGTAAGTGACAGGAAGTATTTTTCAGTATTTTGAACTACTGTGATCATGTTGCATTTCCGTGCAATACCCCCACAAACCATGTGGAAGGACACATTTTCTTTGTCTTACCTGTAGAGACTTTTGTCCAAGTAATAAAAGGCTTGGGTTCCCCAAGTGCATCACAAGGGATAAAAGCATCTGTTTCAGCAAGGATGGATATGCTCTGAGATGCTTTTGTGATAATTTTAGGTCTTTCTCCATATGCCCTAAAATTAGTGGAAGACTGAATTACAGTCGAATTGTGTGGCATAATGCCTCCCATGTAAGGAGAAGATGGAAATTTTTGATGATGATGATGGACACTTTTAAAAGGATGAACTGTAGTGGTTATTTGTGGTTTTGTGCGCTGAGATGGAATGGCTGGAGGGGTGATCTTTAAAACCACTGGTGGTGATGCAGTCGTTGTGGCATGTGGCATTGGAGGCACCAGAATAGCTGTAGCTTTTCGCACTGTAATCCCAGTAGGTAAGACCTGAGCAACCTTCTTATTTGTGTCTTTTGGCACCAGTTGACTAGGAACATCTGGTTTAGGATGCATATTTGAGTGAGGAAATATCCTTGTTCTGTTGAAAAGGAATGGTATTCTGGAGCTGGGGTAATGGGGGATCCGTTGACTTGGTAGTCTCCCTGCTGTGCCTCTGTTATCTGGAACATAGTTATTTCCAAAAAATCTTGAATTAATATTGTATCTATTCTGATCCTGATTACTGAACTTGCTTTCGGTTAATGGATTTATTTTGTGAAATGGGGAGGCTTGTGTTGGGGCAGTTGTTTCTCTCTGGGAAGCAAAAGTTTTTCTGTCCTGGATGGTATGTGCTGCATACGCTGTTATTCCTGGTTTGTTTGTGTAGTGAAGAGGCTGATATGTTATAAAATAGTGAAGTGGGCCCTGTGTTACAGGAAGCTTCACTGTGCCTGTTACTGGAATGTGCTTTGGAGGCACAACAGGTAGTCTTTGGTTTGTGCTTGGTATCATTCCAGCAGGTGGATGGGGTAGATTTGGATTTAGCAGTAAACTGTTGTTTGACTTGCTACTATACAATTCTTTGAATTGCTTCTCTTTTGACTGTATGCTAATCCTGTTGTGGTTAGAGGAAGGAGTAGGTTGAACATCCAGTTTTGAGGTAATCATTATTTTGTCACCACCTGCTCCAACTTGTTTTGCTTCTGGGAACCTTTCTTGATTGACAGCATTACTCTCCTTGGTGGTATAATGAAGAGAAGGATGTGAAGTGCTTGAAATGGAAGGGGGAAGAGTGACAAGTTTTATAAATGGAATAAAAGCAGTGGATGTAACAGGAGGCTTTTCAGTTGTCTGTGAATGATGAAATACATGTAACATAGATTCCTTTCTATCCAAGGAAGATGGCTCTGTTCCAGCCTGGGAAGTAACAGATTTCTTTGTCTCTCTAACTGGAAAAGTCTGAGTTTCTGCAGTGCTGAAAGAGGAGGATAAAGTAATTACTTCATATTGCTGAGGTAGATCAGCTTTTGCTGGTGTTTCTATAGATACTGTGGGCTTCCATGGCTCCTTAGAAACTGAGAAGTCCTTAAAAACTTCAACTGTGCCAACAGGAATACTTAAGTCACTCATAGTGGGATATGCCAGCTGCACTGTTCCAGCTGTTGTTTCATTAACTACAGCTTCTAAGTCAAATAGGTTAGGCTCTTCTTGAGGTTTTGGTTTTGTTGATAATATTGAGCTATATGCAGGAGAAGTTGTTGTGCTTGATTGCTCTGCCTTATGATCCACAGTTTTAGAATCTGCTTTCCTGTCCTTGTCTGCAGAGACATTATCTGATGAGTGGTATGCTGGCACTTCACTTTGCTCTGGTTTCAGAGGTACACTTGACTCTTTTGTGGGAAGCGCATCACGTACAGCATATGATGATAATATTGTGACAGGTGCAGTCACTGGACGTTCCAAGATTTCAGGGCTAGTAGGATGTGTCAGATGTTCAGCTTCAGGTGGAGAACTTGGATCAGGACTTTCAAGAGTTGCAGAAAAAGTTTTGGTAACAGCTTCAATTTCAGGTGTCCTTGGAGTTACAGGCATTGCCTCTGTGGTTAAAACAACACGGGGCAAAGGCTTTGGTCTTTGTCGGATTCTGTTTGGCCTTCTCCTTCTCCCATAAGGCCTTTTTCTACCATGCTGAGTAATAAGTGAAGGCATGGTCTTTCTATATGGAGTTGTTGTGGTGGCCACAGTGGTCAATCTACTGATGGAAGAAACCGTTTCCAACCCCTCTGCTGTTTTATGAGGGGCATTAGCACTATGCAAAATGAATATGGGACCTTCTTTTGGAATAGCCAGGTTTTCATGTTCCTCTGTCTGAGAATTGTCTGCATAACTGCTGGATATGCTTTCTTGAGTCACTTTATTCCTGGGGGTTTCAGGTTCTTCTTTGCTCTGAACCCTGATGGGTGTGGCAGCTGGAAAAATGTTACTTAAGTCTGCCAGTTTTGTATGACTTGTGGATATTTTTTTGTCCTGGTATCTTGCATCAATGCTCTTTTCTCCAACAAATGGAAAAGTAGATGAAGGAACAGTAGTAGAGCCTACAGAATCTGTCGGGATGATCTCATCAAACAGAGAAGGTGCTGAAGTTATGGTGTCAACAGTAATTGGGCCCGCTTCATTTAACTTCAAGCTTGTCTCCAAGGTGCTGTGAAGATCCACAGTCTGAGACTCAGCAAGGAGAGTAGCATCAAGTGGCAACTCAGCAAAGGCAGAATTTTCTTCAGATATAGAAGATACAGTTTTACCTATGTTTTCCACTGCAAATAAACTGCTCTGAACATTAGGAAAGTTTGTCACAATTTGTTTGGCAAGAGGTTCTTCAGTAAGGGCAACTGAAACATCTGTCCTGACATCAAGATGCTGCTTCGCTTGTGGCTGCAGTGTTGCAGAGACAGGAGTCAAATATGAACCTGATAAAGCAATTTCTACAGTGTCTATACTTGTAGGTGTTTCTAAAGCCCTGTGGTTGGAGAATCGTTCAGTTTCTGACCTTATTAATACAGACTGGACTGAAAATGCTTCTGTGTTCTGCGAAACAGTGACTGAGAAGTGTTCATCTTCACCCACAGGTGATGCATCAGCAGAGGAATCCACCACATCAGCTCCTGTCTCTGAAGGCAGAGGGCTGGCTAAGGGATAAGGGGCAGGAGTAGTTTCCTGCATGACTGATGGCAGTGAAGTTGTTACAGAGATGGTTGTAGCTGTTGTTGTTCTAGGAAGATTCTTCCCACGGACCTTTGCCAAAATGTCAGCCCAATGCTGTGGATTAATCTGTTTGCTTGCCACATTAATTCTCCTTCGAGATTCAAATACTCTCCGGCCTTCTGCAACGTTGCTGTCTTGGGTTCCATCAGTACTTTTCCAGATTTTCATTTTCCTTCTGCCCTTCTTCCCCTTTTTAATTTGAGCCTCTGGCACTTGGTCACTTTTTTCTTTAAAAGGTATTTCCCAGTCTTTTAGGCGGTTCTTTCTTCGTAGGAACTCCTCCACCCCCCCTGTCCCTGATCCTTCTTCATCATCTTTGGCCCGCTGTCTTGTTTTTGACGAACCTTTTGAGCCTGGGCGTTTCTTTAGTTTTATTCTTTTAAATGACCTGTCAGACACCATTTTATTTACTGTCACCCTTACAATAAACTGATCTGATCCCTGCTGATTGACAGCCACACATCTGTAATGGCCACTATCAGTGACATGGCTCCTTGGAATAAGCAAAGTACCATTGGGTAGAATATAGCCTTTTGAAGAGTTTGATAAATCATTGAGTATCTGACTGTTTGGAAGAATCCAGCTCAGTTTTGGGTCTGGGATGGCAATTGCATTGCATGGCAAAGCTATTGGATCTCCAACATTTTTTTCAACTCTCAGTACATCTGAGTCAGATACCTGAATAGCTGCATGGTTCACAACAAGTCTGTAAGCCATTACATCCACATCATCTCTCACTTGAGCAACACAGTGGTACACACCTCCATCAGTGTAACTCACTGATTTGATTACTAGTTGGCCACTACTGAGAATGGAAAACCTACTGTCTTTCTCATTAAAAGGTGCCTGTAGTTTAGTTCCATCTGGAAAAAGCCATTGAATGGAGGGACTCTCAGAAGCTTTCACACTGCAGCTCAGCTGACACTCTGACCCTTCTACCACACTCTGTGCTGTCCTTGTGTACTGATTTTGCTCTATCATTACCCAGTTTCTCTGCTGCTTGGTAGTTTTGGTATGAATTGTCTGAGAAAATACAGTAAAAAAAGATAGCACCACTTTTTTCCCTGTACTCTGGCGCCTGTTTAATTGGATATTTATAAGAGGCTGCATCACCCAGGAAGGTTCAGCCAGTATTTGAGCTTTTACACCTGTGTAGTAAAGAGCATCATAATCTGAGCCTTGCCTGTACTGATAGCTTATTTTAGGGTCTTTTCTGAGCATAAGTTCCCTCTCTAATTTGACAGGTACTTCACTGTAGTAAGCTATAAGCTTCCATAGTTTTTCATAGTTTTCCCGATTCATTGGACACTCAAAATCCAGTGCAATTGTGGCATTTATATCTATCTCCTGAGTCTGAATTTGGTTCCACTGAATTTTGGTAGAACCTGTTGGTTTTTTGATTTTGCAGTTCAGGTGGACTACATTGCCATGCTCGTCAGTCATGTTTAGTGCAATGTGCCATGGCGAGGACTGAAGTTCTTCCAGAGGGAGTTCATAACTGTCACCATCTTCCTCATCTTGAGTACTGCTATTTTGCCTCAGTGAGGACTGAATGACAGGCTTCCTACAGGAAATATCTTTCAAGTTTTGAATATCTTCTTTCTGCAGTTGTTTCGGGCCGCTGCACTTAGCACACAGCTGCCCCCCTTCATAGGCTTTGTCCTTTTTGCATTTTAAAACACCTAAAAAAAAAAAAAAAAAGGAAAAAAAAAAGGGAAAACAAGAGATAAGTAATCTGAAAAAACTCTGTTCTAGAGTTAGACATCTCTCAAAAGTATGAAATAAACTTAATGAGAATTGCATTACATGTCCTGACAGATAAGGCAAGATTTATAGAATGGCACCTCTTTGTTTTACAGCTGAATGGGCACCCGATTCTCAATCTGACCACGATTTCTACTGACTTAAATGAGAGGATTGAATACTCCATCCTTCTGAAATTTAGATTCCCTGCCTCTGAATTAAATGCCTAGAAACTGAAGTGTGCAGGGCAACATTTAAATCAGTAACAAACTACTCTGTGTCAAAAAGTCTGCATTTGTACAGTGACAGCTTAACTTGTGGATCTAACGAGACTAGGAGCAAGATCTTCCAGCTTTCAAAATACAGCATTTACCAGAGAAATGCTGGACTTCCTCATTAAATAATCCAGGAACCTTTTTATTTTTCTCTACTGACAAAGAACAGCATTGGCAGTACACAAAACATTTTATTGCAACTACCAAAATCGGTTGACTAGCTCTTGCAGTTATGAGACACTTATCAGCAGGGGAAAAAAAAAAAAAAAAGTGCCACATTTCCCTGACCTCTGAAACAACCATAAAATTTGTGATAATAAAATATAAAAAAGCTAAAACAGAGAAGGAGAGCTAGACCAGGAAATTATACTTTTGACTTCTCTCTTCTGTCAAAGCAGATTATTGTCTGCAAAGTAACAACTATACATTTATTACATTGTTCTCCTCACTCGAATGTCAAATATCACCTTATGTATTTAGTTTGGAAGCATATAGTAAAAAAAATTTATTAAAGTTATTACAGGAATAAGTATCATCCTAAAGAATGAGGGATCTTTGAACAAATGAACAATATACCAGCGGCTTATAAGGCAAAATGTCAGGAGAAAGGGAAATGGACAGCAAATTTTCATATCACTATTTTACTTGAAAATTTATGCTTTGCTAGTTTGAAAAATCAATTTTCTTGAAAAGATGTTACAAATGGAGTATATATATATATATATATATATGGAGTTTATGACTTGCAGATTTAAACAGGATGTTTCAAAGATAAGGAAAAACTGGCCCACAATCAACTTGGCAGTGTCTATACTGGTTGGAAGAAATTTAATAACTCTTTCTGGACAGAATTCTCAAAGAAATTAATGTTATAGTCATATTAAGATACAAAATCTGTCATACATGAAAAAGGCATGGATAAATTATTTCTCCCTCCAAAAATCACTACTGTTTTAGTGTAAATATGCAACCTAACTGAATAAAAATGCTAGCAAGCCAACACTGCACTATGGAAGGAACATTCAGCTAATATGTCATTATTATAATTCACTCACTACACATACACACACAATTTGGATCGAGAACAGAATATAAGAATATTTAAATGTAAGCTAGTGAAATACAGTATTTAAGTTAGATGACTCAAATATCTGGTTAGTAAGGAAGATTCATATTACTTATTCAAGCATTGCACATTCTTAAAAAGTGCTGTCCTACAGTCAAGTGCAAGACTGCAATAAATTACGTATTCTAAGATGATACGACCCACCATCATTCACCATACGTGCTCCAAAATCATTATATAAACCTTGTGACTCCATCACTCTTTTGAGACATCTTCAGTTACAATTAAATGCTAATTTCCTCTTAGTATTTTAGCAATAGCTCTGGTGTGACACCAGTACCTCTGCTGAACTGAGATGCCCAAACTGAAAACTGACACTCAAACACCTCCTCATTCAGTGTATTCCAGATACAGAGGCATACAACTCTCTTTTTTGCTTCTGCACACAAACATAAGCGTTCCACTCTAGGCATTGTGATACTTTTCTCATCTCTAAGCTTGAATGAAGATAGACAAGCTATTTTATGAAAAAATTACACGGTTGAAAATAAATACATTGCAAGTACTTTAAAATACTTAAAGTAGATTTGCTCCATCATAAAAGGAAGTTGTGGTCAATGAAGAAACATGGATGGACATGAAGAATGCATACTGCAGACAATAGATTCGAAGTTAGAGGGTTTAAGCAGGTATTTGGTAACCTGATTTCCTTCCTGCCTTAGACAAACAAGTTCAAATCCAATGTTACCACCTTCCATGAGAGCATATAGTCAGTAGCTTTGTTGGTTGAGGACAATTGGCAGCCCTTAGCCAAAGGCGTACTGCTGCACAAGCAAATGCAATAAAAGGTTACAACTCCTTTCCAGTTATAAACTTCACTACCATTTCCATCACCCCAAATGTAATGGCTAATTTCTTTGCTGTTAAATACATATTTTTATCTAATGAAACAAAACTCCTTTCTTTTTACAGTGTTTTTAAAATACACACATTTATTGAACAGTAACAGAATTTAATACTGCACATAGAAATCATGTAGGTAATAATACTCAGGAAATAACAAAACCAGCAACATACAGAACAGGAAAAAGAATTCAACATTATGAGTTCAGTAGCCACTGGTAGCTTATGCTCCTACCTCCAGAAACTTCATTCCATTCAAGAAGCCACTTCAAACTGCAATCACAGGCCCATGGATTTCCATGAAGGTAAAGATTTTCCAGCAGTGGCAAGCCTTGAAACATCCCTGCAGGCAAGGTCCTAAGAGCATTTTCAGATAGGTAGAGATGTCTTACTGTTGACAATTTGAAATAATCAAGGACCATAAATGTTGAAAAGGTGTTGGGGTGAAGCTGCTGGAGCAAATTGCCTTCTAGGTGGACAAGTCTTAGAGAGGTTAAACCATTAAAAGCATTTGGATGAATAAATTCAATTCTGTTGTGGTCCATGTGCAGTCTCATTAAGCTTGAAAGTCCCTGGAGAGTTTGGCCAGTTATGGCTTTCAGTTTGTTGTAACTAATTTTGAAAACCTAAATAAAAAAGAAAACAAAATAATTACAACAACAACAAAAAAAAAAGAGAACCAGAAATTATTTTTTTTATCTAAATGCAAATAGAAGAGCAATTAGCAAATTTTTTCCTCCCATATTTAAATCTTCTGCATGGCTGAAAAATGATATGCTGGTCAGAGGTAGAATAAAACTGAGGGTTAGTTGGCACTAACAAGTTAGACATAGGCATAGTTAATAGATATCCAATCTATTTTGGGAGAAAATGGTATGTTAATCCTAAGAAGGCACTATAAAGAACACTTAGTTTTGTTTTCTGTTATTCATGGAAGTTAGTTTTGAAATTTAGGAAAACCTAAGCATTACCTGTAGAGACACAAGATCTTTCAAAGCACCATTAGGAATATTCTGAATGTCATTTCCATGTATCATGAGCAATTCCAATTTTGTAAGTCCTGCAAAGGAGTTCTCGTATATAGACTGTATACTGTTGAACCTGGGGAAAAAAAAATCACACATGCAGTTACAATTTATACACTGACTGTCACAGAGTGCAAAAGTAAAATTAATATAACCTAGCTTTCAGGAAAAACTAGAGGGACCTTAATGCATTGTCAAAAGGCCAGAAGTTACTGAAAGACTCTTACAAGGACCAAGCATACTTGGTTCATGTTTACATTAAGATTTCTTTTAACTCACTTTGTGGCACTTTAGCCATAAATTAGGAGTAAAAGTAATAAATAGGTATTTAAGTTGTCAGTATATTTTTCCATGCAGCTCAGTTTATAGAATGGAAATAAGTTAATGGCCTGTGGCCAAACTATGATGCTATGGAGCCTGGCAACCTAGACAGGCTGCAGTGTTGCCAAAGCAGCATTAAACAATAAATAAATAGAGATTTGGAGAGTAAACATTAAAAATGGGTTATCTCCCAAAGAGCACAAGAAGCAGTAAGTCACATCCTGCTTCACTTACTGTTACAACATGCAATTGGCTACATTAACTAAATACATAAGGTCTAGGAATTGACCTTCCAATTACATCATTTGAGCCTTGAAACTCCTCTTAGATAAGAAATACAGAAAAATCTACTCTTTGAAAATAAATCAGTTTTGCTTTGGACAAGCAAATCAGGCTTTATTCGCCAATTTGCAAGAGTTACATTTGGTGGTCTTGCTCTACACTTGTGTTTTTCACATGTATACAGAAAATTAAATGTATTATCTAATCTAGGCATGAAGTCTTAAAACTAAGCATAGAATTTTAGAGATTTTTCCAATTTTTTAGTATTTTCTAGAAAGCAAGGGAAGGTATGACATAAAATGAAAATATTTTGAATAGGGAGAAAATCCTTTTGGATCCTCACGATGTTACCTATCTAAAGATTCTTAATTTGCTAAAAATTTATAACACTGTATTAATAGTTTTAGTCCTTCTGCAGATCCACTAAGCTTGTAGCAAACATCTTATTAAAATTCCTTATTTCAAAATCAGTTTTTTGAAAACAAAACGAACTTCTCTAAATAAAATCTTTTTCTAATAATTTCCAGTTAGAAAAATAATCTTCACCTTCTAAATGCACAGCATTTAAAATAGCAATATGATAAAAGCACTTTTTCAACAAAGTGTCTTAACAAACAGTTAACTGTTCCCTCCTGGGAAAGGACACAATTCAGAAAATGTCATTTTTAGTGGTGAAATACAAAGAGAGGAAATGTCTTTTATGCTAATAGTATATCAAATAATATGCTTTACTGAAAAATCAGCCCAAACACTTTAGTAACTTAGAAGTCTACATCCTATTTTCAAAAGCAATTTAGGTGTTGGGGTATATATGTCTTTAATATAGCTTTACTGAGCACAAGAGCATTTTGAGACTAAAATTAGGCTTTAGGTGGATAAAATGTTGTTGGATTTTTTAACTATAGAGAAGCAAAAAAAAAACCAAACCAAACCAAGGTCACTCCTGCCAGTCAATCCGTGATAGTTGCAGCTTACAGGCCTTGAGGTTGTCAGGGTGAGCTCATCATGGGTAGTGGGGAAGCCCTGACACCAAGCACAAGAGGACTGCGACTCTTGCACCGTTCCGTGTCACACAATGACCCAACATGGTACTTTTGTGACATGAAGCCTACCAACAGTCTCTGCCTTCTTGTCTCAAAATCTGACAGATGTGAGTTGGCAATATCCTGGCAGAGGAAAGTGAGTTGGAGTCTGAGCAATCTCTTCCCAAAACATGCTTATATTGCACTTCGTTGCTTGAAAAAAACTGCAACAAAGCCACAGCTGCAAAGACAATGGTTCTTTCCACTGTATTCATTTAAGATATGCTATATCTCATTGTTCTCCAAAATGCTACTGGGTTACATTAAAGCATTTTACTCCTACTGCATTTTTCTTTTTAACATCAGGTGTAAAATTCCTTATTCTGTACAACTCTCAAAACAGATTTAATTAAATATTTTTTTTATACACTCTAAAAGACTAAACATTCTATTTGCCAAAGAAGAACTCACACTACAGTATAAATATTTATTTCAAAACAATAGTAACGTTTGTTTGAAACAAAAAGGCTAAGCTAATTTCTCCAAGCCAGCAGCTGCAGTGTTTGAAATACAGCACCGACGGGTAAGCACCCATCTCTGCGATTCCACTTGAGAAGCGCACACAGAGAGGCTTTGTCACACATGCGTGAAGCCCTCCAGCCTTCTGCATGAAGAGCACGAAGCTGCTCGCTCCGAGGCGCCATACGAACCCGAAGTTGATTCTTTCCACGTGTTTGGGGATCCGTGCCGGCACGGCTGCCAGCGAGCGGAAGGTGCAGTGGACCTCGGTGGGGAGGTAGCAGGCGCAGGGCTGGGGGCAGCCCAGGGCGCCCAGCGGCAGCCCCAGCCCCAGCACCAGCACCACGGACAGCGCTCCAGCCGCCACCCACTCCCCCATCTTGTCGCCTCCCCTCGCCGGGCTCCTCCTGCATTGGTGCGGGGCAAGGAGGAAGGAAAGAGACAAGAAATTATGATTTTTAAAAACTTTTATATACTCTTTATGTATTTTAAACTCTTTATATACCTAGTGATTACCTGCACTGTCTAGAAAGGCTGTAGACAATTAAGGCCAAGTTCAATTGGAAAGCCATTTTCTTTATTCCATGTCATTTTTGACTTCAGTGTAAATTTTTCCCCCATTACTCACGTCTAGTAAATACTTATTCTAAAAAAGTTATGCTATCTTCCAATAGTGCTAAATACTAAAGGCTTATTCTGTACACCAAGAACAGTACTCATCTCACAGAAAAATTAGAAAACTTTTAGGGATATATCTAGCTCAAGCAAATTGCCAGAGCTCCCTCTACAGTCAATGAAAGAAAAAAAAAAAAAAACAAACCCAAGACATAAACACTTGAAGATGAATAACCAAAAATAGTACAATTGAGCTTAATTAGGTCCCAAATTAGCAAAGTCACCTCACCTAGCTGTCTAATTTTTAGACATGCTATTAACTTTTGGTAGGGTAAAATGTGGCTCAATGAATCTCATTCATAACAGATATGGGAAATGATTGAAAGTGAAAGAAAGAATTGGTTGACCATAGAACTAGACTCAGTCATTCTTTGCCACAGGTTGCCCTGTGATGTTGGATACACTCTTATATTGCAATCTAAACCAAACAGATATTATGACTGATCAGAAATTATAAAACTAGATAATTTATTTAAAAGTGTAAGCACAAACCTCAGAGGAAAAGTTTATAATATGTCTACCAATACTCAAGTTCAGATTTTTGGAACTGTGTGTTGAAATCTGCATGGCTAGAACCACGGTGAGTCATTTAAAGAAGCACAGACAAGACAACACAACTGTTATTGGCCTTGAGCACTAGTAATTTCTGAAAATCTAATAATTTATGTAATGTCTTATTACCGATTAAGCAGCCTAACGCTGGACAAACAAGTTTAAAACATTCTTATTCTTATTCCTACCAACAGAAGAATTTGAAAGCTTTTCAAATTAAAGCCATACAAGAATATGAGCTGCTGTTAGTAACAGAAATTTAATATTCCTGGTTTTGTACAACACCGTGACAATGACAGAAAAGCATTCACTTGTACCAGGTATTATAAGTTCCATTACTTATTTGCTTGTAGTAAAAGTCAGATTTTCTTAGGTATGCAAGCAACAAGATGAATATTTTTTCCCTAAGATTACCATGTGCAAATTATTACAGTTCAAAGTAGAGACTGGTTGGGATGAAGAGTTTTCCCAAATATCTGTGGTTAAGTTAATGAGACGCTTAGCATTCTTTACAAGACAAAGAGCTTGTAATTTGTTTAAGAAATTTCAGGTGCTGTTTTCCTTCTATTCTCCTTGATGAAAACTCCTCCTAATAAACAGCCCAGCCATTTCGTTTCCTTTTGTGAGACATCCCTTTCAGGACGTACTCATTGAGGTGAGGAGGAGACTGCAGTGACTCGCTCGGAAGGGCCGGCCGGCGGCACTTACCGCGCTCCGCCGCGGTCAGACAGAGGCAGGGCCGGGCCGTGCGCGCTCCCGGCCGGGGTCGCTCCTCCGGGACGCGCCGGGATCGGCCGGAGCGGCGCCCGCCCCACCGCACGGGGGCGCGCTCAGCCGCTGCATCGCCATTGGCTGCCCCAGCGCCCCGCGCAGCGTGTCGGCCAATGGGCTGCGGCCCCANNNNCCCCACCCCGGGAGGCGGGGCGTGGGCGGGGCCCCGGGCGGCGGCGCTGCCCGCCCGGCTCCTGACGGGGAGGCTGGGGCTGCGCGGGCCGGGCCGTGCGCCAGCAGCGGCTGCGGGGGAGCCGCAGTCCCCCTCGCCTCCGTGTTTCTTTCTGCCGTACCGGAGGACAGATGCTTCCCATTAGGGAAGAATGTCCCCGCCCGACCGGGCGACGGGAGCGCTCGGGCTGAGGGCGGGCGCCGATACACGGCGGCACCGGCTGCGGGACGCCCGACGGTCGCCAGCCTGGCAGCCGCGCAGCCCACCCGCGTCCCCGCTCCCGCGCAGTCCTGCGGGGAAACCCCAAGCCCGAAGCCGCTCGGCACCCGACCGCGCTCCGGCAGCGGTGGCCGTGCGCTGCTCCTTACCTGCGGCCGGGCGCGGCGCTCTCAGCAGGCGCTGCCCGCCGCTCCCGATGCTCCGGGGGGCTGCGGGCGGCCGGCGGCGCGGGGCCGGCGGTCACCTGGACCCCGGCCTCCCCTCCGGCACCGGCTCTCCGAGGCTCATCGCTGCCTGCGGTGGCCCGCCTCGACGCCGGCTTAGGACTCCTCATCGCCCGTCATCCTGCGGGTTCCGCCGCCGCGGCTGGGTCCCCCCGAACAAGCATAAGCGATGCGCGGCAGCCGGGCAAGCACCGCCGGGTGCTGGTTTGTATCGACTGCTATTGTCTCCGAGTGCTCCTCTTCTCCGGGTGCCCCACGACCCCGCCGAAAGTCGGGACGCCGCAAGCGCTCAGCGCCGGCGGGAGCCCAGCGCGTCGCTGCGGGAGCTCCGTGGGCCAGCGGGCGGGCGGGCGATGCGGGCGGTCCCGCGCCGCCGGACGGGCTGTCTGGGAGCGCCGCGCTTCCCGCGGCCGCAGCGTCCCGCCGCCCGCCGCCGCATGGGGACGAGGGCTGCGGGTGCCGGGGCGCCGCGCTCCGCCCGCCTCCCCGCGCCGGGCGCTGTGCAGGGGGAGGGCGCAAGATCGGAAGAGCGTCG
>JAWWMU010000001.1:91555348-91582708 GCA_035048155.1 Cinnycerthia olivascens
GGGGGCGGCTGCGGGCGGGCCCGCGCCGGGGGCCGGGGCTGGGTAAAATAGGCTCCGGAGCCGGCGGACAGGGGTCGCGGCAGTTGCGGTTTCGCGTGGGTTCGGGACCTGAAGCTTTCGGAGAGTTTGTCTCTGGGACCTGGGCACATCCAGCGCTGTTGAAGCGCTCAGAGGTTCAGCTGCGCATCTTGTGCATTCACACATACATATACACACACAGAGTTCAGCGCATTATCCCCTAAACTGGACCGACGAGTTTGGGTTTCTTTCTCTTCCCATAGTGATATGCTTAGACGCATGGTTTAATTGGACTCGATGATCTTGAGATCTTTTCCAGCCTTAAACATTCTATAGTTCTTTGATATATGTCTCCCATCATAACACAAAGAGCCAACCTGATATAAGTCCTTGTACTTCATACCAGCACAATTCTGCTGCAGCGACCTGCATCCCGTCTGTATGAGGGAATTTGATCTCTGCGATGATACTCAAGGACAGACACTCCAATAAAAGCATGTGAACAGAAAATCTCAGAACTGAAATCGAGAGGAAATTACAACAATGAAGAAAAAGACAGGAACCAGTAATTAACCAGTCTGAATGTAGACCCAGTCATTAATTGCCTTTTACCTTTTAAGTCCACCAGAGAAGCAAACTCTAGTTTAAAGTCATTAAATCATTGACATCCCTCTTCTTAATTTCTCTCCGTTATTAGTAGTTTTTTTCAGTACACAAAAGTAAGCCTATCTCTAGTCCAGTGAAAAAAACATGGTTCAGAAGACCATGCACTAGTGTCTAGTTGGTTCCACTCTGTGGTTTTGGATGTGCACAATTTTCTGTTCCCTAGGTAGCCAATGTGGCAGTTGCCCTCATCTGTTCTAAAAAGCTAAAGAAGTAAGTCTTTCAAGGCACAGAAGAGTTGCAGGAATGAGCACAGATGTGCCTTGAGTCATAAGAATACCTCTGAGTTTTGGTATGAAACTTTCAAATTCCCTCTCCAAGGTAAGCAAATATAGTGACTGGCATTATATTCAAGGCTGTAAAGTTGTAGCAAGTGGATTGTCATCAAATTCATAGAAATAATCAGAATCCTAATGGATTAAACATTTTTGACTTTGAAACCTGTGAGAAGTGTGATTATCAAAAGAGTTGGTTGGGAAACCTCTTCAACTGTTAGCAGTAAGCTGTTGCCAGAATCTGGACAAGTCATATCTTCCAAATGCATTAATAAAGTTACACTTTCAAAAGAAAAGCTCATTATCCATACTTTTAGCTGTAGAACCTTTTTTGTGTTGTGGTGGGTGGCTTAGCTCCACACAGCCTCTCCCTCACTCAGTTTGATACGAGGGAGAGCATTGGAAGGGGAAAATTTTGAAAAATTGTGACTTGAGATAAAGACGGTTTGATAGGTGAAGCACAATAAAAGCAAAACAAGGAATTCATTCACTACTTTCCATGGGCAGGCAGGTATTCTGCCACCTCCAGGAAAGCTGGGCTTCATCATGAACAAAAGTGACTTGTAAAGGCAAATGCTGTAACTCCTAACATCCCCCCTTTTCACCATCCTATCCCAGCTTTATATACTGAGCATGACACCGTATGGTGGATATCCCTTGGATCAGTTGGGAGCTGATCCAAGGAGCAGTCCCAGCTGTGTCCCCTACCAGTTCCTTGTGCACTCTCAGCCTGCTCTCTTGGTGGGACAGTGTGAGAAGCAGAAAACACCCAAACACCACAGCAGCATTGATCAGCAGTAAGATAAAGCATCCTTATGTTTTCCACACTGCTTTGGTCACAAATTTAAAGTGCAGCACCATATAAGCTACACTTAAATAAATGCCAGAATAAAATATTGCAGACATTTAGAAAAAAAAAACAGCACTAACATGATGTTCACCATCTTCAGCATAATTAATTTTCTGCCGAGCAAAGCCAATACTAACCCATATTGTTGTATCAACACTGTATTAACAGTAAACGTATCAACAGTTCACAGGGTAAAACCGCACTACTTTGAAAACAAAACACATCTAGCTCTAATATATATGTTTACTTCATTGCAAAATTTTACATATTTTTAAATTGAAATTATGGGAATGAATAGTATTAAGGACAGGATTTTTTTAACTGATGTATAGTACTTACAGTTAGGGAGTTAGCAGTAAATATTTCCTGTGATACAGAACTCATTGATGCTATATGTGCTTGGACAGCCCTGTGCTCACAGTATTTTTTAGTTTTCTACTTTGATGTTTCAGCTATACTTCAAGAGGAGGCATTTACTGGTATCTAGATAGCTGCTGCAGCAGGATAATTTCTCTGATGTTAGGTTGTCTGGCATCTGGTGCAGTAAATGGTTGGAAAACATCTTTACAAACTGTTTCAAGTTTTTGCACTGTGTATAGGGACATGCAGAGCAAATAAATGGTGAAGGAAATCATCCATGTCGCTGATATTTGCCATTTCAGCTGTGTTACCTGCTGTTTACACAGAATTTACAAAGTGGTAGGAAAATATTTCAAAGGAACAAGAGAAACCAAGTAGAAATACTTGAACTGTAGGGAGAACCAAGTGAGTTTCTGATACAGCCATTTCTGAAAGTTAGTCTGAAGGTAAAAGGGTGTTCACATGAACAAGAACCTGTTTGTTGTAGATGGCAGCAAATTACAGGCTTTTTGACAGGACTGGGAGACTGCTAAGGGTAAGTCAAGCACAAAAGTTTGAGAAATTGTATTAGAGAGAACTGTCTTTCTTATTTTCGCTGAACTTCACTAATTGCGAAATGCCTTCAGTTTGTGCAGATTAGCAATGTTTGAGGGAAAATTCCATCATTACCACTGTCCTTGTGGTCGCTTAGCTCACAGGCTGAGAAGTTACCTTCTGCCTTCAGTAAAAGCCAATATTAAAGCAGGGGTTTGGCAAACTATTGTAGCATGACTGCTCTCTCAGAAATGAAGTTTTGAGTTTTCTAGGAGCCAGTTATCTGTTTCTCTCTTTGCAGCTGCAGTGTCAGTATGTTGCTGCCCTTTGCTTCCCTATACCCTTCTTCAGACAAGTCATCTCCTCCTTGCTTTCAGGTTTTCCTCTTTGGTTTTTTTGTTGGTTTTTTTTTTTTTTTTCCCCATGGTTTAGCTGCTCTTTATGGGTTTAAGCTGAGAGAGAGTAGGTTTAGATTGGGTATTAGGAAGAAGTTCTTCACTCTGAGTGTGATGGTGCACTGGAACAGGTTGCTTAGAGAGGCTGTTGACACTCCATTCCTGGAAGAATTCAAGGCACAACAACTCCGTGCAGCACTAAGACTGGACCTGGAAAACTGCCCAATGAAAAATGGCCTGGGGGTGCTGGTCAACACCTGGCTGAACATGATGAACATTGAAACTGGCTGCCCAGGGAGGAGATAGAGACACAATCCCTGGAAGTCTTCAAGAAATGACTGGACATGACACTTAGCGCTATGGTTTAGTTGGCATGGTGGTGTTTGGTCAAAGGTTGGACTTGATGATCTTGGAGGTCTTTCTCAACCTTGATGATTTGATTATTCCAGTCTATGTTTTTAAGGCCAGGTTTTATAGGGCTTTGAGTAAAGTGGTCTGGTAGAAGGATGATCTTTAGTGTCCCTTTCAACTCAACCTGTTCTGTTATTCTATAATTATTCTTTTTGCCCCAGCTTTTGCTTCCTGGTATATCAAAGTGTACTGCTTTATACCATGGTTTTTGCTAAAAGAACAGCTATACATGAAATTAAACTTCCCGTCTTCTTTCCTCTCCTATTATCTCTGTCCAGTGCAGTCCTTCTCATAGCAATGAGTTGGGATTCTCTCTCAGTTTCTCTTGTCAAGCAGCCTCATGCAGGAAGGAGAAAGAGCACTGAGATTTTGTTTATTAAATAGGATAAATTTTTGGAAGTTGAAACTAATTTTTTTTATTTGCTATGGGTCAACAAAGAGAGGAATGGACCATCACAGTCTTGCTGATGAATAAATCTGATGTACGGGTTGACTTTTCTGACAGCTCCAAAAAACCAAATAGAAGGAGTCCAGAAGACTGAAAGTCCTATGAGTGACTTACATGAAAAAGCAGCAGTTTTAAAATGCCTTTTGTTGAAGCTGGTAATAAATTAACTATTGCCTTTACCACTTGGCAGCAAATTGGGAATAAATTTTTGCAGATGAATTAAGACATTATTTAACTTCCAGCAGAAAAATGAGGAGTTCTAGAAAAGTTGATGAACTGCATTCAAGTTTCTAATGCAGAAAAACAAACTGTTAACTTACAGAAATAATACCAGTGTGCTGTCAAGGCTTGTTCACTACTTGTCTTCAGGCGCTGAGTATTTGTATTGGGAGAGCATGCAGGGTCTCCTGCCAGTGTCTGTATTTCCTTTATTTACTTTTGATCTTTCATGTGTTTGAACTATAATGTTATAAGTTATATCACAAACTAATTGGAGTAAATCCTGATTAACAAGAAATGAAGAAAAAATGAGGGTCAGCAGTGTGGGATGGAAAGCAATGACAGGCCAAGACTCACTGAAGTATGCAGGAAACACAGGCACCAGAGGAGGCAGGGAGTTAGTAACAGATGGTGCTAGGGGCTGCCACAACCTTGGGTGGGCCCTCAGCTGCCATCAGCAAAACAGAACTGTTTCTTGTGCCAGTGCAAACAAAAATGTCACACGGCTCTCCTTGCTTCCAGTGCCTTTGGGCATGTCTGGTGGGTGGCTGGAGCCCACTGGCTGTGTCTGCAGGGCAGCTCCAGACGGGGATTGTGTAGCTGTGTTAGCTTGATCCCATGTCTGCCTTTCTGCAGAGTTTGTTTGCTTGAGCACAGTGCTGGGCTAACACTTCGGCCCATCACATATCTCTGGATTGATTTGCATCCGGAGACCTTTGAGCTCGGGACAGACAAGTGTTGTATACACTGCCACAACTACACAGGGCTCTCCAGTTTCCCCCAAACCAGTGTAGCCCATTTGTAACCTGGCTTATCTGAGGAGTGACTTGGAGGAAAACCCATGGGGCAAGTTGGTTCCTCTTGTTACCTCGAAAGATACAGTGTTGCTTTACCTTTGTTTTAAGTGACAAAGCAAAAGGGCAGGAAATGATGTAGCCTCTTAAAGTATGAACAAATGAAGGAATAAAGAGGTACTGTGATTAAAAGTATGAATGAAAGAATCTACTGCAATCTGTGATGAGAGATACCACTAAAAGAAATAGGTTTCGTTTCCTCTGTCTGTGTGCCAATATCTCTTTATTCCTCTTATTTTATTTCTGTTTTCCCAGTGAAATATTGTCAAGAGGAAGTTTTTTCTTTTAACTGCATAGGATACTTCTATCAGACTGTTAATAACCTGGGAGTGATAAAGTGGAAAGTGTTGTTGGGCATTTTCTATGCCACTTTCATATCTTTGATAAAAGTATAACAGAGCCAAATTTTCTTCTTTATATTGTCAGCTAAAGAATTAGCCAAGGAAAGAAAAATATTTCCCTGTTTTCACAAAAGCTGAAATAAAAGAGGTGATGAAAACTTTATTTCATTTGCTTTCTTTCCTCAGCTAAGAATTCAACTTTTATTAAAGTATTAAAAAATAAAAAAGAATATCTGTAGCAGTGGGCAGTAAACATTCCCCACTTGAGTCTCCTTCACTTTACTGTGGTTTGCACTATATTATTGGGCATTGAAAATTATGAAAATTTCCTCCGCTTCCTCAATTTTAACCTTCTCAGCCAGTGTGGTTCATTTTATACTGAAGAACAACATTTCAAGTTGAAAAACAAATTCTGTCCTAAGTATGCTGCCAAACTGCTACTCAGCTGTTCGAGTCTCATCTGCCGATGAAACTTAGACCCAAATACTTGGCCCTTTCCTTTAATCTCCAACACTTGCTACACTTTTCTTGGTGCACACTTGAAACCCTGCAATGTGTAGTCACTTCTCATTACCTCACTAGGAAGCACATATGACCCTTAGGCCAATGAACTTAGTCTCCTAATAACACAGGCTATCCTGATGTACAGCTATTTCCAGAAACTTAACAAGATCCTCATCAACATTATTCAGAGATGTTTCCCTCCTTCATTAGACAGCTATTCCAGCTCCATTTTTTATCCATCCCTGCTTTTGGAAACACACTCTTGACTGAAACAAGTGCTTCTCCTACTCTTCTTGGTATTCTCACACTGTGTATTTCTCCATCAAAAACTAACAGAGAAACACTTAAATGTTGCTGGATTTTACACAGCTGAAGACAGACCTTGAATCCTGAAGTGGATGCCTAGGTGACATGACACTGGATATATTTCAGCACTAAGACTAGCCATACTGAAATAGGTTTTGTATAGTTGGTGCCAGGTAATTAACAAAACTCTAGGAGTATTAACAAAATGTGCCACAAACCCTGGAGAAATCATGAGAAGTGTTCTGCTCCATCTTTTAAATATTTCTATAAGCCATAGATACCTTAATGCCCTCTATAAGAACTGAACTGGATGCAGGAAAAACAATATATCATTTTAGAGGTTAGAGGATTTTAACAATGAACAGCTTTTTTTGATTAACTCATGTATAGATTTGCAGAATGTAATTGTTTTGTATCTGAGTTGTGTAAGTAGCATAACAGCATGTGATCAAAGAGAAAATATGCTAATGCTCAGCATGTCAGGACAGAAAAGCACAGATTTAGATTATGTTTTGCTCTATCTTATTCAGTTTTATAATGTTTTTAGTAGTTAAGCATTAGACAGATCTGTGTGATCTGAACGGCTAAATGAAATCCAGTGGCCAGAATATTAGAAATCAGTGTTTTTCATATGGCTGCTCTGATAAGCAGACATAGCAAAATCTAGGCTTTTGGCTAAAAATGACACTCTGAGACCATATCTAGGAGAGGAGTTAAAACAGATGTAGAGCTGAATTGGAAGTACTGAGTTAATCTTTTCATAAATATGTTCTAAAAAATGAGATATAAATATATTTTTTCTACTGGAAAGGTAGATATATTTAAAAATATTTCTTGCTTATTACTACCACTTTCTTTTATTCTCTTAAAGAAAAAGAAAATATACCCCCACTGTATCTACACTACAAAAGTTCTTAACATTTATTTGTACAGGCTTAGAATTGGAACTTCCAAGACCAATGGTGCGACCATTGAATCCAGATGCAGGGTCTTGGCCTTGCTTTTGTGATTGTTTCTGTTATAAAACTGAAACTCCATTTCAAAGTTCAGACTCTGGTTATAAAACATGCTTCCAGAATACAATCTGCCATCTAAGATATCAGTCCAGAAACACTTATTGCTAGTTTGATTTCAATGTGGCTTTTTGAACTTACAGATGTGCCTTGAGAGTTTTATCCATGCTTTCAGACATTGTAAAGATTTTAAATACCTTTGAGTAACAAATGGAAATCATCACACTGTGTTTTGGAATGATAGAATCATCTTTAGCTAAAAATGCCATAAAATCTCTAAGTGGTCATGAGTCTTTTTCTAAATAGTAAAGTGGTTACTTCATAGCAGGCTCACACTAAGGGTAAATTGCAGATTCACAATGCTTGAGTGAACATGTTTTCACCTAAAGAAAGGGAGAATTATCCAGCTTCCTTAAGCATAACAGCTACACTGTGAATAGTTAATGAGATAAGCTGCTGATTCCAGTTATAGAGTGGAATATTGGCCTCTGTCTTTTTCGGCTCATTACAGATAAACTGAGCCAACACCAGCAGGCTTCTCTTGTGTCAGCTTGTTTGAAGACTGAATGAAGAATAACTTCTCCTCACTTGGGGAATGTGAAAATTTTGTCAAAAGCTTGTCAAGATATTTTATGGATTGTAGAGCCTAAACAACCCAGGGGCATGGGACTGGCTCTTTGTCAAGGGTACAAAATTAACCCTACAAGCAGTGAGGTCTCTTTTAATCAGAATCTTGCCTCTTTACAGTGGTAGTTAAGTAAGGTAGTGAAGCCCACTTGGCCTGCTGAATTGCTTCCTCTTGGCACACACTAAGTTGCACCTGGAGTAAAGAAGGAGCTTTCTGGTTTTCTGTATTTTATAACCTCTAGCTACTGAAACAATGTTATAAAAATGCTTTAAAGTCACCTTGCTGAGTGTGTCTGACCAATAGACCCTTAAAAGAGAAGGTTCAGAGAAGATGAGCAAGGACAATGTGACTCTGAAGTTTAGCAAATAATGCAAGGTAAGACTGGCCTCAGATGTTGCAAAGAAACTGACTTTATCTTAACACAAAAGAGGACTGAAGGGTGACCTTTGGTTTAGATAATCAGCTGTCAACAGTTGAGTGCATCAAGCTCCCTGGATTCCTGAAATGAACGTGAATGACTTCCTGAGTTAGTCAGACCAGCATGAGGGGTGTAAATACATAGCTCAGCCCAACAGAGGGCATAAAAACTAGACAACTAGTAAAAGAATTTTGAAGAGAGGAATGGGATTGACCTGTGGGCCTAACGAGTTTTAGCTCTGAAGCAAAACAACTCCACATCTTGTGAATATCAAGTATAAAAGTCAGTTATGAAGAGCCCTTACTGCCAAACAGTCTTGTTGTGTTTTAAGATTTTCAGAAGAATGACTTCTTTCTAATGAGTTTCTTTTTAAAGGAATAGCTAATAAAGAATTGATGGATTTTGACCTGATATCAAAGTTTCTTGCTTGGAGCAGGGGTGCCTAGCATTAGTGCTCTCCAATTTGTGTGACTGAAAGGAGTTCCATGCTGCCTCCCAGGGATCAAGTAGTCTCTGGCATATTAAAATTTATGAAGAGAAGTTAGATATGTTTTGGTGTCTCCATAGAGGAAAATAATTTGGCCAAGGCTTTTAAGTCATATGTAGACATTCAGATAAAAGTTAAACACAATTTTTAAGGTTCATTTCCACTTTAAACTAAGGAAATCTTTGGACTTCAGCCTTTTTTGAAAACCAGATGCACAACATTTTGGATTGGGACCTTCACAATACCAATGTCTGAAGCTGTGGATTTTCTTTCACAGCTGATATTTTAGGTGTTTGGCTGTCTTTGATTCTAAGAGAAATGCAGTTGCTATGATGTAGGTATTAAACAATCTGCCCTAAGTTGGAAAACAAATTGAGGCTGCCTGAAGGAAGATGTTTTGTTACTTAATGAACACATGATTTTTCCTTGTTCTGTTCAGTTTTTCACAGCATCACAGGACATTCTGAGCTGGAAGGGCCCCATAAGGATCATCAAGCCTAACTTTCAACTGAATGGCCCTTGTGGGGATTGAACCCACAAGAACAGCATTATTAGCGTCTTTCTCTAAACAACTGAGCCAATTAACATTTTCCTGCTCTGAAATCTTGACAATTTTTTCATGGAGATTCTGAAAGCTGGGGAACAATTTTGACCAACCAGCAATAGTTTTGTTTTTCACAAATAGCTTTCATATGAGTAATTTAGATACCTCTGTAGTTTAATGGAGCACAGGATTGGAAACCAATAATGTGGTTATTATGAAGAATTGAAAAAAATTTCTAAAAATATTTTCAAAGATTTTTATAAAGCTTCTGGTATTTCCATTTTACAGATGTCTGATGCCAGTGGCAGTACAAAAAAATGGACATGGCCTCTTCCATGCCAGCTTAGTTGAACCTCAGTTAGACTATTTTCAAGTCACCTTAATACAGCAGGTATTTTTAGACAGGACAGTGAATATAAAGGAAACACTGTTAGAATACACTACTGTTAGAAGGTAAAGTAACACAGGGATTCTGAAACTAAGAATCTTACTAAAACATAACCAAAATTCCAGGTCTGTAGAATTTTTTCTCGCAAAACATTGGATTAAAAAGTTTGGAGACTGAGACAGTGAAGAGTAGAACAGAATAATATTTAAGAAGAATAAATAAAACCTGAGTATATTCTATTATCAGTTTAAACTCATCAAATTGGAAAAAGAGCATAGATTTGGAGGAGAAAGGCGTGCACAGGGGAAGGACAACAGTCATCCATGGGATTTTGCATTGTACCATGAAAGCAGCATTCTGACTGGCTGGAATTTTTTTATGGGAATATTGCTCCCATGGAACAAGTTGATTTGCCGAAACTGCAGGAATGAAGACATATTTCATGGAATTAAAATTGCCCTGCATGGCTCCTTAGTAAAGTCCCTCCTTCAAGCTACAGGATCATCAACAAGCCAACTGGAGGGATATTTACAAGCTAAAAACATGGAAGTCTTGAGAGGCCTGATCTCCTCAACCTTCTTTGCTTTTTACAGCTTACTTGATAATATGTCAGATTTGTTGACTCTGGGGTTTCTGAGAGCAATTAAGGGTCCAAGGCTCACCAGACTTATGGCAGCACACCTGCAATACAAAGCCTTTGGCTATTATAAAATGGTACTGGAAAATTTATGGAAAAAAAAATCAGTATTTTTTCTTGGACATTTCCTTTCCTTGTCAAGTAAAATTTTTTTATTCAAGAGATATAGTTCAGAAGTGAAAAGTCAGAGTGTAATGTTTACAACACATAAAATATTTTTGTGATATAAAAAAGATCAGTCATTTCCTACTTCCAGGTCCACATCCTGAGGGAGGTATCTGCACCCATCACTACAGCAGCAGATAGTCCTGAGAAAAAAACCAAAATCATAACCAAACCCAAAGTAATTAAAGCATCATAAAATATTTTAGTTTGAATAGTCCTCATTGTGGATTCTTTAATGTTCCATAAACGCTGAATTTTAGAAGTCAAACCTGATTAGCATCATGGTTTGCTCTTTAATACTCAGAGTGTAAGAAGCTTGAGTGTCTTCACTTTTTTTTTAAATTCTTACTGATTTCCGAATGTTTGCTGGTGAAATCTTGTTCTCATTAAACTCAACAAAAATTCAGTTATGGCTTCAATGCATCCAGGATCAGCTCACTTTAATAAGAGTTTGTGGTTGTTATAGCTGAATAGCTCCCAACTTCTGTTTTTGCCATGTTTTTAATCTTAAAAAAAAAAAAAGGAGTATGGTTCGGATATAAAAGGCATGATTAAGCTTGTCAACAATCCCATGTTTGTGGAATATCTGTTCAATTATCTTCTCCTTGTGGATCTCTTATATTGCTTAATGCTGCAGTGTTCTCATATGTGCAATATACTCGGTGATTAAACTCAGCAATTAATGTAGAATATGAGTGAGCAGATGGATCCAGTCCAGTCTGCCCTTTTCTCTTTTTCTGTCTAGTTAGGTACAGATTCATGATTTTAGGAAGTCTATATTATCTGAGAAGAAACTGGGCAATGGGGAAGCTTAGGGCAAAGAAGGAAGCTGCATTCAAACACACACACATTAAAAAGACAAATGACAGGGGTGCAGCTGTGATTTTTAACTTTTAATGCTCTTTTTCAAGTGGATGGCAGCATAGAAAAGGTGAATAGTCCATAAATTTAATGGAAACCAAATATAAGCTAAGTATCATGAGTTGTGAACTTTAGGCATATCTCTTGATGTTTATTGAACATTGCTGAAATGGGGAATAACTGAATCAACTTTTGACATACATTGAGTCGTTACCTTCTCATGTTTTTTGGTTGAATGATATCACAGTGTTATGTTGCATTCTCTTTTTCATGTTACCCACTTCTGACAGAATTTGGACTATGATGCAAAACTTGTACACTTTTTTCCAGTCTAGACTCACCTTCCATGTGATATTTACCTGCAAGCACCCAGCTTTGATTGCTCTCCAATGCACTGCTGACAAGAAGTAAGGACAAACACTTCTGTTTTCACTGCATACTTGGGACCATAAGGTGGTGGATCAAAGTCTTGCTCCTCTGTTGCAAGCATTGCATTTGGGAACAGTGCATTATAGTAATAGATTTCCAAGGGCCACCTTTTCCTGCTCTTTGTGCCCTCAATCCAGTGGAGCATCACCTGGGCATGTGTTTTTAAATGGATGTGTCACAGGTTTTGGCATAGTTACCCTTAAACTTAAAACTTCTTTGTATCTAATCTTATAGACAAAGTTCTGGAATTCCATTGCAATTGAATACCAGTTGTGTCAACAACATATATTATATGCATTAGATACTCCATTTCGATTTTAAAAAATTTAACCATCTCTATGCCATGTTTTCGATCATAACTGGACTTAAAAATTACACAGAACTGCATGGAAAATAAAGGAAGACACAATTACCTCAGGATATAAAGGAAAGGCATAAAGGAATCTAATGAAGTAGTTGGAGGAACAGCTTAAAGTCCTATTTCAGTAAGAAATATTTTTCATCCAAGTATCTAGAGGTAATAAACCAGAAATAAACTACTTTATAGAGCAACTAGCCATCTTAGTGATTTATTATGTCACTCCTTGATGGTCAGACAGTTAAATTATCTAGATGGGATGCAGAGGGTTGTGGAATTACACATTCTTTTCTTCCAAGGTATATGAACTCACTCTGTTATTGTGGTTAGGCCACTTTCTGGACTTTTTTAGTTTTCTTGTGAGGAAACACTTATCTCACAATGAGAAAACAGTTCCTTAGCATACAGTCTGGATTTTATTATGTATACATTACTACTGTTTCCTGACATTGCTCTTCAGTATAACTTTGCACCAATTTACAAGCAATAGTGTGACACAACATCACAAAATGCCCTCAGAACGATTTTATAGATGGCACTTACAGCCACAATTTAAATGCAGTAAATCCATAAGAAAGCACGTGTTAATAAGAATCTGGTCCTGTATCCACTCAAGTTAGTGGCATAATTATCAGCCACTTAGGTAAGTCAGATTCATAGCTATAAACCTGCCAATTCTTTTTTTTCAATAGAAATGCATTTCATATGGAGGAAATTAACTAAGCAATTTAGTTTTTACTGAAAATGGAAGGTAGAATGTATATTATTATAATGTTGGAAATAGACATCTAATAAAACTAATATTAAAGAACTGAGTATAACTTGCCTTGCCTTCTCTACCTTATCCTGTTCTGTCCTTTCCTACCCTACAGCAACCTCCCTTCTTCATGTATAGACTTTGAAGCTTACTCTGCTTTTCAATTTGACCAATGCTGCCAGCTATATGTGTTTTCTATTTGATAGGGAGCACCAGAGAACAGGGATTATCTGCAAAAATAGGTGCTGTGAAAAGCAAAATGTGAAAATGAAATAAAATGAAAATTTATTTTTCCCAGTATTTTTTAGCAAAGAGTCTCTTTCTAGGAGAATTAGGCTGAGATGAAAGTCCTGAATGGGTGTACCCTTATCAAACATTAAACCTTGTCTATTCCAGGGCATAGTTTTTTAGAAGACTGGAAAGATGGGAATGTTTTACATATATTGATCTATTTGCCTAAGATTGTTAGAAACAGGCAGCATACAATGCTGTGTAGTTTTTAATGAGAAGCACATTCTGGTGGCATCACACCTCTGGGACTTGGGTCTGTTGCAGCAGGGTCTGCCTTGAGGCTTCTGGTCTCAGCCTGGTGTGCAAATTTTATTGCTCAAACACTGACCTGGCTAAATAACTATTTTGAATAGGGGATCTGATAATCAAAGCAAATTGGTTACAGCCAAATTTTGCTGTGAAGGGTGTGTTCTCCTTCATTTCCCCCTCCTTCACTGAAATTCACACACAAGATTAAGTTCATGAGCAGCTGGAGGCAGCTATGCATCTGTTTCGCCCATGCCCTGGAACAGCCAGATAAAGTAACCTCGAATTAAAAGCCTGTGCACGTTAGCTCATGCCCAGCACTTTGCTAACACAGTTGTTTTCCAGATTTATACAACCATGTTGAAGACTGGATGTTCTGGGCACATGTCCCCCAGGGAGGCAGGCTTGTGGCTACATGGCAGAAATCACCTTTTTACTGTGAGGATCTACTCCAACAGAGGAGATCAGCGGTTTGCTAGACTGGGACACTCATCTTTACTTTGCTCTATTTAATGGGCATAAGAGGCAGATTTATAAGTGTTTCTCTCCCCTTTACTTTTTCAATGTTTACTCATGCTTCTTTCTAAGCTGTGACACTTAATTGCTTTGGGGGGGTTTCCATCAAAAAAAAAGGACACATTTCAAAGATAATCTATACCTTTTCAACCCAGCTAGAATGAAAGGGTCCATGGGCCCCACACAATAGAGCAGTTTGAGATACCTTGGCATGCTGATTGTACAAATATTATCATTTAATTAAATAAAGTTAATGTCCATGTCCTGTAGAAGATTTTGTGCCATTTAAAATTATTCAAATACATACCAACTTGGAATTTTTCCATTCCTTACTTATAGAATCTTAGAGTAATCCTGTCTCTTGCCTTGAAGATTATTACATTTATAAAAACAAATAACTGCAGTGTAACTTGTAAACAGAATGATAAATTTATTATAATTCTGTTATAAATTTCTGAAAATAATAGAGTTTCTATAATAGAAAAAAATGATATAGGGTTTTTCATCTAAGATCTTTTTGGACTAGCCAGAACCAGCATAGAACAAATAAGCCTAATAAAAATGCTTTTAGGTTTATTTGCATTACATACTGCTCACTTAAAAATTTATTAATTCTGTGATTCTATTACAAGTATTGTATTGAAAGATTTTTTGTTTCTTATACTGCTGCTGAAATGGATGACTCAATCTAAAATTTTTGAAGTGTCATTTCCAGATAATGATTGATATTATTATAGGGAAATAAGGGATTGAAAAAGGCTAAATAAAATATCAGGATAAATAATTTTTTTGTCTCAGAGATCACAGTTTTGTCACATTTTTATATGTGGACAGTTTTTGCAGTTTTGGAAACTGTTTCAGAACCTGAAACCTGAAATGGCACTCATGGGAGATAGGGCAAAGGGATGGGCAGTAAATGAAATATAAACATTTAGTAAGAAACAAAATCATTACCAAAGGATGCTTTAAAATGGCCCTGAATTATGATATAGTAGTCCAGCTGAATCTTCCACCCATGTATAATCTCAATTATTTTTACACATGACAGTTTATAATAGCTGTTTAAATTTCCTATGGTTCTGGCTGGGTTAGACATTCATTCAAAGAAAACAGTCAGCTGAGACATTAATAACCGGAGGAAGACTTTTTTTTCAGACCTCAGGATAAAATATGTTTCTGCTGTTTCCATTCCATAAGCCAAAGAAGCTGATTGTCTTTGCTTTCATAACACACATTCACTCTTTTTCTTCTTTATCTCTCTGTGTAAAAATATGTACATATATATGTATATGTTTCTGAGTGTGGATATTTCACATATTTTGTAAAATACATGATTTTCAACACAACACGGTAAAAATATATCATGTGAACCAAGACTGAAAAATAGACAATAAAAATATTTTCTCAAAGGGTAGACTGAGTAGGAGTAAGAAGACAATATCACTTATATATATTCCCTAAGGCAACTGTAACTACCAACTCTGCATTTTCTTTAAAATTACTTTCGCAACCCAGCAATATTTACTTAAATTAGATAACTTGTCAAATGAATCATCCCAGTGTGATCTCTATCTTAAGTTGTTTTCCAGAATTCATAGTTGAAACTTGATTTTCATTTTCATTCTTGATCTAATTAAGATTATAATTTTCTTATGTGTTTGAGAAACACACAGGCAGTTGTAGCCCACAATGGCAGCACTGCTTAGAATTTAAAGGACTTGACAGCTATATTCCCAGAAGTTATTTTCAGCAGATGGTAGTTTAATTTATGTAGTTGTCTCCTTTTATTTACCTATTATTTTGCACTTTTATCTGAATTAAAACATTTGCCATTTTTCTGTCCATTTATCTCTCTGTTTGTCTTGGTTCTGTTTTTATTTTGTTGTAGTAGAAGCATAGAAGGTATTAAATATCCCACGTGAAACTTGGGACGAACCCAAAATGCAGAAGTTTTTATTTCCAAACCATATGAAGGCATTGTAGAAGAGTCAGTTCTTCTCTCCTGAGTAAAGTAATACATACAGTGGGAAAGATTGCTTCAGAATGCGGACTGGGATACCTGTCATCAAAAGATTTGAGACTAATGCCACAAACCTATCTTTTAAAATAATAGTTTAAGTGTATTTGGCTTAGCTTTGTACTGTGGATTGTACAAAGTTCTCTCCCAGGTACTTCTCTAGCTTTATTTTCCCCATTCTTTACTCCTAGAAGAGTGTTCCTTCTATTCTCTGTAAGAAAGGTTGAAGATGATCAGAGACTTGGAGCAGCTCTCTTATCAAGACAGGCTGAGAGAGTTGGGCTGTTCAGCCTGGAGAAGGCTCCAGGGTGACCTTACAGCAACCTTCCAGTACCTAAAGGAGGCCCAGAAGAAAGATGGAGAGGGACTTTTCACAAGGTCATATAGTGATAGGACAAGGGATAATGGCTTTAAAACAAAAGAGTAGAATAGAGAGAATATTAGGGAGAAATTTTTTTCTGTGAGGGTAGTGAGACCCTGGAACAGAATGCGTAGAACAGCTGCGGATTCCCCATCCCTGGAAATGCTCCAGGCCAGGCTGGATGGGGCTCTGAGTAACCTAGTGTAGTGGAAGATGTCCTTGCCTATAGCAGGGGAGTTGGTGATCATTAAGGCCATTTCCAACCAAAACCATTCAATGATTCTATGATTTCTGTATCTGATTATTTCTGTTCAGAAAGAAGTGGGAAAAGGGTGTTTCTTCCTATTACATGAATTGTTTTTTCCTTATAACATACTTTACCCACTAGTCTAAGGCGCAATCCAAACAGACAAGTCTGGAAATAAAACAGAAAATAAAATTTTCCTAATCTTTAATTCATTCTTGGAAAGAAATATGATACAATCAGGCTTATTAAAAGAAAATAAAACCAAAAACAACTAAAAGTATCTTCTAATGACTCGCTGAGAAGCAGAACTAAGAACATCATCCTCCTCTTACCAGCCCTTCTCCCTATGTCTCCTGCTGCTTAAAACACAATGCTTCACTTCCTCATGTGATCCAAGCAACCACAATATTTTCAGCTTACTACCATAACCCCTAAGCACATTTTATTGCTCTCTAGCTGAGCAAGAGGTAGTGTGCCAAGTCAGTAGTTTAGAGATGTATGTTCCTGACTGGCCTACCAGCCACTACCTCTTTAGTGTTCCTTCCCTTTTGCTTTAAATGGGCACAGAGAACTCTAACCTTGCTGTCTTATTTTCATAGCAATATAAGAACATACTATATCTTGGATCATTCACCTCCCTCTAAAATATTCTTTAATAGCTTAAGTAATTAATAGGTTACTGGATAAGGAGACAGAGGAAATAAAGGGAATGATGGGGCACATTCAGATGGACATATAGATGGGAATTATTTAGATCTTGGAGATTATTTAGATCTTTCTCAGAGAACCAGGCTGAGGAAATCAGTTAAGGTCATTTCCATTTAATTGGGTAAGAAAAGTTGCTAGAAGTAATTTAGCATTTTTCAGGAAAAAAAGAAAGTATTTTATTTTTTATTTTTTTCACTTGGAAAGATCATTCTTCTCATTTTACAATTGAAAAAGCAAGCATTCAGAATAAGTTGTCCAGTCTCTTAATTTATTGTTACTGTTCAAAGGTTTCCTTGGTGTGCATAAAATTTGTGATCCTTTGTAACAAGGCCAAGCATGAAAACAAAGGGAGAGAAAGTCCATGGGTAACCAAGCTTAAACATAATAGAAAAAATCTCTTTAAAGGCTTTAATATTATATAGAACATTTGCTCAGTAAAAATAACCCAAACCAGAAAAGTTTCTGGATGTATTTCTTTCATGCAAAGCAACAGTCTATAAACACCAAACAAATAAGATTTAAAAAAAAAAAAAATCCAAATGAAACGTCCAGTGTAGCTCTCCCTCCACTTACAGCAGTTTATTTTAGTGCTTGTGCTTTTCTAGGTTCAGCTGAACCTGGTGGTGACAGTATCTGGTGATGCAGCTCTAGTTATGGACTCCAAGACTCCTCCAGCATTAGCACTGAAAAGCCATGTCAGTCTCTTGCTTCAAAAGTTCATCAGTGTGTGCCTTTGCTAAAGCAGAACTTAATATTTTTAGAGGATCTCAGCCATGGAGAACTGTAGGACCTGTGCATAGTATCAAACTATATTAAATATTACTGAAGTCCAGTGTCCTATTCAGTGGCTAAACTGGAAATATTGGCAAGGATGTTTCAAAGTCTCAGGATAAGAATTATCTCTCCTTTTTCCATTCTCTGCAAACTGTAGTTTAAAATAGTTTTAATTTATTGGTTAATGTTAGGAAATCATTATGACTAAGTTCATGCCCACGTACTTAGAAACATTCTGGGAATATTTGTGTTAGGAGCTTTTAAGATCAAAATTGTCATTTAATGTATTGAAAAATGTGGAGCTTTTTGGTAGAATCCAATGATTGCATTATTCGCTATAACTTTGCCAAACTCTACAAAATAGCACATGAGAGTTCTTATATGGACAATTACTTGTCTGCCTTTTGAGAAATACAGTACTTTCTTGTCCATGGTGCTCCTTTAAGCCATATTTTCTTTTTGTACCATTTTTGTTACTGTTCTTTTTTCTTCAACTAGAATTAAATGTGAATTTACATATTTCCAGGGTATTTCATAGGCTACTATAGAATTTTAAAAAACATATACATTAAATAGCTTTACTCTCCTCAAGGAAAGATGTTGCCAATCAATTCACATCTGACATTCTTGAAAACAGCACAACAGATGACAGCAAGAATGTAGAGAACAAAGAACTGTTATATGGGCCATATTTTCTCTATGATTAGCTGTGCAGTATTTTATGTCTTTTCCAGCAGTGCTGGTTTATTGTTGATTCCACTATCCGTGCTTTTACACACAATTTTAATGAACTGTAGGACAGATAGAAACCACCCCACAATACTGAGTAATGTCATGCCTTTAACTGGAACAGAGATCATGACCTCCTGATCTAAAGAGAAGAAAGAAAAGTATTCATCATTCAGATATCTATTAGAGGTTTGCCTCTACCTCCTCAGACCAGCTGAACACCACAGTAAATTTAAGACCAGTAGAGGGTACTAGTGTATGTACGCAGAAGTGAATAAGTAGCAGCAAAGATGGCTGCATGAGAAATTTGGATTAAACTTGTAGATAGTGCACTAATGTTAAAGCAGTTAGTAAAATATCAATAGCCAGTCTGTATTATTTTCTCAACTGTTGAAAAGTCCTCTCAGCATCAACAAAATATATTCTGATTGAAACTTAAGTTGCTGAAACCTGTTCTTTAGAAGACCAACATTAATATCAGATAAAAGGTCTTAATTACACTGAATTAATATTTTTGAAATGAATTTTCAGGAAAAAATTAAATCTTGGAAACACATATACCTTCAATATCTGTATAGCACTGTGGTTGTTGGTTTGTTTTTTTTTTTGTCCTTTATAAAATGAAGGGTGTATCCTAAAAAGCAGTGTCATACAATCAGAAGTATTGTCTTCAGGAATCAATAGCCAAGGTAAGAAGTCAGATTAACACAGGCATATTACTGTTTTCAAATACATAGCATAGTTTATATCTGGACTGTGTACAATCTCTCATATTAATATCCAGACACCTAAATAAAGCTTTGCTGATTTTTAGATTTGCTGAGCCATCATCCCTTACTGACAACAATGGGAGCTGTTATATAAATATTTATTTATATCTCCCCTTTGACCTTGTCCCCGGATCCTTGCCCAATAATCCCATGCACTGGAGCTTATTCAGCGTTCTACCTTCTGAGCACATTTGAACAGCTGCTATTCATTAGAAAAACAACAAAACCTAAAAAAATCAGAACATCAAACTTCAATCTGAGACGGATATCATTCCCTCTTTTCTCTCCAAATGAATGGTTTCCTTAAAATATCTGTATGTCTGGACCAGACCCAGGACTTGTAATAAGTTTCCTATGCACAGGGTTATTATGGCCTTAAGATCCAATATCCTCTGCCCTACAGGGTGAGAAAAGGGAGCTTTATCCTGTTTGTACAAGGGTAAATGCAGAATTCAATCCATTTGTTGTAAGGGCTGGAATGAACTTAAAGTGTTTCCACAGAATAATATGCTTATTAGAACATAATTTTGTGAAGTCTTTTGCATATAGTAACTTTACTTTTCATCTTTGGATCTCTGCATTTTTGGATTCTAGGTGATTGACCCAGACACTATTTATGCATAGGTTTAACTGATTTGGTTTTCTTTAAAACAAGAGAATTTTATTCTCTGAGAGTTCAGAAAACTGTCATTTCATAGGAGAATAAAGAGGGAGAAAAGAATGCATATTAGAATTATAAAAATTCTCAAACAGCCAACTAATAATTGTAATATTAATATGAATTATAACCACATCAGTGGAAGATATTATTTTATTCTCACTGTTTATAGTCGTGATAGCTTTGCAATTGGAAGGTGAAAATCACTGATTCCTGATCAATTTAGAAAAGCCCAGAGGAGCTGTGATCAGGGCACAGTCTGTGTACCAAACCATAAATATCTTGTATCACCTGAGGTTCCTTAGGGCACCTCAAAGACCCGGAACAGCCCAGTATATATGACATAGGAGACATAAAAGACCTGTGTCTTTTTGCAAATCCATCTGGAGGCTGGGTTAAGAATACTTTATAGTCCCTTGAATGCCTCCAAGCTTCCCTCTTTAGGCACCTGAATAGGCTAACTAATTTATAAATTAGTTAGTATTCATCACGACATTCTAAGATTGTTATGTCAAAACTTTGAATGGCAAAAATGAATATAATTTGAAGACTAATGTCAGAGAGCTGGTTTCCAACAATGTAAGTCATAGTATCTTTAACAATCACAGTTCAGAGCAGTAAGACCAAAAGAATCAAAGGGGCAAACTCTGCCCTGTTTTTGTCAGCATGTGCTACAAAACTATGAGAGACCCCTACACTAGGTCCAATCTTATAATATTCCAATGACACACTAAAACCTGGAAAATCTTTCTGCAAAAACACTTCCTGAGAAGAAGCAGAGATTTTTATTGAAGATAAGAAGGAAAAGAGGGGTAGAAAAAATGTATGAAAAAAGGTAATGAGGAGACATATTTGAAATGGGTTACGACAAATGGCAAGCAGCCATCTATCAGCTTCTTTTTACATCTTGGAAAAGTATAGCAAAGGCAAGCCAGTTCCTATAATTTTTTAGCTCTGCCAGAGAGCATTTTTTCCATGCTTTGCAAGCTTTCCTTTTTCTATTTGCAACTGCTTACCATCTGGGAATTTGTGGTTGTGAACAGTTAAAACTTAATATTTAAAAACACACATGTATTTCGCTTGAAATTAAGATTTTCGGTAAAGTGACTGGTTTCCACTTTTGGGTGGAATGTGGTGAGATAAATATGTGCAATTCTTGGGGCTAGAGTGCTGGCTCTGCACTTGGAGAGAAAGTTGGGAGTTTTGTCCAGTTCCAGAGTTTATAGCCAGTGGTTAAGGTAAAACTAATATAATTTAAAAAAAAAAAAAAAAAATTTAATACCTCTGTAATTTCTTTCTTTTTTTCATTAATTTCAATTTCATGCTTTTACAGTATGTCTTATGGGATTAGTGACAGGGTACTGACTGTATTTCCTCTAAAGCTATTGGTTAGCAATCTCTATGATATTTGTAAAGTAGGGGTGATGTTGAGTTGCTCTAAAGAGTTGGCATGGGTGGAGGCAGCACAGGCAAAGTTCTGTGATACTTAGCTTTATATTTAGGTTTGATGTTAATGCAGAGTTCTGGGGTCAGAACCAGACTCGCTGTTCCAGAGTTATATAATTAATATATATCTTGGAAACATTTACTGAATGTTGTAGATGCAGCAATGTCTTATCTTTAGACGTGTTGTAAGTCACTATTTCCAATTCTAGACCACTTTCATCAATATAGGTCAGAGAAACAGGTAGTTTTAGAGGACTATGTTCTCTGTCTGTACCACTTCATTTTCATCCCAGTACCTCAATTAGAATAAAGTGGATCTGTGCCCTGGCAGATTTAGCAAAACTCTTAAAGACTGACAGAGCAGGGAAATGAACTCACCTTCAGGTCATTGGTCTGGAATAATATTCAGGAAGTGTCTGAGCACTCTCCAGGATTTAAATGCCTCTGTTTGTCTTCTGTTCCTTGTTCTTTCTTCTATTGATCTTGTTGTCAGATGGGTTTGGGCCTTTTATTTTAACTACACTCTTGGCATGCCTTCAGGTCTGCCTGTCCATCTCTTCTTTCCACTGTCTGTTTCACTAATCTCCATTGCTGGCTCATTTTGAAAAATTTTCTCTTTGCTTCTGTTTTTGTGTGTCTGTATACCTTTGTAAAAAATCTATTACCATGTAGAATTACAGAACTCTAATTTACTCTGCCATTCTTCAGTCAAGCCTTTCTTCTTGGCAAGATGATATCTGAGGTCCTTCATGCCTCACTGCCTTTAGGCTCCGTTATTAAAAGTATTTTAAGCTCTTCTCTGTTTCTACAAAAAACACTGATTTATCATTTAAAGAATCTGTCCAGACCTAGGGAGAACTCCCCACTTTTCTATTTTCTTACCGTCCCTCTGTTCTACATTTCCTGATAGCGACACTGAAAATTTAGTCCTTTTTTAATATTAAACTTTTTCTTCAGTTTTAACATTTTTTTGCCTCTTCCCCTCCAGCTTTCTCTGTTCATTATTCATTCTCTTTCTCATCTGTCACAACCCTCCCCCTTTCTAATCTTTGCCGTTCTTACAAATACAAATATAAAAATTACATCTTCCTCTTTCAATAAGGGTATGCCATTCTTTCCACTGATGATTTATCTATCGGCAGTCTTTAAGGTTTTTCACCCTCAATTGCCCACTGACTAGAAACTTTAGGGTATTTTCATACTCCTTAAATTATGCTTATATTGGAGGTTAGTCATGAAAGTGTCAGGCAGTGACTAATACTGCTCACTTTGAAGAACAGTCCAAGCTGCAATGGGACAGGGTATCAGCTGCTTTAAGTTCCTTTTTCAGATTCTGTTTGCTTTCCATCCCATGACTCTAGGAAGTGAAAACACAGGACAGGGATTTAACTTTGGTGTCTTCTCGCTCTGTCACCCTCTCTCTTTTTCCCTCCTTTCCTTTCTCTGTTTTCCTTGAATGTTGACCAAGATCCAATGGGATATTTGAAGAGCAGCTAACAGCACATGCTTAAAAATAATTCAGAAGTTACATTCTCAAGTACCCTGAGGCCAGCAAGGACCTAAGGTTCGGATCTCCTGCATCACAAGCAAATAAAATCACAGTATCATGGCACTAGAGATACATTGTTTGGAAGGGAGCCCTGGAGGACATCAAGTGCAATCTCTCATGTGGAACAGGACAAATGCCAGCAGCAGATCAAGTTAGCCATGCTCTGGTCTGGTGGAGTCTCCAAGATCTCTGATGATGAAATTTTCTTCATTACATGTATGATTGATCTTGATAGATCTTTGCTGGACCCTGATGTGTTTCTTTACATCCATCCTGAACTGGGGAGAGCCCAAACCTTGGCAGATTATGCCAAGTATAGCCCCACTGGTACTGTATAAATGACAATCAGATGTTCCCATGATGTTCTAGCCTTGACTTCCTGATGTTTCAGTTTTCCCTATTTGTGTTGAGATTTCACTGTTGTCCTATTTTAACCCTTACATTCATTAAAACTCCTACGTATTTTCCACCAGGACCTGGACTGATGTGCGTCCTTTTTTTGCCCAGGTGCGGACCTTGCTGCTTCTCCATGTTGAACTTCATGGGTTTTCAATCGGCCTAGATCTCAAGTTTGTTGACAGCCTTGGACCGAAGCTGTGTGTTTGGCAGGTCAGCTTCTCCTTGTTGTTAAGTACCCCCCACAGGTTTCCTGCAGGTGCACTGAGCCAGTGTACCAACAAGCTTCCTTCCCAGCCCCCTCCCTTGGCCCTCATGCTGTCAGACACCGCACCTCTAAAGATAAATTCACTATTTGAAGTCACAGCAGCTGGGGGTGCATCTGATCCTTACTTGAACTATTTTTTCCTGTTGAGTAGCTCTAGGTGTATCCCCATGGATCATTTAGCATGTGCTTTGAAGAAGAGCTATATTACAGTCTCATTCACATTTTGAAGTAGAACTTAAATTTCACCCAGATTTAGACATCGGAAATTATATGCCTAATCTAGTGTCTGTAGCTAATCCTTATAGTCCAGAGTGACAGGCTTCTATGAGGCAAAATAAACCTATGTGATATTGCTTATATGTTATTTTGTGCCTTGTTTCTATGTTTTTTTTTTCTTATGGGATGCATTTAGCTTACGTCCTCAATGGAGATGGAGGTAGAATTACAGAAATAATAAATATGTTCAGTAAGAACTCTACCGTATAGCAGATAACTACATACAGATCTTTCTTCCCTCTTTTAGTTTCTCATTTTATTTTTAGATTTTCCTAATTGGTCTGCTGGCAAATCTGCTGTTAGATTGGGAAGGCACAAGGCTAGTAAAACTGAGCTAAATATAGTTGTTACTGTATCATAAGACTTTGAAATAATATGCAAAATAAAAAATGGAAAACCAAGTAAGAATTCATTGACTGGAAGAAAACATTCAGCTCATAGCTACTGCCTTTGTCATTGAATGTATGAACTTTAAACCAAAAATAAAAGTATTGGAAAGTTGCATGGATGTTCTTTACAAACCTAGCAATCAACATGAAGAAAGGACATAAAACCTTGAGACAGAAGGGAAAAACAAGATAAGGTCATCATATGCTCCATGCAGTACTTTCCACAGAATCACTATTTTGTAATTTCCATCTTTTATGGGTGTATTAAGTGCATATGTCCATAAAAAACTGGAAAAATGCCTAAAATTGAACCATGACCTAAAAGTGGTTGAAACAATAGCTAATTCTGTAGCAGTCGTGAGACTCAGAACAACAATGGAGCAATATCTGGCTCCCTATGTCTTCTGGGAGACATATGCCTGTCAGCAGTGATTGCACACAGAGAAGAAAATCTTGTCTGACCTAATTTTCCACCCCACACCTGTTGCAATAGAAATCCTATTTTACGTGTCAAGATTTCTGAGAAAGTTGTCTGCCAGCATCCTGCTTTCTTTATCCCACAACAAATTATTCACTGGCTGAATTTCCCCTTTATTCTCTTTGCCAAAATATACCAAAAGCTAGTTTTTTAATGTTTCAGTAAAATCCCTTTGGAATTTTGTGAAATTATTGAGGGTTTCTGAATCCAAGGTTATGATTTAGCCAATTAAAGGGATGGAAGCTATTTAGGAAGTTTGGATCCAGCTCTGGGTTTAAATCCTGGACACTCTTAAAACTGAAATAACACTGGCAAGACAGTGACTTGTTTTCAGACAGCTCTGAATCAACTTCAGAGTAGAGAGCAGGGCTGCAAAGAAAGGAGGTGTTCGCTTTGGATCTTTAGCCAGTCTTTAGCCAGCAGCTGAAGCACCCAGGCTCAACCCACAGGCAGATGTAAATTAGTGTAAGTACTTATGGAAATATAAGTTAAGAAAGAAACATAACATTCGGTCTGTATTTCTTGGGTGAGGAACCAGGAAATCCTGCAGTTCAGTCAACTTTGCCAGGGAGAAACCAAATTATTTATGAATGTGGCTTCAAAATTCTCCAAAGATCTATGGATGTTACTGCGACATTGGAAAGAGGCATGCCGGTAACTTTGTGTGGGTACAGAAAGCTCTTCCAAAAGGAGGAGATGCTCAACAGAGCTGTCCTTACCTTCCTTCCTCCATGGGGAGTACATTGAGGCCAATAAAGGGGAATGGGGAAGACACATGAGAGACAGAAGAATAGGAACGGGGTGTGTGGGATGTGTTTTTTCAGCCCGAAGCCAGAACACGTTCCCCAGGCTGCCTCTGCCCTGTGAGTAGGTTGGTTTGGCTGCTATAAGGGTTAGGAGAAGAAAGGAGGTTGTCTTCTACGCTGTGCCAGCAGCCAGATCAGCCCTGGTCAGCAGCCAGCTCCGAACATCCCGGCACGCCCAGAGGAAGAAGATATTGCAACTCTCCATTCTTTTCTCACTTCTTTTGCCCATTCAGCTTTGAAATAGGGAATTTTTAAGCTCACTTTCCTCATCAAGACATTTCTTACCCTGAAGACTGTTAGCTTTAATGACTGTTTTCTTTGTATTTGCAGTCATCAGTGGTGAAACAGGTTTTGATCTGTTTTCTCATTATGAAAATGCTTTAATTTATGATGCCCAGCAGGACGACAGCTGATTAACTTTGAGTCTGTAGGTGGAATTAGTTTTTCCTTAGTTTTTCCTTTTTAAAATGATTACTAAGACCAGCAAAACAGAAAATGGATTATTTCAAGAGTCTGTTCTGAGATATAGCAGGTCACATTTTCAAAAATGCCTAGAACCTTTTCTTGCCTTTTCATATACTTGACACTTGACAAACTATTTTTCCAGAATTGTTACAAGTTGCAATGTGGAAGTCTTCTTGTCACTTTCATATTTGCCATTAGATTGCTCCTAAAAAAAAAAGCATTACTCTTTCTCAAGTTCATATTTGAGGACCAGAATGCACAGCTGTGTTTTTCATTAGCAAGAAATCATTGAAATTCTATCAGAATAAATTACCAAAAGATAATTTCATTGGGTTAGGCAGCACAAAAAAAGACATTTTTCTTTGCCTTATGATCTAGACAAGTAGTCTGTGCAAGGAGTGGGGAACTAGGTGATGGACAGCACATGGATGGTGGCAATAAATAGTTCCATTTCAAACTGTCAGCAGGTCACAAGTGGAGACTCCCAGTGGTCAGTATTGGGCCCAATGTTTTCATAACTAATCTGGAAGATGGGATCAAATGTACCCTGGCAAAGTTTGCCAATGATACTGAAATGAGTGGAGAAGTTGACATTTTGGAAAGGACAGCCCTAGCCCCCCCCAAGAAAGACCTGGATAGGCTGGAGGAATGGGCTAACAAGAACCTTATGAAGTTCAACAAAGACAAGGTCAATGTTTTGCACCTGGGAAAACATAGTCCATGTGAACAGCACAGGCTGGGATCTTCCCAGCTGGGAAGAATATCTGTGGAAAGGCTCTTAGCAGAAAACAAACTCCATGTGAGTGATGAGCATGCTGCTGTGGCACAGAAAGCAAACAGGATACTGGGCTGGATCAACAGGGGCTTCACCAGCAGAGATCAAGTACATTATCCCACTGTACTCGGCATTTGTTGGGCCACACTTGGAATACTGAGTTCACTTTTGGCCCCTGCTATACAAAAGAGATGTGGACAGGTTGGAGAGGGTCTAGAGAAGGGTCACAAAGATGATCAAAGGATTGAAAAGCTGAGATAAATGGGTTTGTTCAGCCCTGAGAAAAGAAAGCTTAGGGGAGACCTTTATCACCATTAGTATTTAACATGAAG
>JAWWMU010000001.1:91582808-91603925 GCA_035048155.1 Cinnycerthia olivascens
TGCTATACAAAAGAGATGTGGACAGGTTGGAGAGGGTCTAGAGAAGGGTCACAAAGATGATCAAAGGATTGAAAAGCCTGCCATGTGAGGAAAGGCTTAGATAAATGGGTTTGTTCAGCCCTGAGAAAAGAAAGCTTAGGGGAGACCTTTATCACCATTAGTATTTAACATGAAGCTATGAAGAAGAGAGAGGCTTTCTTTTATAAAGAGATCAAAGACAATAATTACAAGTTGCTCCTGGGAATATTCTTATTAGACAGAAAAGCAAAAATTTTCACAAAGAAGGCAACCAGCCATTGGCATAATCTCTTTAAGAAAGCAGTGGGCTCCCCAACACTGCACACTTTTAATATTTACATGGACAGGGTGCTGAGTGTTCTTGTCAGGATCCTACTTTTGTCAACAGAGTTTGCACCAAATGATCCTTGAGATCCCTTCCAACCCAAAGATATTCTCCATAGTTCTATGATTCATCTGTAAACTGTAGAGGATTTGGGGTTTGAGCCTGGGCAGAGTTTGGTTTGAATGTCAAACCCATTATTTCTGAAACTTCCATGTCAAGTATTGTCCATAAAAATAACCATAAAATATATTTTATTTAAAGGACTGTGGAACTCAAAAAGACACTCCAATCCTTTTAAGGAACATAGAAAAATAAATGACAGTTTAACTTTTGTATTAAAACAAATTCCCAGCCTCTAGCAAGACAAATAAATTTTATAATTCTGCTGCAATAATTATCACTCTTCTCCTTCACTGCTTCCTTTGGATTGACAATTCAATACCAATTCATGGGGTGGTTTTGTACTTGCAAAACCAAAACATAATACCTGAGGCTTTGCAAAAGCAAATACTTCCTGGCTCATTTCATCTTATCTGAATTTGATGAAACACAGTTATTTAGATACATCAAAAGTAAAACTCTCTGTGTAAATTTGTAAAAAATATTTACAGTATTGAAAGAACATCCTGGGGTCCTTCAAACCTGCATAATTCTATGAATCTAGAGAGGAGCTAAATTAACTCAGTATCATAAAGTCAGAATATCAATAATATTGCAAGAAAAGAGAGGCATAGCCTCGTCCTGTGTAGCAGATTTCCATCACATTTGAACTGATTAGGTATAAGAAAAAACTAAAGATAACAGAAAAAGAAAATAAAAAAAGATGAGTAAATTCGCAAATCACCACAGAGATGTATCAGACAACACATACACTGGCAGTATATTGCCCTTTATACATTTAGTCTTTTAAATATATTTTATAGACATGAAGACTTTTAATAACATGTTTATATTAGTAGTTCACTATCACCTGTTCTCATGGCTTTTATACCTTGGCAAAACTTTTACAGTTTTTTTACACTTAACACATGGTGAAAATGAAGTTTATGCCATTATTACAGCTATGAACTGAGCCCTTTACCAATAAAAATTATAACATAAAACTTAATCAGCAGTCAAAGTCTTCTGTTTACTTCTGATGTGACCAAGAAAGTGAGAACTCAAAAGTCATTTAGGAGTTTAATTCTGCTTTCAAAAAATCATCTTAAAACTTCTGAATATCCTTTATAAAATTCTTTATGGTTACTAAATATTCTGAATTTTTATTTAGATATTATTATGAATACTGTCTTTCTATAGTATGGAGAAACCTGGAATATGTTGGTTAATACTAATTATCAAAAAAGTAGCAGCTTCATATTAGTATAAACCATAAATAAATATTCCTTATTGATTCAAAGCATTGCTGACATTCAAAGCAAGTAGAGGCAAACAAAGCAGAATTTCAGTTTTTATATCCTACATCACTTTAACATACCCAAATAATGACTAAAATAATCAGAAAAAAAAAAAATTAAATTTATTACTTGGATTTCTTGATCATTTTCATCTGTCTGGCTGCTTAGATGTGATTTTAAAGAATTCCATAAAAGAAACTATTTATCATTCAACACCTAAAGCAGAATTGTCCTGACAGTGTCATTAGTGGACAATGTAAATTACCTGCCAATTAATTACATTTGCCATAAGGTCTGAGGGGCCTGAGAATTTGTACTTTTCAGGGCCAACCACTGCATGGGATAAGCCTTTATAGGATGTGCAGTCCATAGCTGGAGGGAGAATACTATCAATATGATGCATAATGAGTGGGTTTGAATTGAAAAGCTGATCTAAAAATCAAGTTTCACTTTTAAAATCCTAGTTCTGTAAAGGTATTAAATGTCTACTTAGTGCTGAGCAAATTGATTTTTCCCATTAGTTCAGTGTATGGCCTTATATATAGATTATCTGAATTTATAATGATTTCCTTGGAATTCTCTAGTGATGTGTACTACACTTGTTAGGAAGAGAAAAGAATAAAACAAGTCTTTTCATTGGATGAGTTGTTCTTTGTTGCTAGAATTTAAAGAGTATAGCTTTGGATAAGATTTGTTGGTAGAGTTAGACTAGAATAAGAAGATGCTCTGTAAATGGAAAACTTTTACTTAGTATTTTTGTGTGCACAGTTCTATTAATAAAATATGCTGGCTACAGATATATGTTATACAATCACTGCTAATAACTTCATATTTATTTGGTGTTCCCTCAGTGTTGTTCTATCTCCTTTCATCGAGTATATAACAGAGTGTCATGTAATTGTAAATACAAACTAAATTACTAATTGTAAATAAAACTAAAAAACACACATGGAAATAAGTTTGACATTATCTGGGTAGGAAAGACATTGGCAGCCACTATGAATTGAACTCTACAGATTTTTTTAACAGAAATGAGCCAGAAATTCCAAAGACTGTTTACTATAATCTTTGGGATTAAAAATAACTTTTCTGAACACAATTTATGTACAGGGGGTTTACTTAGTTGTAAAAATCTTTATTTTATTGCCAATACAATTTTCCATTTTGTGCATTCCCAGTGAATGAAAGTGCCTTGCTTTGTTTCCAGACACAATCTCTGTGGTTCAGTTATAACACTAGGACAGATTATCTACTCTGGTTTGTTGATAACATTGATTAAATACTTTTTCTCATTAATGTCATCAATTTGCTACATATGAAGATATTTTGATAAGTAGTTGCAGGTGGAGATCTTAATTAATTAAATTAAAACTTGTAGTTTAAGAATGCATCAGTCACTCTGGAAAGCTTTCAAAGTACCCAAGTGCATCAATGGTTTTACAGCCTCTCTAGAATTCACACACTGTCATGCCACACATTCATTTATATGAAGCATGATAAAAAATCTCCAAAGGGACTGAGCTAGCTGTTGGTAGCTCTTTAAGACAATCAGAGATACTCTATCAGCAGAATTTGAAGAGAACCATGTCTCATATTTTACCTGTACTGTGAAGAGAACAGGAAGGACAACAAGATCACTTTTGTTTTAAATTAACGCATTTGTTCCTGCTCTCAGATGTTTGATATTACTATTTTTTTGTTGTACTTCAAAGAGCTGTATTATGGATATATTTTTGGTTCCCCATTGCTTTCAAGGTTGAAATGTTAGGATGAATTTCCTGTGAATGACAAAAGTCTTGGACTAAAAGCTGGATGCAGTATTGAAGCTGCATCTGTGGACAGAATTTCAGGCAATATGAACAATGCCTCACATGCTGAGATACAGAATGGAAAACATGAGCATGATTATGAATAGTTCAATAAGAATCTGAACATTTGTTAGAGTTCCTGCCCGATCAGAGAAGTGTTGGAAAAAACATCTACCCAAAATAATTTGTGTGATGTAATTTCAAGCTTTCTTACAAAAAACCCAATTACTTTTGTAGACCAATTAGGAGAGCATTGGTTTGAGGGGAATTAAAACCCAAGCTGGACAATAGAAAGAAAAAGTTGCCCATCTCAGAAATAAGTTAAAAAATCTTCCATGTAAGGGAACCTTCATTCTGCCTGCAAATAATAAAAATGTTCCGAGAAAAATTTTAAAAACAAAATCACCAAAACAAGTGCTTCTTTCTTCACTCTGAATTTTACTAGGATGACAATGCCCTGAATTTCCTCCCCATGCAAGTACAAGAAAAAATGGCACAAGGACATGATTGTTTTGGCTTTCCCTGAAATTTCTAGAAGTAGTGTGGTCTTAAAACATTTTTTATAAATTCCTGAGTTCATTTTTTACCTCCACTGAATTTGGAGGTTCAGTCAGAAAGTTGGAATAAGCTTCATTTCAAATTACATCCTCTGCTATTTTCTGTAATAATTGTACTGTAGAAAGTAATAAAAACTTTGCTATAGAGCAACTCTTTTTTCAGTGAGAAAAGTATTGCTTTTGATACCAATATTCTCTTTTTTTAGACTATGCAAGTTCTTTGTCATTTTCTATAATAAAATATCACAGAATAATTTTAAAAAGATCTAGTCCAGTCTCTAAATAGTGCTACTGGCTATTTGAAATTCAATGTGAAAGAAGGGTGTGGGGAAAACTAGAAAGACCCAAACTTCTTTCATGAACTTCACTGTTTCTTTTCTCCTGCTTGAAAAAAACAAAAAGCTAATTTTTTATTCTTTTAATTTATCCTCTTGTGTTATTCCAAATCAGGTCTGCATTAAGTTAGCTAGTGTGTAATGCAGAAGGGAAATACTTTTAGAGGGAATTACAGTTCCTGTTTGAATGATCTTTGCTGGTAGGTATCACTGTGCACTGCTGTGTTGAAACCAGTTTCCTTCTTTGACCTCTTCGTATGCCATTTATGTTGGCTTGTCATCCATAAGAGGATTGCCTTGCCTTTGAAATTGCCTCTGTGAATGGAGATTCTGGTCTAGATCTATGGGTATCCTTTGACTGGTTTTGATGATTTCCCATGCATAAAATGGTCACAGACATGTCTTAACTACTTGGTCAAATGAGTAGCTTTATGGCAGTTTGGCTTTACTAAGATAGTTTGAACTGTGTGAAACAATGATTTTAGTCCAGTGAGTCCTAAATAAACTCAGAACATACAGTTATGTACAGCCAACACAGTCAAAATGCAGGATACACTGCACTAGACCTTACAAAGTAAACTGAAGAGTAATTCACACAATACTGTGCAATTTGGTTCTCATTTCTTGGCAGCAGCCATTCTGATGGTCTCTTTACTGGAAATAGATGTTGCGTCAAGGCAAATTGGACTCCCAGTGAGTAAGAATTAAGTCAGTGCTAGCCAGTTAAGTAAAATGAAATTTTTCCAGTCTGATACTTTTCACTGATTCTGAGAATGGTTTTCAGGCATAGCCTGGATATGACATACTTCAGGAAGTATTCATTACCAACCGAAACTACAAGCATAGGGCATATTTTTCTCTTAGAGGAACAATAATGTTCTTTTTTAATTTATTGCTGTTCATACAGATAGGGGGCAGAGTACTTTATAGGCAAGCTATGTTATTCACTAGCAGAAGGAGGAACTTTGTGAAATACATCTCTAGGACTAAAATAACTAATCCTGAAGAATGGGATTTTCTTCTTTACACATACAGGGTAGAAGATTGATTCCCTCCCCAGATTCCTCCATCATGCTGTCTCAGGGAATATGCAGTGTCTGTGTGTCACTCATGCAGAAATTGAGTCTTTTAAATCACAAATACTCATCGTTAGTTGGTTCTGCATGGAGGAAACATGACAAATCATAGAAAATTATTCACTTGTATAAATTTTGTTAAAAATGATCTGTGAATTTATGAAAAAGCACTTGCCTGGTAAAATTTATTAAACATGACTTTGTCAGTCTCACCGATTACATATCTCTTTGCTACATATATCAGAATAATGTGAAAAGACACAGTCCAACAACTTAATTGTAATTGCTAAATTTTCCCTGGTTAAAAAATAAGAACAATTAGATTAGCACTGTGACAATTTTAGAATCTGAAGTTTCAATGTAGTAATTAGCAATAGTAACTAGGTATCAGGTTTCAGATCAGGTATCTGGAAATGTACAGCGTGCAAATATTTCAAGAGAAAGCAAGCTGGCTGAAATAAAACCAAAACAAAATCAGCAACAGGATGTGAAAACTTTCATTGGATGGAAGATACTCTCATTGGAAACATATTTTTAAATATGTCAAAAAGTTTTCTTAATGGCATACACCAGAGTATGCTTTTCAAGGGCTTATTTTTCTTTATGATAGCAGTGATGTGAAGTAATAAAAAATATGAAATATGTGAGAAAAGAAACAGATACATGTTTTGTTCTAGAATAATTTCCCACCTGAAACTATATTCCACACTTGTAAATTTGTCCCTGGAGGCTGCTTTGAGTCTTATGGTTTAAGATAACATTGTACACACAGAAAGAGTTTTAATGTGTACATTACACAAACATTATTCATGTGGCCACAAACTATCACAGCCAGATGTCACAGAGAATCTACAGGTGGAAAGAAGCTGAATCTGTAAGGAAAGGGGTTAAAATGTTGAGTTACTCAGGCAGTACATGCAATGTCCCAGGACTGACATCAGACCAGTGTCAGTATAAGGAGATTATTAAGCTTGATTCGGACCCAGTTTAAACCTAGAAAAGAACCTAAAGTTTCCAACTGTGAACTGGGTCAGAAAGAGCAGAGGAGGATGTGCTGAAGAGTCATTTAAAGATCATGCCTATTATCATGATGTGCTGCAACAGAAAGAAATGAGCAAACAACACCTCTAATTACAGGACAGTGTCAGGTAGCTGCCAGCTCTTCTTGTGTGAATAAGACCATTGCTTTTTTATAGATTCATATGTCTGGCCAAGTCTAAGCTGACAGAAAAAGACAGGAAGTTGTTTTAAAGAGATTTATTTCTAGCTCTTGTGCAAGTAGAATTACAATGTTTTGGACAATAACTAATGAGACATAAAAGTGCAATTTGCTTATTATATGAATTATATGAAAGGATATATATATATACCTAAAACCTACATATCTATATATAAAACAATTGCAGATGCTGGCCCTTGTTGTCATGTCACTTGCTCTCTCTTAGTGGGTAAGGAGCTAAATATCTATTCTCCATGCAGCTTGGGCAAAGTAATGCAGAAATTGCAATGCCTGCAGCTGGGGCTCATCTGTTAATGCCCCTCAGCTAAAGTGGTGGTGAGAGCTTGGTCTTTGTTCTGTTCCAGTGCAGCAGAAAACAAGCCCATTTAAACCACAGGTGGCTGACTATTGCCTATAGCCCAAAAGGCAGAGAAAGAAAAGTACTAGCAGTAGTTTTGGAGGAAAGGCTATGGCACAAACCCACAAATGATTGAATTTTCCATGTTTTCTTTGGCACTGGAAAAAAGGAGTGCTTTGTTCCTGGCTATACCTTACTTTGGCCACATCAGTGGGGAGTGCAGTAGACCCTATGCTACAAAATATGCTTAGATCTGTGTGGTTGAATCACAGGGTCTGCAATAAACAGAAGAAACAATAAAAACAAATAGGCAAATACAACTATTTCTAAACAAAGCACCAGTCTCCTTTCCTTGAGTTCATTTGCTCTGTGAAGAGAGAGGAAGTATGGAATGCAGGGTGAGGCTTTGATAATTCAAATCTTGGTGGATCTGAGCCAGTTCATGCCAGCAGGCAATTTGTCCCTGGAGAAATGAAGTGCCAAGTTTAGATGTGACAGAAATGATGTTGCTTTCACAGCCTTAGACTTTCAAATGTTTTTATTATAGAATCATAGAATCACAGAATATGCTGAGTTGCAAGGGACCCATCAGGAACATTGAGTCCAGCTCCTGGCCCTGCACAGGAATCACAAGAATCACACCATGTGCCTGAGAGCAATGTCCAAAGGCTCTTTTGAACTCACATAGGCTTGGTGCTGCAACTACTATTTCCTAATTCTTCCTAATAGCAGTTGAGAAAATTTCACTACTCATTTATTTTGTCGTTATGGATTTCAATTATACAACCAAAATTTTCTGTTGTACTGTGGGTACTTTCTACAACTATTTTTGGCATTTCTGGATTTCCCCCAAAACATACCTTTTTGTTTTCAAATGCAAGTGCTTCTGAAAGAAATACTACAGAATTCTTTAAGGGTATAATTTTGTCACATTTAGTTTTTTTCCATTTTAAACAAATATTAGAAAGTACCTATAGGAAAATTACATCTATGGTTACCAACATATGGAAGCTTAGAGCACTGGAAAGATTACAGAGATTTAAAGAAATAAAAAAAACCCCCATATTTATAAAGTGCAGATTTGTAGAGGCAACAAAGAGCACGAAAGTGCATAACAGTCATTTTGACTTGTTATTAAAATCCTGTATGTGGTTGCTGTTTATGAAAAAATCTACTGAGCCAATAAAAGCAACTGTATGTCAGTGACATAGGTGAATTGCCAGAGAAATTCAAGGCTCTTCAGAAAAAAGTTGTGCTACAAAATATTTTATGAGGAATGTGAAGCTTATCCTGTTGATGGTTCTTTTTATAGAGCAGAAAAGTAGTACTAAATAAGAGTGGACTTCAGGAGAGATCTTTTTGACATTGCAATGTAACAATGGAGAAAAAAATCTGACTTTGAAAAGCTTTTAAAGGCTCCACCTTCCAAAAATTCCTGTAGGTAGTACAGCATTTATGTCTTTGCTCTCCTTCAAGCTATAGAAAAAGGTATAATACTTCAATACATACTTCAGGGGGCTAAGAAAGTAAATTTCTTCAATTACTGGCATCCATCAGCTGGAAAGCAAGAGACTACCAAAATTATTTTTGCCATAAGAATTATTCCCACTCCTTTCTGAACTAAACATACTTTTTGAATAATTTGCAGGTTCTCTCCTTAAAACTAAAACATGGCAAAATTTACTCTAGATGAGATTGATAGAAAGGGCTCTGTTGCTTTCATTGTCCATCTCTTAGTGCAACTAGTTCAAAAATAATGCGCTTTTCCAGTAGGCCATCCTGGAAGTCACTTTTTATTTTTCCTGGCTTTACCATTCCCTACATTTCTTCCTCCCATTGATTATACATAACATATATATATATACACATACATATAGATTATAGCCTTCTTCTTCTCATCCCAGAGTTATAGCTTTACAAATTGTATCTCACATAATTATCTTCTACCAGTGTTTCTGCTCTGTTTGTACACCTTTGTATCATTCCCCTGCACATGGTAGTTAGGTAAATTGCTCTCATCTGCATGCTGATTTCTTCCTTTTGGGGATCACTAATGAAGGAGATAAACAGGAACAGATGTATCATCATTAGACACCTCTCTGATCCAGTGTCCTGCTGTCAATCCTTACTCAATGTTTATAATCACTTAGCCAGATTTCAAAACACGTTTATTATGTTTGCAGCCAAGCCAAATTAAAGTGAATGGGTATTTTTAGTAGGTTTGTATGAGACAAAGTACTAAATATTAAGGAAAATGTAGCACACTCACAAACAGCCCTTCTTCTGAGTGGTGCCAGTCTCTGGAAGGTGTATAAGCAGCAATTCAAGAACTCTTTTGTTCTTCAGGTGATCTTTGGACAAAAGGAAATCTTAGTATTGTGCTTGTAAACTTTTTAAAACTTTTCACTATGAGACATCTAGAAGACAAACATTTTGAAGGATCATTTCTGTTTTTCACAGTTTTTCAAGAGAATTAAAATGACACAAGTATGGAGATCAGTAGAAAATAAAGAGTTAGAGCTGAATAGCCATTTTTAAACATACAGCTTTGAGATACAGTCTGTTCATTGCTAAAAATAAGCAAAAAATTCTAACAGTGTTGATACTGATCACAAGCAAACAGAAAAAATTACATTATAACCTGTGGCAGCTGGAAATATGACAAAGCACAGTGGCTGAGTGGTGCTGCTGAGCTGTTTAATTTTCTTTGGATGAAAGTGTGAGGAAAAGAAATGTTTTCTGTAATTGGAAGTGAGAGAAGCTAAGCTAGGCCTATTATTTGAATTATAGGGGAAAAAAAAAGAGGTCAAATAAAGAAAAAAAATGAGACTACCAGCTGGGTGTGGTTTATGGGGTTGAATCAGAAAACTATTAGATGCCTATTTCTTCTAGGCAGAGAAATAGCAGAAAATTTATCTCTCCTTTCACCAGATGGAAGAGAGAATGAAGAATGACTCAGGAAATGAGAAGCTGAAAATTTCTGAATAGTCCAGAATGCAGAAGAGAAAAACAGAAAAATGTATTTTCAGATATGGTTACCAAAAATCAGCAAGATTCCCCCAAGTATCATAGGTCGGTGTTTTTCCATTGCTTTCCTCACTATGCTGCTTGTCTAAGACCATGTTTGTCAATTAGTTTAGTTTGAATAATTCTTACAATCTGATTATGCAATTGTCAGGTACAGTTCAGCTGAGATATATAGTTTATATAGGTATATATATATATACACATATACGTGCATATATAGAGACATATTTGGTAGAATAAAATAATTACAAATAAAAAGAATTAGTAGACAGAGGCTTTAATGTCTTGACTTTAAAAAATAATTTAAATTGTCATATTGTGATTTTCTAAGTGTAAAAAGAGAGGTCTTCCTTCATTCCAGTGTGTATACATGGAATAAAAGAAGTTTTGTTTGAAGGCCTTGACCTAAGACATTAATCCTCATAATTTCAACATCATAGACCACATAGAAAAGAGTTGGAAAAAATAGCAGGAAACATTTGCAAAGCTTCATTAACAAACATTGTGTTCCCCAGACAGTGATCTGATAGTGAAAAGATTTCTGTGGGATTTTAAAATAAAATGAAAACTGGCAAAGATATCAATGTGAATCCATTTTAGGCAATTTACCTCTTCTGATAGGCTCATAAAAGTTTAAGAACAACCAGAAACTTGCGATTTGTGATAAATTAAAGAGAGATGGCTAACTGGATGCTGTACGAGTGATTTCCCTTTTATTGATTTCAGAGTGTACCCGTCTTGTTAGGATGACTTTAGGCACAGGTTGTATAACTCCAGCAGCTGTTACTCCATCTACTCCTGTCAGTTAACAAAAGTTATATAGAAGTTTGTTTCAATGTAGCCTTTGAAATTATACCATAGATTGATATGCTAAACAGAAGCAGTTAGAGAACCAATTTTATCTGGCAATTTTTCTGCCCACACCCTTGTAGTCTGAACATTTGGGAAAAGTTTTTGGTCTTTGATGAGAGGAAAATGATGCATTTGTTTTGGGATGACAGATCAAGGCTCAGTTATTACAAATAAATCTCATCTCAGCAATATTTTGGCTTCTGATATTTTAAGCAAAATTGTCTTGGCTTGAAATGGATGTTGACCTTATGAGGGATCAAGTCAGCCTTCCTGTTGTTACTTGCAATGAGCACATATTTTCTCTGTCTCTTCATACTCAGGATTTATCAGACTACCACTGAAATGAGAGGGAGCTGTTGGGGGGTCACAGTTGTGATTCTAAGCCTACAAAAAGTAAAATTTACTTAGACACCCTTGACCATGTTATTAATTTTTCTTTCTGGTGTCTAGGAAAGAGTAACCTTATGGGGATTGGTTATTTGAGAGGTGATAAACTTGCTGGCAATATTCAAACTACATCATTTCATTGGTTAGTGAGAGAGATACAAAACAAGTTTTCTTCTGCTTAATACATAAATTAAGAGATGTTGAAATGGGAAAAGTTATAAAGGAGCAGTCTGACCTTTAATGCAAGGCCTATGGGTCATTTGGACTTTTGAGGGAGAGATGGAGGGAAGGCTGCAGCCCTGGTGGAAACTCCTCATTGCAAAATGTAGCACACCACAGTACATGTAAAACTACTGGGGCTAAAGTGAATCATAGCTTTCTAAACCTGAATGTTCCAGAGAGCATTGCTAACAGTATGGTGTGTGCCAATAACAAGGGATTGGGAAAAAACCCCTCATTTCTTCTTCAGAGAGGTAGAATATTTTCCACAGTCTCCTAGATGGCCCTAGTTTAGCTTACAAGTGTTCTCAAAAGAAGTAGCATCTTTCAGTTCTAATAAAAAGCAACTGCTTTTTTCTCCTGCCATTAAATAGTGATACTGACTTGTAAACATCCCCTTGCAGAGGCTACAGAATATAGACTAGTAGACATAATTTGGACTTCAGATTAATGAGACTAATTTCTTGTATCTTTGTGATGGTCATAATTATACTTTGGAGAACACAGGCTACCTCCATTTTTCCTGGAGCAGGATTCCAGAAACCTATTAAAGCATGCCATAACTCCACATAGTACAAAATTCCCATTTCTTCTCCATGGAAACCAAGAAAGAGTGCCTTGAATTGCTGAATACCACACTTTTATGAAAATTTCCCTGATCCTTATATATAAATGTACCTATATGGAATTGATGGACAACAGAATTCAGTGGCACTATTCTCATTACAAACATTTCTCACTAGAGAGGCTGTGAAAGAAATCCATATGCAAGACAGAAAACACCAGAAATTTCCACAACACTGAGTCTTTCCCAGGGACTGGGAACTGAGTCAGGATCCAATAATCCTCCTGAAATCCATAAATCCCAGGTTGTTTCTTAAAAATTGTGACTTCTAGCCTTGCTAGGGAAGGGACAAAAGCCCTGTGTGGTTAAGCAATCGGAGTGAAAGTGCAGAAAGCCACCTAGCACTTACCCCTAATAAAGAAAATCAGTCAGTGATGCAAAAGAATCTTTTAATTTTCTGTGAAAAGACTTTCTATGACCTTTAAACCATTTTTGAAACAAAATTTTTACTGAACATGTCATTACCATAAATGATAAGCAATGTAAAACCTTTGCTTAAAACAAAACTTCGCTGGGAAACATTAGAAAAAGCAATAAAATATCATGCAAAAATTATTTGAAAAACACAACATTTCAAAAGCACCCATTACTTAATTCCAGCAGCTTTCTGTGTTTGCTTTTAGAATCAGCAGTTTCCAGTAAGCAGTCTATTTTGGGGGAGAGAAAGCCTTCTCCTGAAGTTTGTGGGCAGAGGCAGCTCTTTGCTTCTTTGTCACAAGGCAGAAATGAAGTGCGTGGTGGAGTCCTGCCCTCTCTCTCAAGCTGCATGAAGGAGCAAACACTAACGTGGCTTTGGCACCTGTACAAGATGTATCCCTTCTTGTTCTCTCTTTCGAAATACAGACATCTGCAAAAATTCATGGCCTTTTCATTTTTGAGAGGTACAGGGCAATTAGTGAAGAGTACACAGAATAATGCCATTAAAAGAAAGGATAAAGAACAAAACTGGACTACACGAAGAAAGCTGAAACATTTCCCAGTCAATCTCCTCCAGTTATCTCAGTGGGTAGAAGAAAGAATGTTGTTTTTTTACTTGTTTGTTTGCTTTTTTTTATCTTTCTGTGGATGCTTGCCAGCATGCCATTTTTCTGCTGACATCTGCTTCAGTCAAGTGTCTCTTTCCAGCCTCTTTGAGATTTAAAATGTCTTTTTCTTCTCTATGCTGAGCAATCCACTCAATTATCTAGCAAGTCAGACTGGGTGCTTTGTTCTCTGTTATTATTCCAGCTTTTGCATTTCTAACTCCTTTAAAGTTATTTACAGCTGGTGTTTTACCTCTGCCATTTCCCTTGTTTTTTCTTCTTAGTTTCTTTAAAGGATTCTTGGCACTTCATGCTATCTCACAAAGTCAATGATAATCAAACTATATGGTGAACTGCAGTCTACTTCATCATGAAGTCTCTTTAAGCAGCACCCTTTTCTCTCATTCTTCAGTCCCCAGTACTCTCATGAGGGTAGTGTTCCAGTGCCCCTTGGGCCTACATCACATAATATTACTCATGGTTAGCTTTGTGCCCAACATTTAACATGGGAAGTGCTGCAGAATTTGGTGTGAAAATTTCTGCCTACACCACAGAGGTACCGAGCTCATTATAAAAACAAAACCATCGTGACTTTTCCACGGGAAAGTTTGTTTTGCTCCAGTTTCTCCTGAGACCCATTTTCTTCTGCATTTGCTGATACCTGTCACAAGATTGACTTCCCTTTGCTTTTTTTCCTAACATACCTCCCCTTAAGCCTTCAGCTTTCCTGGTTCTTAAGTTTCCTGCTGACAGCCATCACGCCTGCTACTTGTTGGGGTTATACTTATTACCTGCCTGTCAACATGGGAAAGTGCTTGAGCCTTAGCAAGTTATGAGGTATTCCATCACATATCAATCAAGGAACTTATGTTTACTGGAAAATGTCAATGGAAAGAGTGTTGAGCTAAAGACAGGGCTCTGTGAATGACTTAAATTTAAGAACTGTTTTTCTAAACAAAATATCCTTTTTCAACCACTTTTCCCCGTGGGGAAAAAGAAATCCACACTTTGCTGTTTGCTTTGCTTTACAAAGTAGAAATAATGTGTACATATATTTTTTGAATCTTACAACACACAATTCAGAATTTGTTTGGAGGAGGACAAGGACTGCCAAGCTACGGATTGAGTCTCTTCTATTGACAAGGGGAAGAGCTCATGTTACATTATGCAAATGCACTGCAAGCGTGTGCTTCTTGCTAGTCTGACACTCCCTGGGAAGACAATCAGGGAAAAAAATGCAGATTGAAAAGAAGGAAGCGTAGAGGTAACACCAAATGACTAAGGGACAAACTAGGACAGTGTTGTGAATACAGATAATTTCACTGATACTTGCTGGATTTGCTCCCTCATTTTTTCTAAAGCCATTAAAGGAGTACATTCAACATGTGTATCTCCAGACAAACAGTTCAGCAGCCTTAGATCTTCTTTAGTTTTTCTTGTGGAAACTGCAATATCAGTTGTTGATAAATCCATGCTCTTTCTTCCTTTTCTTAAAATTAAGAACAGTTACAATAGGATTTTTGGACACTGATGTTAGCTCTTGTGCCTAACTTTCGGCACATGAAATACTACAAAACTTGGTGTGAAATTTTCACAGCTAAACTGTGCCTATAGCACAGTATGAGTTCAACTTCCAGTAGGGCCTTATGTCTCCAGTTTGATTTCTCTATGGTGGATCTTCTAGAAAACATCACATTGTCTCAGTCTAGATTATAATGAATCTATATCTGCATCATTCACTGCCGTTAATCCCAGGACTGCCTATAAAGTGAATTTAAATTGCTCATTTCTTATGCCACTATTTTCTTTGACTTTATTTATATTACTGCTCATTTTAGATCCTGTGTTACATAGGCAATCCCTCAGGAAGAAGATTTGGGACTGGATAACATGTGAGATTTAAAAATGAGTTTTAAAATGATGAGTTCTTGTTGTCCATGTGAAGGAAAAAAAGTGACCCTTCTTCAGTGGTACTTGTGTATTTCTGGAAAAAAAAGAGTGTTTTCATCCTTAGAGTGGGCTTTCAAGAGATAGCAACAATTTGAGCACAGATAGATGTGGATTACAACAACATTTTAGGTTACTAAGGACAGTCCTACAGCATCCTGTGTTTTAGGAAAGAATATAAATGTCTCACAGGAGAGAAGAATCATGTGTACCTTTCTAGAAGTGCCTATATTTATATGATATATCATACACGGACACAGGCACACATGAGTACAAAGGCAAAGAAAATAAAAGCAATTGTTCTGGTTAATGATTTAAGGATCAAATTAAAACTAGATGGATTTTTTCTTTAATAAGTTATATGTTCTTTTTGAAGATGAAGTGTAGAAATACTTCACAGAACAGTAGCTGCCATGCAGTGTCTATTCAGTTGTAAATATTGCATTTGTATCTCAGGTGTATGTACTATTTCATGTTACAGCCTTTCTGTGAATTAGATATCACATTTTGAGAGGCATTTTTTCAAAATGATAAAACAAAGAATTAATAGAATCAAGTCTTGGGGATTTCTAGATTATATTTTGGGCACATTTAGTTTTGTAGTTATTTTTATTTAATGGTTATTTTCATCTGGTTAAAACTATAACTTTTGACCGATCTCAAATATTTGATAGGAGAAGCTAGCAAAGAAAAAGAATCCCCAAAATTATTTTTATCAAATTGAAAGGAAAAATTCTTCATAATGCATTTATGAAATAATCTGATGTTTAAGTTACTAATATTTGCTCAAAAGCAGAGAAGGAAGTGATGTAAAAATGTCAAGAACAGAGATACATGTCTTCTTAGAGGAAGAACATGAGGAACACCAAAACTGATTAATATGCCTTTATTAGCACATTGTTTAGGTCCAGGGTGGGGTCTGAGGCACGGGGGTGTGGGTGCCCACAGCAGGATATCAATATCTGTTATCAATCACTGCTTTGGCCGACTGGGACTCTGCTGAACAGGGTTCAGGGACTTGTCTGCAAAGGGACCATTCCTGCTGTGCCATCTCCATGCACCTGCAGGCTTCAAATCCAACCTGGAACTTTTACACCTGCACTCCCTGCCTAGCTGCTATCACAAATTCCAAATCTGAGCACTCTTTGACTGGCTTCAGTTTAAAGCTATTGAATGTGTTGTCTTTCTCAAGAAATCTGAGTGTCTCCACAGTATCAATATTTTTCATGCACAGACTTTAAAGTGGACTCCAAAGTTTCAATTATTCTTGTTTTAATATCTAAACTTCAGTTAAAACTGTATTCCTAATCAGCTTTTAATAGGGTCAGTTTGTTTTTTTTCTGGTATATCACTAGTGGGTAAATATGACATTTGCATTTATTAGCTGAGCATATTGAGTTTATAAAATGTGAACAATATTTGCCAGATTAAGCCTAGCAAGCACAAAAAAGTAAATTTGGAGATGGTTCTGAGTCAAAAACCTATGCTTTAAAATTATTTACAGAGGCAAATGCAATTCCTTTCATGAAATATAATGAGATCTTTTGAGAAAAAGATGAAGAAATAGTTGGAGCCTTATCTCTTAACATTTATCCTCTAACAAGCATGTCAGAATATATTACTTTCTTTCCAAATCTTTGTCTAAATCCTTCTGCAAATGGATTAGAGCAACAGCTCAGCTTTTTTTTCTTGTAGCATTGTATTTTGTTTATTAAATATTTCCTGTTTCAAAAATTTTGCCTAATTTTCTTTGGTGCAGGTAATTTCTATAATACCTATAAAAGGTATGTTTGTTGTCTTCTTTATGCAAGACAGATTTAAATAACCTTGCTAAAATTCTGGGTTTGAAAACCATTAACAATTTCTCATTTTTAGGAGATAATCTCTTAATAATTTTCATTTGTTTAGAAAGAAAACTGACCTTATTTTTAAACCATTTTTTGGAAAAAAACAACAAAAGCTAAACTTTTTTATTCCTTTTCTCCTGTTTAATGTTGTCTGTTTTGATTTTCTCTTTGGCTCCATGCTTTATCCTTGTTATTCTACAGGGAAAGTAAAAGTTGTAGAAACTGTGATTAAAATAAACTTACAGAATTTCCCTTCTCCCTAGACCTTTTCTGTGGCATTTTTAGTAGGGAAGAACGATCCAGTTATTTCACCAGCTGCCTTTGTTGGGTGTGGGGAAGGGAAGGTCACATCTGGAGGAGCACAGTGATTTTAAATCTCTGAATCTTAAGCACCATGGAAAGATTTTCACTGTGTGAGGTTAAACATGCTTAAAGGGCAAAACTCTCAGCTGCTGGCAGAAGTCCCTGCTCTGCAGAGATGTGTGATGGTACAAGTAACCATTATCTGCTTTCTTATATCCAACTATTCACATTTTCTGCATGTGGCTCATAATCATTTTATCATTAATTTCTTGAATGATGGGTCAAGAAAAGCTGACCAGGTTCTGATTTTTGGCTTTGAGGCTATTCCAGTAGCTTTCATCTTGCAGTTCACATTTTGAAACTAATTTGCAAGTAGCTTTTACAAAGAAGATGGATCACAGGCATTTTTCTTGGCTGTACTGAGATAATATCAAAATTCAAAACAATAAGCCTGGGTTTTATGCTGTCTAGATACATTACGTTTATAATTATTATGACTTATTCATGGCCAGTTAGGGTTTTAATATGAACACATAGCATCTCCCCACATTGGATTTGAAATAGAATGCCAAGTACTGGTCTAGACTTAGAAATTTTACTGGCTCACTACAGTCAGTTAGTTAAGTGATATATTTTGCTGATGGAGCTATGCTGGAAGGAGGCCTAGGAGTTCTACCAGGAAAGCCCCTTTTGCCAGTATAGCTTTTATCCTTTTTTAAAGAAAAAGCAAAACCTATGGGGGAAAAAAAAAAAACTTTTTTTTTTTAAAGGTTTTGGCTGCTGTATCTACATTAATAGAGTTTATTTCCACTCCCTGGGGCATCACAGTCCTGTGTGCTGGTGGAGGCAGACAGTAGACTTGTCTGTAATCTTGTCTGACCTTATTCCCATAAACTGCAGCGTGTGTTGTCACACCTGTTTTAAAAGCCATCTGGGGATGATCACTCTCCAATAACCTGGTAATTGTATATGAAGCTGTTTCACCACAAGGAAAATTTGCAATTTTCATCCAAGTCCACAAGAAGTGTCTTAGTTGCAGCTGAGTAGACTGCTCCTTGCTTTTTTGCTGAGATGCTACGGTCTCACTAAACCTCTCCTCTGTTTTGCTGCTAAGCCCTGTCAACCCCTCCCACTCACTCACTTCAGTTTTAATTTGATGTAATTAGAGTTGATTATACCATTGCTTTAAAGTGTCTAGACAATCCCATGCTCATATAAACACTCGAATACTTCACACCACTGCCTGTATTGTCTTACCTTTGTTCAAGTTTTGGCAAACAAATGCTACCCCAGAGCTTTGCTGGGTCAGATTCCATCATTTTGTCTGGTTAGGGCTTTAGCCAAGCAATCTGTACCTATGATAGCAGCTGTTATCCTGCTCGGGTCAAGTAAGGTATAATTTCCTATTTTCCTTAAGCTAAAAAATGTGTGTTGAATCAAGACTGGTGAGACAGGTGAGCACAGGGTCTCCACAAAGGTCTGTAAGACACTTAGAGCTGTAATCTTAGATCAGTATTGGCTTAATTATCTGCTAAAGACCATACACTTCTTTACTTTTTGCATGCATCAAACTAGCATTTTATGCATAAGGTACATAGTAAACAAGTGCATCTTTAAAAAAATAAATTGGTATTTCCTACTTTAATTCAATTTCAATTTTGAACGGAATTCATCCCTTATTTCTTATTCTTGTCAATGTTTGTTTTCTTTGTGGGGAGGGAAGGGGAGATTTAGATAGTTGAATGTAGTGATGCCATTTCTGAAAATAAGGATAGATGACTTTGCTTTCTGAAAGATTGCCAACAATAACTAGATCAGAGACGGTTCACCCTCTTCTTCTTGAAAGTGATTTATGAGACAGTATTTAATGAGGTCAGATGGCCCTGAAGAAGAGCAAACCATTAGTGAAGCAAAATAAGCAGAAACAATAGAAAAATCTTAGGAAATTATTTAAGATAGAGAAACTAAAAGCCATGGTGGAAGAACAGAGCCGTCAGAATAATATTGTTGATTAATTCAGTTCTATTCTTTCTCATATACCACGTCATAACTTCAGTTTCACTTGCCCAGTATCAAACTGGTACCAAATACTGTGTCCCAAAAATACTGTACCAAATACTTCATTTGTACCAGCACAGTTTCAGTTTCCCATAGTTGAGCCCAAAATGGTACATAAATTTGTTGTGCGATTTAGGATTGTAGTAAAAAAAATATTTTTCTATTATGAAAAATATATAACTTGTTTCTGTTTTGATGTCATATATCTGATTTCCTAGGTTTTCATTTTTAATTTTCTCAGTTTGTATTTGGAATTTTTGTGATGGAATAATGATTTTTGTTCTCCTTAAAATAATTTCTTGTTGCTTCTAACATTACAAAAAAAGTAATAGTACATTACAAAGGCCAAGATTATATTTTTCCTACAAATATTTCTAAAATGGAAAGCTTGCTCTTCAATCCACCTTTGAACTTTTACTTTTCTTTGTAAGACTCTCTTTCCGGCATATACTGCAGTAAAAATTGAATACTTTCCACAAATATATCAATAATGAAAAAATAACCAAAAAAAATTTCTCAGTTATGTCATCTGTAAGTTCTGAGTCAGCTCAAATTACATTCTACTAGTTTGTGAAGGGAGACAACTTTTTGCCAGTTGCCACTGACTCAGCTGCTAGATTTCTGAAGCATAAAGCTGACTTTAAGTAAGATATAGGTAGGAAAATGTTTTCTAAAGCTTTGTGAAAGAAAAAGTTCTTTTTTAGAAAGGATGAGTCTTCATTTCTTTTTGTCTCAGATTAAATTTTTTCCTTTCTTTCATGATATTGTCTGGTGGATCTAATTTTTTTTTTTTTTTTTTTTTTTTACTTTTACAGTATGGACTGATTAAAAAAAAATAACCAACCTTCCCTGAGAAACACCAAGTCTTTTCCTAGTTTTCAATATATTTTGTTATGAAAACTTCCCAAATCAGAAACTGTATTCTTCCTTTCACAAACATTTTTCAAGACAGGGAGGAGTTTCAAAGTTGCAGTCCTAACTATTTACAATTTGATTCATTTTCTGCTATCTTGTTTCCTATGATTTGACTAGCTATTGAAATTTTTATTTGTCATCTTACTGATGATAGGATTTGATTTTTTACAAGTTCACTGCTAATTTACACAGACACCATTTTCTAGAGAGATCTTCTTGAAACTCACACATATATACATATATATTTGGTTTTTTTTTAATAAAGTTTACTAAATCAAAGTAAAGCGATTTCTGATCTAAATTGTTTGGGACCTCATATAGTTTTTTGGTCATTCTTTTCTATTCATACTACAGCACATGTCAGCTTTAGTCACACTGGTGTCCTACAGACCAGCCCACTGGGATAATCGTTCTGGTTTGCTCCCAACATCTGGCTAGCAGCAGAGGCAGATAGATACCTTATTAAAAGGATGTCTGTGCTGCTCAGCAAACTGGTGTAGGGCTGTAATGGAACTTGATCAGAGGCCATATGGCCGTGTCAGCCTGCAGCCTGCCTGGCTTATGGAGTTGTGCTGGGAGGCAGAGGTGACACAGATGACACAGGCAGTGCTTGGTGCAGTCCCAGCCTCTGAGATGTGGAGGGGGAAGGCTGCACAGCATCATGACGTGTCCCACACACAAAAAGGCAGAAAAATGGGCATGTACTTGGTTTGTAGTGACAGAAATGCAGTGAACCTCATGTGATGATGTGGTGGTGTATGTTCAATGGTTATTTATATACTTTGATATCAAGGTTTCGCTGTTATATTCAGTTGATATATT
>JAWWMU010000001.1:91613357-91632838 GCA_035048155.1 Cinnycerthia olivascens
AGGGTGAAGGAAAGGAGCCGATTCTGATGGAGGGTTTTGATTCAGAGTTTTATTCCTGGCCCAAGGGCCTCTGAGTCAATAACTGCTCCAACAGAATCCCGACTGGATGGCAGCTCAGCTCTTTTACCCAGGGGAAGAGGGGGAGGGAAGGAACACAGATGAGCACCAACCAGGTATGGGGGGAATTCCTAAGGGACAGAGGACACTTGGATGGCCCAATGTCTTTCCAGGGGTTGGAAAGCATCTTTTGAATTCTGCCAACCACTCAATGCCCTTCTGGAATGCCAGAGTTGACTGACAGCACTCATCAGGGGTCGGGCTGTGGAAGGGAGGAATGATTGACAAACCTGGCAGGGAATCATCTGGGAGGGGCCTGACGTATCCTGAGACACACCGCAACACTAGATCAGGATACTTAACAACCTAATTCTAGATAGCATTTATTAGATTGATCCCTATCAACAGACTTATGGAGAGAAAGAAAAGGCGGAGGGGTACATCCCCAGCTCGATGAGTTTGGGCCCTTTTCACAAAGCACTGTTTGGCTGAATGCATTCAGAAAACTTCATTCAAATTTATGGATATTTTTGAGGTGCCCAAATCCATTCTTTTAGTGAATAAAATAAAATGTAACTAATTTCCAGCTCAGTATTTAGCCTGTCACCAGAAATATCTGACTCTTCAATATTTCCCTAAATAAATACAAGGAGCATCCAGCAGGGAGGAGAGAAACAAAGAAGGGAATTGGTGAGAAATCAGAAAGAAGATCAAAGTTGGGTTTAAATCTTGGTTTTTTGTACAAAAGATGTCCCATGAATAGGAAATTGAAACCAAGTGGTTCAATAGCACTCATTTCAGAGTTTGTTGTGTACACTTATCTAAAAACTTCGGCATTGTGGAGCCATTCTGGGCAACACCACTTCCACTGTTTTCCAGGATTTCATTATAACTGTAGGCATTTGTATAGTGGATTCGAGGATAATGCACTAGGAGGTCAAGGAGAAAGATAAACTTAAAGAAATACACTTTTGAGGCATTTGTAATACACAAAGGGATTAAGTATCTTAGTGTTGGTCAAAGTCTGGATAGCATTTTCTCATAACCTATTGGAAGCTCTGTTTTGTTTTACTGTAGTCACAGACTTACCACATTACTCAGTATTTCTGTTTATATCAAAGAATCTTTCTGGATCACAAACTCAGACTAGGTGGCACCCAGTGGTTAAAAGGAGAAGGAATATATATCTTGCCTCACAGGAAAAAAAAATTATAGAAGCAGGTGCTGGTATTTAAAATGTATGATATGGTCTGAGTAGAGCTCCTTGCGATGAGAAATGCCACGTCTGAACCAGCACTGCCACAATTCTTTAGCCAAGTTTTGTGTCTCAGAAGAAATTAAGGAGATCTCAAGTTCAGTTTTGCTTAATCAGGGCTCTTTAATAAGCTGAAAATTTCAAATATCAAGGAAAAATGTTTTTCATATATACACTTTGCTCCTGCATCTCTATATAATATTACCAGATTTTTCTGTTAAAAAAATCAAAGTCAGTAACAACAAAAGTAATTTACTGATTGTTCAATTTATACTAGACGTATTTCTGGAAAGAAATAAAGATAACAACCCAGATGAAATATTGGGTTTTATTAATCAGGAAAAAAATGAATAGGCAAAAATCAGAGCATATGAGTACCAGAAACCAGTGCTGTGAGAACTATTGGAAGGTGGCTGAGCATCATATGCTGATGAGTAAGCGTAAAGATCTAAATCAATTTCAAACTCATGCAAAAGGTGCCACATAGGTTAATTTACTACAGAGATGTTACAAGCACATCTGTTCTACCAGTGAGTCAGAAGCATGGAGAGAAATACAGCAACAGCCAAAGGTGAACTATTCTCCAGTGCAAAGAGATGGGGGAAAATTAGGAAAAGATGAGGAGGAGGAATAGGAGGTAGAAATTATTAGCAGCTCAACAGCTATGGCAGCTCTCAACCTGAACTCCCTCATACAATGAATGACATAAGTGCTTATGTCTTGAAGGAGGGTACACTGTCATTCCCCTTTCATTCATGCCATTTAATCTGCCTGCAGATATTTTTATATTCAAATCACTTCATGCATCCTGCCACAAATAGTGCTTGTTTGGGAGTTTATTTATTCTGCAGCATAACCTTGAAATAAAAGTTTTTTAAGACGTGTTTTCTTAGGAAATTTCTCTTTAAGGAGGATTACAGACAATACTTAATTGCAATGAATTACATACTTGTGTAAAGGAGAGCTGTTTCTAGGAATATCCAGTAGACTTTTTAAGTGTTGTCCCTCATGTTCCATATAAGGGATAGAAAACACTTTACCATGCTGCTGTACCAAAATTCAAAATTGTGTTATAGTAACTTTTCCTGATTAAGATCATCCCTGTTTGTTAGTGAGTAGAAGAAAGCAGTTTCAGCAATTGAAGGCTGTTTGGCCACAGTAAGGGACAAAGCTAATTTTGAAAGCAGGCAGAACACAGAGAGGAAATTTTGGAGAGGAGAGACTGGGCTGTCTAATTGCTTGGGTATGAATATGATCTAAACATCTGATCTTAGCTATTGTCAATGGTGATCAAAAGTTGCCCTTTTGTTTCAACTTCATAAAGAAATATCAATGGTTTTCAGAAACCTGGGACACTTTAGGCTATCATCTCACCACATGACAATAAAAGCTTGTCCAAGAATCAGGCTACCTGGAGGTTTGCAATGAGTTAATGTATTCTACTTTTTGTAGAATATTCTAGTAGAATATTCTACAAAAAGTAGAATAAAAGAATATTTTGTAGAATATTCTAGTTAATGTATTCTAATGTATTGGCTTCTCAGAGTAGAGAAGACTTTATTAAGGAAAGAAAAATCTCAGAATTTCCTGAATACCTTTGAAGTCTGATGAATAGATGTATGTAGGAGTAATATTGAGTTGCAGACTTAAGCTCTAATTTCTCTTTCACAGACAATATTGCCTTAAGTGAATAAATTGTTAATTTGTGTCAAAACAGAGAAGTAAAACCTTATGGACATTGATCAACATGAAAATAATATTTCTTTATGATGCTATTATTTTCCAATGAAGACACTTCCACATAACTCTAAGATGTTAAGAAATAGATGGGAGACCAGAGGACAGTCACTTCCCACAACATATATATCTCAGCCAAACCAGAGCAATTCTTGTTGCTTATTAACTCACTGTGAGCTATATTTAGTTGAAAACAAACATTAAAAAAGCAGAGGAGAGAGTTATGTCAGCGCTGAGATATTATCAAGACCTAATAAAAACAAATGTGGTAATAGAGTTTACCTGCATTAATAAATGTAACTCCTTTTTTATTGTATAAAATAAGAAACATGCAACTTTAATATAGTGTGTGCATTCAGTTAGTGGGTTATGTCTCAGAGACAATTCTCATACAAGTTTGTATTTCGCTTATATATTTTGACAGATGTTTGTAATTTCTAAGCTATATGCCTCGGAGAGTTGTCCCAATCATTGTATTTTTCATGGCTCTTTGCTGAAAGCCTAAACCTGCATCTTTCCGCCCTGTACTGTGGAACTGGCAGTGTGCTTGTCTGTCATTCCCTGATGGAGAAGAATGGACAAAATGCAGCAGAGCAAGTTCTGTGTCATTCTGTGTCAGGACAATGTCTGCACTTCCCTATGAGTACACAGCCTTAGACAGAGGTGCTTGAAAACAGCACTGACATAAAGATTTGCAGTCCTGAAAATCCCAGCTCAACTTCCCACAAACCCTTAAAGAACAGCAGTCTGCAGGGACTGCAGGTCTTGGCTTTGTGTTTTTCACCACCCAGAGCTGTGTTGCCTTGGGTGCTCAGCAGCTCCCCAGGCTTTGTAGCCCTGAGCTGGGATGACATCTCTCCCCAGCTTTCAACGGGACTGCTGTCCAAAGGCATTCTTGTGTCCATAGCCAGGCTATGCCTGCCTAGATAGAACACAAAGTGTGGCAATGAGGCAGTGGGTAAATCTTTTTAAAGAATATGTGGCAAAAAGGGCACCGTGCTTCTGTGCTGCCAGGCTCTGAGTGCAGCCCATGGCCCTGCTTTCCTTCCCAGCTCCCAGGGCACAGGTAGTCCCTGCTCAATCCAGCACTGCTGAGCCTGGCTGGGGAAACTGGACTCACAGCACTGGGAAAGCCCTGGGACAGAAAGAGAGGGGAGTTTCACTGGAGCAACTTCACAGCTTCCGTTTTTTTTGGAACTGCACCTGCGACCACGTCCTCAGCCTGGGTCCTTGCCTGAGCTGTGCCACAATCTATGCCCAACCTTGTATCTGCCGTCCATCTCCTCCTGCCCCCACTGGACTTCACACCTGACTGTCTCATCACTGTGGTCTTGCCGGGTGTTTTCAGGGCTCTGGGCTGGGAATGGTCACAATCCCTGCCCTGAAGATCACTTGGGCACTTGGTGTTAAGCAGTTAATGGACAAGGACATAGACCTGGGTACCTCCCAGGAAGGGACTCCTGCCCAGTTCTGGTTTCCCAGGCCCCTCCTGAGAACTGTGTAATGTAGCAGGGGGGAGACTGTGAAAGTCTCTCAGTATCTCCTCAGGTCAAAGAAGACCTTTGTTCTATTATACTGAAGAAACTTCTGGAGTTAGTTGATTATGATACAGAAAGAGAGAAAAAGACCCATGTGTCCCAGAGAAGACCAGAGCTGAAGGAGTCAGCCTAAGTATTTCCCCCTCACCAGAGGCAGGTGGGAGTGCTGCTTTTGGATAAATCTCCCTATAGCACTCAAATTGATTCAAAATAGAGTGTGAGACTGAAGTCTTTCTATGTGTGCTCGTCCTGAATACAGAGCCTATGTATCTGGTAACATGATTTTATCTTCCCACTTAGAATCTAGGCATTGCAATACTTACTGCTGCAGTCACTATCTAAGCCTCATTTTGGTTTCATACCTTTATTTCTGTGTTAATAACACAGTGTTTAAATTAGAATGTGGCCACAAATCCTAAATATGGTATCTTTATCCTCTCTTACTCGCATGGATGAGGATTCTAAGATGAGCATTTGGAGTTCTTGCTGCAATAATGAATAAAGTAAGCCAGTTGCTATTTCCCTGATTGGGAGGAGCCCAGCCTGGGGCTGGGACTCACTGGTGCCCCAGGCTGCAGCTCCTGGCTGAGGGTGGGATGGCCCTGAGTGCCAGCCCCTGCCCTGCTGTCCTGGGGGTTCCCACAGTGCCCAGGCAGATCCCAGCCCCCGTGGCCCCCTGGCAGGCACCGCCTAATGCGACTTCATCTGTGACAAATTCTACCGCCACAAAAAAATAAATATTGAAAAAGATATTATACTAGAACCGAGGTTATAATTAATTAATTTTGTTCAAATCTGAGACAGACAGACCCCTTTGACTCTGATACAGAAACCATACCCTGTATGCAGAAACAACTGAGAAATTTCTTGGTTATCTGAAATTTCTCTGCACTAGATTGCTGCTCTTTTTAGAACTGCAGATGGTTATTGGAGTGGATTGCACTTTATGGCTCAAAATTAAGAGAACCAAAATAGATGTGTGTGTTAGGCCATTACATCCCTCTCTTTTCTGTTCCCAGGCTGTGATGGGCCCCCATATAAGGAAATAAATCAAATTTTCAATACTGCAGAGAATGCCAATGCAAAGCATAAGCAGGGAAATGACCTGTGAGATTACCTAGTCTGCCTCCCTACCACTGCAACATCATTACTGTGAACATGTTTTATTCATACTGTCTCCAGACTCAGACAATATCCTATATCCTGGTTTCCTAGTATTTTAAACAATGGGAGTTTTGCCCCTCTGGGGAATAATCGAGCTTAAGTGGCCTTCATTATAATTTTTTAACTATTAAATTAAGTTTTACTTTACCCACACTACTATTAAATTTAAAAAAGGCCACTTTGCATGATAAATAATACCTTAAATGAACAATAAAGTTCCTTGGGCTTTACTTCTGCAAATTTGGGGAAAATCTCTGAAGAGAAAAAACTGAAGAATTCAACATGAGTAAGAGCTTAGGCTGGATTTTATAATCAATTTGGTTCATCAGAAGTTCAATATGTGTCCACCGTGTATCATTTTCCAGATAAGTTTTCTGAAAACTTTTAATAAACTTTTAATTCAGTGTTCAGAAACTGCAGCATGTTTTGGTGCTCTGAGAAGTAAAATCTGTGCACTTGAAGAGGTATCCATGAGATAAAGGATATCTGAATCTGATAAACTTTACTCTTGAAATGCATTAGCAAAAAAGAAAAATTGAGTTTAAATGTTTACGGAGTTTGCTAACATGTTTATTAGAGAAAAAAATGGTTTTTACTTGTAAGCTGAGCAAATGTACTATGGTATCACTGAAATGCAATAAAAAAACACAATGCATTTTATAGTCACATTTTAGAGCAGAACCACATGTTAAGTATTTACATGAGAGTCTGCAACAGTTCCTGGGCTGGAAGTGTTTATTAGGTACCACTGGCTTGATTCTGCTTTCCTTGCATCTTGTGTAGTCATTTACACCTGTGCAATGATGCATTCCACTTCACATTATGTGCTTTTTTATGAGGTTTTGTCAGCACCAAGGGGTCATAAAGTCAGTCAATATAATCATTGAAGAATACTTTCATACTCTGCATGGTGTGTAGTCAACTTAAAGGTTTTCTATCACTTCTCTTCATAAGCCTGTAAATACAAGCCATAAATCGATAATTGCAGAAAAGGACAGTTGACTGCGATATTGAAATATGTGAGGCAGCTGAAAACGAGACCCACTGAATGGAACCAAGGTTAGTACAGATCTTTTGATTGCATTTTTCCTGCTGCCTCCATGTCCTGAAAGATGCCAAGATTCTGTTTAATTTGGGAAAGATAAAGCAGAAGGAGAAGCTGCAGATAGTCTTTACTCCTAAAGACTAGCTGAGCCAGATCTTTCCCAAATGGAAGAACTTAATATATAACCTCCATATTAATCCAGTAACATATTATCCCTTTAAAGACTCTGGCTCAGTTTTCCCCCAAACTCATTCCAGGGTTTTTGTCTGTTTGCCTCTCGCCATCTTTAGAAATTCTATGTATTATTTTTAATGGTGTCCCAAGGTAATTTGAAATCCCAGATGAATAAAAAAGAAATACTTTTTTATAGCTTACCTTCAAAACTTTATATGCCATGAAAATTTAATGGGAATTTTTTTTTTTATTTTTCATAATTATGTAGAAGAGACTGTCAAAGGTACCTGATAGCCAATGACAGGGACAACAGAAACAAAAAGGGTGAACTTGTCTGCAAGAAACAGATGATGGCTCTGGCTTACACGACTACACCTTGCTTCTGAACTGCCTAATGCTTCACTAATGACTGATTTAAATTCAAGAATTTCTGTTATAGCTGGACTGAGCATCTCGTTTGACTTTGCTAAATGAAATTTTAACATTAAAACATACCAAGAGAGTATACTTGGAATCAAGTGAGTGAGACAGCCATTTTTAGACCTCTATTCCTTCGATAAGCCAGCTGTTGCTGGAAAAGACTTCGCACAGCTGCTCCTAAATTTTTTTTTCCTTTTGCATATAGACCAGAAGACATACTTCCCAGAGGAAAGAAGGAACAAACCTAAGATTTTTGTAGCAGTAAGTTCTGCAAGCAGGAGTTACTAATTTGAACTAGATGGTAAAACATTTTCTTTTGTGGTGAAAGCTTTGAGCAGTTGAAAATATCCTCATTGTTGACATTTCAATGAGCCCAAGGATCTGTGAGATTTTTGCTTGAAAACCCTTTGAAGTCCTTCTAAGAACAGCAAATAGCTCATGGAAAGAGATGAGCATCTGAGATGCAGGAGGTCCACTTTGTCATTCTTGAATTCAAAGCAGAGACAGAAGCATCAGTTGTTATGTGTGGTACAGAGTATCTTGACCACCACATTTTAGTTATGTGGGTTCATTACCTCCTCACCAGAGGCCAGAATATCATTCTAACTGTAGGAAGATTGAGCATTATAAGAAATATTGAGAAGCATTATAAGTAAGAGAAAGAATATGACAATTATGTAAAATAGAAAAAAAACCCATAGGAGGTCCATATGAGGTCCATATGAGGTCCATACTGATCTAATTTCTGCTTTATAACCAAAGTAAATGGAAAAAAAATATTAATATGACAAATGACTGAAAGCTGTTGGTATAATGTCAAATTTCTAAGAAATGTAAACAAAAGTTAGCCTGTGGTCACAGAAGAATGTCAAACACCAATACATCATAGAAATCCATCATGATAGTTCTCAGCCCTGTCTGTGCAGCTTTCCCATCAATGCTCTAAAAAATACTGAGACAAATCAGGCTCCTATTTAAGGGCTTAGATACAAGGAAAAGGAGCTCCAGCTTTAGAATAAATCCACCAGTGCTGATATCTAATATGCAATCTGCTCTAGAGACTCGTGTGATGGCCAGTGCTGGTTCTGGAAAGATTTTGACAAAACTGCCCTCAGTATAGCAACTCAAGGCTGGCCAATCTCCACTTCTCTCACCAGATCCACTCTGTTGACAAGCAGTAGGTCAAGGAGAGCAGCTTTCCATGCCTGCTCCCTTAGATCTGTTCCATAAAGTTGTCATCAAGATTTTGAGGAAACTTCTGGCCTGGGTTGTGTTGGTATACCTTTGCAAAGACTAAATTTTCTCAGCTGCTTTATTTTTAGCCTCATTTTAACAGTTTTCTTGCATTAATCACCTTCTTACTGATTTAGCACAATTGCATTAAATTTTTTGGTTTTTTGGAGCGTGTGAGACTTTTCAATCAAAGTAATTGCAACCTCTTCAGCTGTAGAATCACTCTTGGAGATGTAGAGTCCCAGGTGCTCCTGAAAAGCAGTCAAGCATTTGCATCTTTTGCAATGTGACCTGGCCAATTAAGGTTTAAAGGGTCCTTGATGATATCCAGGGATTTGTTCTTTATACTGCAGCCACATGTGGTATTTTCGCAGTCCATGTGTGTTTCCACAGTGCTTTCTGGTTTCAGTGCTTTTCATTGCTCTCTATTGAAGTAATTTTCATCATTTGTACATGTAGATAATAAAAAGAAACTTAAATTGTACTTTTCCTATCATTTTAACTACTGAGGTGATTAGGTTTTTTTTTTTTTCATTTGGTTTCATTCTTGGTGATTTGTAACAGTTAAGTAATCAAACATCAGTATGGCGCATGTTTTCTTTCCTTTTTATTTTATCTAGATGAAACAACATGGTTTACCAATAATGAAATTTCCAAACCACGTGCTTTTCTGCATCTGCCATTTCACTTCTCACTTCAAAGCACACTGATAATCCCCATGGCTTTAAGTGCTCATAGCGTGGCTCACATACAATCTGTTCTTTCTGTGCAGGTAGAAGTTTAATCCAGAAATTTTCTTAACACTTTACGTGTTTATTTAATGTAGCTGAACTGGACCAACTAATGGACTGACAAATTCAAAGAATAAACAATTATAAGGAAAAAAGAACTATGTATTGACACATCCAGATACTGATCATAGATTTACTGCCATACAAAAAAATTACTCAAATCAAAAAAATTTAAATTCAGATGCTGATAGATAGTTGAGATAGTCAAATGTGCCTGTTTTTGATGTCTTTTCAGAGGAAGAAAGCCTCATTATTTTTAAATATGTTTCCAGGCTGGCTTGGCAAATACTAGCTTTCTTAAAACAAAAGATGGAACAATGTATAAAATACTATAAAATAGTCTAGTTCTGTTTTATTTTCAATTTTCTTATCGCTTCCCAGAGTCATTTTGGGAGGGTGTGTATCATGCTATGGCACAATATATTGTATGAAATATTCCTGTTCCAAATAGAAAATAAAAACACTTTGTTTGACTGATTACAGCCTGTATAGTCATAACACTTGAGCACACTGGGTTCCACAGTTTCTAAATGTCTTACTGTGTCTTTCTTACAGAATTTGATGCAAATTTTTTACATTATTCTGAATAATAAAAATCAAAATAATACATTGTGAATAATGAGGATGAATAATTATTAGAAAAGCACATATATGTTTTATGTTAGGAAACACTTTGTCAAATTATTTTTGACTAATCGCTGAAAATCACCTCAAGTAAAAGGTGAGAATTTTAATATAACTATTGTTATCCTGTGAGATTTATCCACCTGAAACTGGAGCACATTTACAGACACAATTATTGCTTTTTTGAGAGCTAGCAGGAAGCCTAGTCATTCAGCAAAGGATGACCACAACAAATGGAACTGTTTCATGATGCGTGAAACTTTGAAATATCCTGTCTGTGTTAAAGAAAAATAAGAAACCTGCATTGTAAATGATTTTTCTGCTGTTTTCTGATGAATCTGGCTTATTATCAGCTCTCCAAAGTGACACTATGCCTTGAGTATTTTCTGCTGGCTTGTGCAGTGGAAAATAAATGCTAGAAATTAAAAGGGACTTTGAAGATACTAATAGCATTTAATTTTGCAGTTGCAGAACACATGGTTTTTGTTTGTGTTATACATGCTCAATGACTGCTGACAGGTTATTCACTTCTTAACATTCTATTGCACTTTGATGAGGTGAGAGGCCTTGCAGTGTTTGAAGCTCACATACATTGAAGAAATATTATCAGCCAAACTCTTAATACATTCAGAATAGATGGAAATCCCTTATTTTTACAGAAATGAGACATAATGTTGTAGGCATCCTGGCTAACATGAGAAATCAAGATGCTGAAGACTTACAAAATCTACACGGATTGCAAGTTCTCCAAGTGGAATTATTTTCCCTATTCAAATAAAGATCCCTCTAAATACTTTCTGAAACTAATGAAATTTACTTGAGAAAAGGAAAAAGTGTTTAATTTTGCCATTGAGAATTCAGACAAAAAGAAAAATATTTGCCACACTTTAAATGATCTCCTATAAACTCACCATGAACTGTCATCTTAGACACAAAAGATTTTATTCTTCTGTGTGTGCATTCTCATGAGAAGAGCTTTGCTTACAAATATATTCAAAACTTAGTACAATAGAGATTTGAATAGAAAGAATGCAAACGGTTTAAAATATATACCCAGAGCTGACTGAAAGACATCATGGGTAGCAACATTTTCAGGTTTTGTCTTTGCAGACATGATAGGGACCAGTTTGTGAAGGCATGACAGCAGAAAACAGTGAAATATGTAGAGTGTTTCTTCTCCTTGTTCTTGTAGGCATGCATACATCATATCCTTACTGTCCCTACTCCTCCCATAATCTTGAGCTTTGAAGGAAAAGTTCAAGATGTCCAGAGATGGCAAAGAGGAAGGTCTTTATATGCTTCCTAATTGCTGAGACAATCCTCCTGGCATGCAGTACTTTTAAAAATCTCTCCACACACTGACAATCTTGTGAATCAATGAAGAAAACTCCACTTGAATCTCATATGTCTTACAAAGAAAGCAAATACTTCTAAAAGAAGCAGGAAAAAATGGGGCAATGTTTTTTTGCATGCAGAAGAAATATTATAGAGCATGTGTGTTTTTACCAGATTTTTTTTTTGCTTCTGTGCTATTGCAGCTTGTGATGAGCTTACAATTGTTCTGGAAATGAGAACAAGCAGATTTTTATTGCTGTGTTATCTATGCAGGTCATAGTAATATGAGTAACTATAGATTTCTAGTGATGCTGATAGTCTTATACACTGTTAACCAGAGGGTAGGAACAGTAGTGAAATCTGGAATTCATCTACCAGGGCTTTAACATTAATAAGCCCAAATTGGAGATCATATTTTTTGTCTGTAATTCACTGAATTTGTAGCCTTTGAGCATAAGTCAGAAGTTCAAGAATGGTTTTCTCATATCAGATATAAATCAGCACTAAATAACAGGAAAAAGAAAAATTATAACATTTCTGAAAGAGTATCTAAGAGGCAAATATTGAAAGTGCAGATGGGGAAAATACATTTCTTAATATAAATCAGGTAGAGGAATAAAATCTTACTTTGATGAAATCTAATCATTAAGCCAAGAGTTGCGGTAGGAGACAATTTAGCACAAAAAGACATACTGGGAAGGTCATCTATTTTTCCACAAACAGATAATAAACACAATTGATTTATTTGATGTCTCTGCTGGTAAAAGTACGCATGTCAATTTGGTAATGAAGTGACAACTTGGCGCAATCCCACTTTGGAATGTCATGAAGAGGTTCAAAGACTCTAACATTTAGTTATTTGCTCTGAAATTTCAAATTTTTTTTAAAAAAGCAAACTGTCATAATGACAACAAAAAACAAACGCAATAACTTCCTGTTATAAAATTGAGCTTATTAGACTTAATGAATTATTTTGGAAAATAAAGGTAATAATAAGGCAATACAAGCTGTGGTTTTAATGAGCTATTCTGTGTTTTAATGAGTTATTTATAGCTATTCTGTCCACAAGCCTCGCAGTGAATACAACCTAACTGCCTGGTGAGTTCCACAAAGGTAAATTGCAACTGGTACAGACAAAATGGAGTCATCTCATGATACTTTCAGTGTTTATGGTGGTGCACAGTTTAGTGCTAACCTCACCCAAATCACAGGTTGACTGCTGGAGCAGAAGTTCATGAAATCTCCTGGAGTGCCAAAAGTGCTCGCACCAGCTTCTTGAAAGACACCTTATGCGACAATTCTCTATTTGCATGCTTAAGTCTGACCCACAAAATGCTCAAAAAATCTATTAGTTTGTCTTGCTTTCTCTAAGATCTGACTAATGCCCAGCAGAATAACCATTATTCAGAGAATTCTGTTAACAAAATTTTGAAAACTTGAAAAGTTACATGTGTGCAACACATCAGTGGTTGCCAACCTTGGCGCGCTCTTAAAGATTCATTTAACCATGACAAGGCTGACCTCAAAGATATGGCTACAACTGCAGAAATTAGAACAATGTTTCAGCTGTGTTTTTATGATATGTGTGTACTGCCCCATTTTTTTGATTTAAACCTGATTTTCCACTATCATAGAAACACACCCATATTTGCAGAAATTAAGTTCTAATATGTTGGAATTATGTGGATTATGCATACATATTATATGAAGGATGCTGCAAGTACATAAGGTCAAATGAATGAAGTTTGCTACAAACTTTTCTAATTTTTATCACCCTAAACCAGATGTTCACTACTTGAACATTTGGAGAAAAATTAATGTCTTTATGTTCCAATGTTTTGGATTCTTTCATTCCAAAGTTCATGTCTGTATGTGTTTAAGAAAGAAGACACCTTTTATATGATTTACCTAAATTTCTCTGCAGACAAAATAAAATTTAAGAAAAAGATGCATTTTGAAATACACAAAACACATTTTCAAGAAAATGCTTAGAATACAGTCTTATTTGGTAAATTCAACATAGTGTTTTCAACGTTTCAGTCAAAACAGAGTTCTGAACACCACAATTTTAAAAGAAGCTCTAAAGGTGTTTCTGAAAGTGTCTTAAGGAGAAATACTGGCAACTTAAAAGCATGTCACTGTGCTTTAAAACATGGTGTCTCCAAATTGTTTGTTGTTGTGTTGTTGAAAATTTTTAGTTTTGTTGAAACAACATTCTCAAGCAAAAATTTATTTAGAGAAAATTTGTCCCAAAAGGTTGAGTAATATATGCATATGCTTTAGAGCAACCAATATTTAAGAATACATTTGATTTTAGGGAGAAGTGAGAAAATTGCTGTGTGAAAATTAAGTACTGTGCATTTTAAATATTAATCTAAAAAAGACATTCAAACAAAAATGCTCCTTCATACATGAAAAACAAAATAAAACTGCCTCTCAGGTACACTATTTTGCTGTCCCCTCAGGCCTAATATTTCTGGTGTAAAATATATACACACATACGGTACTGTAGTGCTGCAGCTGAGACCTATCAAGAAACTCTGAGATGATTGTACCTAGAATATCCTACTTTATTCTCCTATTACATGTCTAGTAAACTCTCACTGATTTCTTTTGAAATCCACACTCTTTCAAATGCATTCACCATAAAAATGGAGTTACCTTATAGAATTCTTGGCCTAGCCTCTAATGTACTGAAAACAAAATACTTCATCTTTTCTTGGCAGAATTAGTGATTATCTAGGCACACTCCCAATACTGCTCTTTGCTAGGGTTGGCTTTTCCTGTTTCCATTTTTAAACAATGTAAATTCAGTAGCTAGAATTATTTGGATTACTAACAGATGAACATAGAAATAATTTTTCTAATAATAGTAATAACAGTAATAACAATAATTAATCTTCTGTTCGAAAACTTGGAGTAGCATAATTTTCTAACATAATAGGTATGGTAGAACAAACTATACAGACTAAGAGAAGATTTTTTACAATGAGGGTGGTGTGCCACTGACAGGGGTTGCCTAGGGAGGTGGATGTCCCATTCCTGGAAGCATTCAAGGTCAGATTGGATTGGTGCTCTGAGCAACCTGATCTAGTTGAAGATATCCCTGCTCATGTAGAGGGTTTGGATTAAGACCTTTTATGTCCCTACCAATCCAAACTATTCAATGATTCTAAATCTAGAAAACCAGCTAATTGCCAGATCAACAGAAGTACATTAATTAACTCAAAAACTGAATATTAAAGTTTATATATTTCATATATTGCATATTAAAAGAAGAAAAATTTTGGATGTTCAGAGCAATATGTAAAGAAATGCGCTTTTTAACCAAATAGAATTATTATTGTTTGTCACTCTTTTGTACCAGCTTGTTTTTGACTAATACATCTAATAATATTACAGAAATTAGAAAGTATTATCTTTGAATTATATTTAGTGAATAATTAAAAATAATTAATAATGAATATGAAAATGAAGAAAATTGCATGTGTTTCATTAACAGAAAGAACTGAATGTATTTAATATTTTTCAATGTTTCCTTTACCTTCCAGTTACCATCAGATATGTGTGAAGAGGTGAGTAGAAATATCTACATCTGGCATGCAAATGAAAATGCATAAGCTGTTAATTTCAATTCCCTCTGTCATAAAATCGAGCTATTGACAGCAGTCATAAATGCAGTGTTTAATATTTAAATCAGGCAGTAACAGAATTCATGTGGTAACATTAAAAAATAAATAATTCCAGTATTTATTTAAGAAAAAGAAAACAAAAATTACAATAAAGGCATAGGTCAAATCTAACAAATCAAGTCTGACTCATGGTGCTGCACATTGAAAATGTACCTGATAACAATATGGAAATCAGAAAATTCAGTAAGCTTTCAAATTGTGTATGAATCTGAAAATGATAAGCACATCACTGCTGTAGTATGTGCCCCAAGGTTGTTAGCCTCTTCATACACGTCTGAAAGAGTCTGTTGAAGAATGTTTTCAACATAAGTAGATAAATTAATTTTCAAATTATGTATTTTTCCTGAAAATTGAAGTTATATTATTTAGTATTGAATTATATCCTTTTCTGTAAAAAGAACTACAGGATATCTGTGTCACAAAGTGCTAGCAGTGGGAGACTTTTACATATCAAAAGTGCATGTCTCATTTCGGAAAGATGTAGTATTCATAGGCTTTATGTCTTTTTTGAAGAGACTACCATGGTTCTACTCTGCAAGCTCAGTTTTTAGTTTTACTTAAAATAGCTGCCAGATGAAAATGTCCATCTTTCCGATCCATTTTTACCCTCTTCATTTTCTCCTCTCTCAATCAAAAGAGCAAGGAGCTCTTTTGAGCTCCAAGAGAAGGATGGAGTCTTTCAATATAAACCAATTTAATACAAACCCCTTGGTCATACCAGGTTCAATATCAGCAGAATTTCCACGTGGCCACTGAAAACTAAACTAATCTGTATAGATTCACAGGAAGCTGTATTTTCCACTGAATAAAAGCCTTGGTGGCTTTTACTGACATTTTCCATCTCAGACTGAAACCATTAAGAAAACATATGAACACCTGAAAAACAAAGTGATTCTGAGACTTCCAGCTGTGGGTTGCATAAGGGCTTTTTACAATTACCCATTTTCTAGTTGCCAGTTTTAAATGATCTGGTTGTTACATTTTTTCTCAAAAGAAGGATGAAGTTCTTTTAAGATTTAGAAAATGTTGTGGTAATGGAAAGACCACCCTGTTGGGTCTGTTCCACTGCCTTTTCTGCTTTGAAATTTTCATCCATTTTCATCCACACTGGAAATTTCTGTGTTGAATCTTCACTGAATAACTACTCAGCCTCCATGAGAAGTCTGTGAGCTTTGATGGGGGTACATGGGAAGAGGCAAGCTGAGCTCAGGAGACCGGGACCATTGGGGGAAAAAATTAGAACAGAGGGACAGGAAGGTAAAAGAGTTCCAGGATGACTTTGCTTGAGGAGAATGAACCTGGAATTAGCAGTCAAAAATGGAAATGTGAAGAGAATATGCTAAACAGGAAGGGAATTAATGTTTCAAAACAGATGGTTTTCTATTTCATCACCAGTTATGATTACAAATCTAATTTAATAATCCTAAACTGAGCATAAGTAATTTTAAATGTAAAACTAGTGGGACACTGTTTCATTCTGCAATTTAATTCTGACTGCTTATAAGAGACAATTATTTTCTTTTAATCTTGTAAAAGAAAGGAAGGTTAAAAACAGGGACTAAAATAAAACTCATGTCTTCCTACCTCTCATAAACATAAAATATATATTAAGAACAGGAGAAAGCAGTATCCAATGTCTATAAGTTTTCTGCAGTATGATTTTATTCTGTTACTGACTCACTGAATGTAACCAGTGCCAGAATACTGAAAACTGGTGTAAGATTTCTATTAATAACACTGAATACAAACTTTACCAGAAGCTATATTTGCTACTTATGTCAAGAGCAAGTCTTCCAGATGAATATAAACAAAGTATTTGTTGACTCATCCCACAGGGAGGTCTGCTGCCTTCCTGGGGCCCGGGTATGGGATATCACCAAGAGACTCCCTGGGCTGATTCAGCCCTCTGATTATTACCCATTGCTGATACTCCAGGCTGGCAGTGATGAGATTGGAAAGAGAAGAGTCAGGGCAATTAAAAGGGGCTTTAAGGCACTGGGTCAAGTAGTAGATAGGGCAGTAGCATAAGCAGTGTTCTACTCAGTCTCTTTTGGCAGACAAAAATGATGAAAGGAACAGGAGAGCACACATTATCAACAAATGGCTCAAGAGCTGGTGCCATCAGCAGAATTTTGTTTTCTTTGGTCATGGAGCAACTTTTATAGCACTGGCCTGCTGGAACTGGATGGGCTTCATCTCTCTGTTAAGGGCAGAGGGATTTTAACCCATGAACTGGTGGAACTCATTAAGAGGGCTCTAAACTAGGGTTGAAGGGTGAAGGGGACGCACCTGGGCTGTCTGGAAGGAGGCCCAGGGTGGTAAGCCTGAGTTAGGGGTGAAATCAGTAGCCCAGCTGAAGTTCATGTACTAATGCACCCAGCATGGGTAACAGACAGGAAGAGCTGGAGGCCACGGTGTGGCAGTGAAGCCATGATGGGGTCACCATCACAGAAATGTGGTGGGACAACTCACATGGCTGGAGAGCTGCACTGGATGGCTAAAAGCTCTTCAGAAGAGACAGGAAGGGGAGAAGAGGTGGAGGGGTGTCCCTTTATATTAGGCAGGCTCTTGATGCCATGGATATCGAAACTAATGATGATGAATCAAAAGTCTATGGGTAAGAACTAAGAGCAAGGCCAATGAAGCTGACATCCTACTGGGAATCTGTTATCCTCCACCCAACCAGGAAGGAGATGCGGACAATTTATTCTATAAACAGTTGGAGAATATTTCAGGACCACCAACCCTTGTTCTTGTAGGTGACTTTAACCTGCCAGACATCTGCTGGGAACTTAATACAGCAGAAAAGAGGCAGTCCAGGAAGTTCTTAGAGTGTGTGGAGGACAACTCTTTGTCATAGCCTGATGGGTGAGTCCACCAGGGAAGGACAATGTTAGACCTGCTGTTTGCAAATAGCAGATGGGCTGGTGGGAGATGTGGTGATTGGAGACTGTTTGGGGCATAGTGGTCATGAAATTCTAGAGTTCTCAGTATTTGGTGAAATCAGGAGGAACTTGGATAAGACTTTTACATTGAACTTCCAGAGGGCAGACTTTGACCTATTTAGGAGTCTTATTCAGATAGTTCCTTGGGAAGCAGCCCTTAAAAACAAAGGAGTCCAGGAAAGGTGGGTGTGCTTCAAAACAGAGATCTTGAGGGCACAGGAACAGATTGTCCCCATGTACCACAAAATGAGACAAATATCCAGCCTGGATGGACAATGAAGGAACTTAGGAATAAAAAAAGGATGTATTGTCTTTCAAAGGAGGGTCAGGTCTCTCAGGAAGTATTTAAGGGGGTTGTTAGGGCATATAGGAAAAAAATTAGGGAGGTCAAAGCTCAGTTCAAACTTAATTTGGCAAGTTTTGTAAAGGATAATAAAAAATATTTTTACAAATATATTAAAGCAAAAGGAAGGGTAAGACCAACCTTTGTTCTTTACTGGATGTGAGAGGGAACTTAGTAACTGCAGATGAGGAGATGGTGAGAAAGTGGAAGTGCTTAACACCTTCTTTTCCTCAGTCTTTATGGGAAGACAGTTTGTCCTCAGGATACCTAACTGTCCTCCTGGGTTGGCAGATGGTGTCAGGGAACAGAATGGTCCTCCTGTTGTCCAGGAGGAGGCAGTCAGAGAACTGCTGAGCTGCTGTTCATAAATCTATGGGACCAGATGAGATCTGTCCCAGGGTGATGAGGGAACTGGCAGATGAGCTTGTGAAGCTGCTCTCCATCATTCACCAACAGTCCTGGCTCACTTGGGAGGTTCCTGATGACTGGAAGCTGGCCAGTGTGACATTCATTCACAAAAAGGGTGGGAAGGAGGATCCTGGTAATTATAGGCCAGTTAACCTCACCTCAGTACCTGGTAAGGTAATAGAACAGTTTATATTGAGTGTCATCACACAGAATTTACAGAATGGCCAGGATATCAGACCCAGCCAGAATGGGTTTAGGAGGAGTAGGTCGTGTTTGACCAACCTGATCTCCTTTTATGACCAGGTGACCCACCTGGTGGATGTAGGACAGGCTGTGGATGTTGTGTACCTGGACTTCAGCAAGGCCTTTGACACTGTCTCCCACAGTGTACTCCTGGAAAAGCTGTCAGCCCAAGGCTTGGACAGGAACACTCTGTGCTGGGTTAGGAACTGGCTGATGGCCGGGCCCAGAGAGTGGTGGTGAATGGTGCTGCATCCAGCTGGGGACAGTCACCAGTGGCGTCCCCAGGGGTCTATGCTGGGGCCAGTCCTGTTCAATATTTTTATTGATGCCATGGGTGAGGGTATTGAGTCTTTCATTAGTAAATTTGTAGATGATACTAAGCTGGGAGTGTGTGTTGTTCTGTTGGAAGGCAGGAGGGCTCTGCAGAGAGACTTGGAACATTTGGATGGATGGACAGAATCCAACAAGATGAAGTTT
>JAWWMU010000001.1:91645183-91667473 GCA_035048155.1 Cinnycerthia olivascens
AAGGCACCAATTAGGAGGACAGTGGTGATACAATTCCACCCCAGGTCAAGCCCCTTCTCTGGAGCCCCCCTTCAGCACTGGCTGTACTTTGTCCATGGGAATGGATCTCCAGGAGCTGTTCTTGGCCTTGGTTCCCAGGAAGAACCAGGACAGCACTGGGGCCTTGTACCCCCCGTGGCTTGGAGTTCTGGAATTTGTTTTGTCTTTCTGCTCAGGGAAAGGCCATGGAAAAGTACAGGGAAAACTAGTCCTTAATATAATAGACTATAGAGCTAGAATAGATATGTGAAGACCATAGAGAACGTATAAAAAAAAAAAGAAAAAAGACAAACCCCAAATGGCATCAATTTGACCTTGAATGTTCCCATCTTTTTTGTGCATTTTTATTTTGGTACTTTTTGCTGTTTGATCTGAGCATTTCTGCTTTATAGAATCTGTTTTCCACCTGCCTGTTCCTCTTGATCTGCAGAGTGCACACATCTCTCTTTCCTTGTGCTTCCAACCTCTCTTAGGTGATTTCTGCATATTAAAGCGGATGATATAAGCTTTGCGTATGCTTAAGTCTGCATCTTCCAGAAGCCCTATCTGTAGTTTTGGATCTTAAATTTCAATTGCTATCTGATCTGTGGTAATTAAATCTGGCAAAGTGCCACAGTTAACATGGTTCCCATTAATTTAAGGTTAGACAGAAATTCCTCACTGAATTCCCCCCTGCTTCTGCAATTTCAAATGAAGTCTTATCTTTCAGAGATTTCATTTTTTCTTGCTCATGCAATATACCTTAAGGCACCTCACTTTTAGAGTTAAAGCTGTCATTCTAGTTTGTAGTTTTATTATAATAAACATCAGTAACTTCAAGTCCAGTAGAATAGGTCATATCAAATATAATGTTTTGCTTCTAGATCTAGTCCTCTCTAATACTTCTTCTGATAGCTAGATGATAGAAGTGAAAGACTTGTAAAATTTACAGACAGTATAGAATGTCAAAAAAAAAAAAAAGCAGAAGACAGGATTAGGAATTGATTTTGACAGACTGGAAAAAGAGTCTGAAAAAGTGGGGCACAATAAGAACAAAGACAAGACTTTCCATTCATGAAGGAATAATCAACAGCAGAGACACACTGTAAAACAAACTCAGCCTTTCTTTGCGAAAGAATCTTGACATAAATATGAGGCTAACATGAGTCAACTGTAACTGTTGTAAGAGAGGCATAGAGCATATTATGATGTATGAACAAAGAATTATAAGTAGTTCTTCATTCAGTTCATCATTGTTGCACCCTTAGCTAGAGCAATGTGTTCAGTTTTAGATAGAGCACATGAGGGGAAAAAAATAGATTCATCTGTAAGTTAAAAAATCTGGTTCAGGACAAGTCTTGTTTTGACTAAAGAAGAGAAAATTAAAGGAGGATGTCATACAAGTCCCCAAGAAAGTAAAAACTGCTTCACATTACTCTGTCAAGAAGCAAGAAAAAAACAATCTCTGTTCTGAATTTGTGGAGAAAAACAGGACAACATGAATTTCAGCTACAAAGACATTCAGGTTAGCTGCTAGAAAAAAAAACCTAGAAAAAAGAACCGATAAAAATATTGATAAAGTATGCAAGGAAGTTACATTGTTTCAATTAACTGATATCTTTATAAAGAGATTAGACAGATTATTTACAGATTCTTCTGAGGGATAAGGGGGAAATATTAGAATTATCATCCAGCCTCTGCATATGTTGTGAAACACTATTTTTCTATAATGATGGGGTAAAAGTCAAGATCCAATAGGCACTTTTTATGACTCTCTTTCACGAAATTAAACTTAACTCTTCAAGTCCATATTTTATTTCTTACCAGTATCTTTTTTCAAGACCTTCCATTCTCTGTGCCCCTTCTTATCTGAAAGTCACTCCTACCAGATCAGGCCTATCCAGATCAGGCTGACCAACTTTTTCCTGCATACTTCAGACTCAAAGGCAGACTTGCCTACCTTTTTCCTTTATTTTGGACTTAAGGTCTGACCAGTTACTACCAGCCTGACACTGCCTTTTAGTTGGCTTGTTCTCATTCTGAACTGGCAACCCAGAATAAAACTCAGAGGGTTTATTGGGGATGAGATTCACAGAAACAAATCCACAAAACAGAAGTGGGAAGAGGACTACCCACACCTCCTGACAAATGTTATGCTGAAGATGGGACTAAAAATCATATCCTCTTTCAGTGTTTGTGCGTGTCACTTGGGGACTGGGAGAGGTTATACTGCCTAATCAGGATACAAATATTTTATAGGTGTAGACATTTAGAAAACATTATTTGAAATTGTCAATCATCTCTTTTCTAAGGTACTGATGTTAAAGCAATAATAAATTATGCCCTTTACTCTCAAAAGCCCTTGATGAGAGCACTTTTTTTGGAAGTTGCAAGCCAGAATTCAATGCCCTCTTTATCTAAATTAGTCAAAAATGCACATTTTATTTTTCCAAGAAAGAAGACCTGACTTCTGGGATCTAAGTCCAGACATCAGAAAATGAAAAAATTATTTATTTTATTCCAATGTCTATTCAATTAAAAAAATGTGTGAATGGTTCTGGGAACAGGGACAGATCTGAGTTGAAAACAGAAGAAAAGCAAATGAAATAGTACTGGAGTCAGAGATTGGGTCCCAAGGCTTCCCTTTCTTCTCTGCACGCTTGAACTGCCAGACACTGCACAGACACTGATCCCAGTATGGAATGGAGGGAAAGTGGGAACCTGTGTGCTCAAACTGGGGCAGTTCTGTGTAACTACAGCAGCAGAAATATAGCTATAAGTGAATTTTTAAGCTAAGGAGAAAGATGCTTAATGATTTCGGGTGACTTCTGTGCTAGGTGGCTTTGTTTTTTCTTGCATTACTGTCTCAGTCTTTAGTACCTAAAATTAATTAGCTGGGACCAAAAAAAAAAATCCTGTTAAGAACTTGAATCCTCAGATAAGGGCACAATCACATTACATGTTGATTAGAATCTTCATTTCATCTCATCAAATCAATGGGGTTGCACAACTGCAATGAAAATGATATTTTGCTTTGTTATGCAACTGATTCGGTATTCAGACTTCTTTCTGTTTGTCAAACAGGAATGATTATTCTTTTCGTAAAGTAAAATTGAAGGTACGAGGACTTTGCATTATTGTTTTTATGAGAATAATCACAGAAACTAATAGTAAATTAGTAAGAAGTAAGTGGCATTGATATGGAGGACCTCACCCACAAAGATATTGATGCATCAAATAAGGAGTGGTAGCTCATGAATCCAAAATGTAGCCTGAAAACAGGAGCTCATACAGCTTTCCTTTGTTTTTTATATTACCCTATATTCCCATTGCTCCTTTTGAGTGACTTCTACTGTCCCAGAACTTTTGAAAGTCACCAATGTTATATCACCAACTGAAAAAAGGAATAATTCTTGAAATTTTAAATGTGAACCAAGGCTCGTGATATCTATTGAAGTGTTCCTTCTGTTGCAGTAAGCATTGCTATGCATACCAAGAGATCTTGTCCTGTATGTGCCACAAATCTGCTACAAGTAAAGAAAGAATAGGTAATTCTGGATAAGCAATATTCTGTGAAATGCTTTTTGCCACCCTAGGCACATTCACTCCCAGCTTTCAATCTTACTAGTGGAAATTTTTCCAGTTATAGGTTTGGGGATTTTTTCCTCCCCCTGTTTATCCCATAGCCACAATTGAATGTTTTCTAGTTGTGTAAAGTCCTCAAATATCCTGGAAACAAATCAGGTTCTGGCAAACAAAAAGTTATCCCTAGAGACTGAATTTTCATGCTCAGTGGGCATAGTCCAAAAAATTTGTTCATTGTCTGTGCAAAGAAGTTTGACAATGGCAGAATTGTTTTATGAAGAGCATACCACATGTTAAGTTCATAAGCATGGAGTTGTCAGAACCAGAGCAACAAGTCCAAGATTACTGCAGTCTTTGCCAGTTATGCACATGTATGATATTTTTTATACGTGGACTGACTGAAGTGTCACAGGGTCTAGTTCCTTCCCCAGGCAATGCCTGCATTTTCTTGCTGCCTGACTGTTTAAGGGAGACCATGGTCCTATTTGAGTAGTCTGCATTCATATAGTCAGTCATTCAATCATACAACTGCCCAACTGCATAATGTTAATAAATGGTGCTGTTCAATACACTGATAGAAAATATTCCATAACCCAGGGGAAATAAACGCTGATTAGGCACAAGATAGACCACGTGAAATTTATAAGCAAAAAATATCTCCAGATCAAAATAAAATTGGGAACACCTTTTTATTTAATCTCTAACCAGTTTATCTCAACAACTGAACTTACTTAATTGAGGAAAGTTTCATGTTATGGTGTTGTGTTAAAACTAACCTGGTATCAACAGTCTGATATAAATATATGTAATCCTTCAGCACTGATGAATGTACATAGCTTGACATAATTAAACCTGTCTGCCAGCTTAAATACATAGGAATTACAGTTCACTCCCCAGGTGATAACAAGAACATGCCATCTTAACAGCTTGTTATGAACACGGTGTTGAACAGCAGAATTTCATTACTTCAGCACTCTTCAAAACTCCAAACTTTGTCTTCAATTTCAGGTGCCAAGACCTATGATGGATTGAGCAAAATCGTTATTTATTGGTGTGCCATTTTTTTCTTCCTGTTCTTTGTGTTTTTATTTATTCAGTGCTATCCAAATATAAATTTTTAGTGGTTCTTTCTGACATAAATTAACCTATCAGCATAAAGGAGATGCTATAAGCAGTCATCATAACCTCTGCTGATCACATACACTTTGCAGGTGACTTTTTCTAGAAAAGAGTCTAAAATCAAGAGGAGACTCAAAAAGACTCAGGAGAGGAGAGGAGAGGAGACTGAGGAGAGGAGACTGAGGAGAGGAGAGGAGAGGAGAGGAGAGGAGAGGAGAGGAGAGGAATTTACTTTTTTACTTTCACTGTCTTACCTTCATGCTTTTTACATTAGGATATTTAATCTCTTTGTCTATCTGATAGCTTCTTTCTAAGAGACCTGCAGACATTTGAATGAGTATCACAATTGATTTTTTTTTAAATGCAGAAAGAGCCAAAGCAATGTTGGCCTCCTGAATCAAGTAACACCACAGTAGCTTTTCCCCCTGGGAGAGGTCCTGTTACAGGCTGCTTGGGCATGGCAGTGGTACCTGATGGGTCCCAGCTGCCCACAGCAGCAGGCGCTCGCATGGTGCTCCTTTCTCTGTGTGGGAGGTGAAGGGAACTCATGCTGCTCTGACAGCAATTGCATAAACCTGGCCTGAAAGCTGGCTGCAATGGCACGTAACTGATAAATCAAATTTTGATCTATGCAGGCATGAATGGAAAAAGGGAGAAAAATGTTGAACTTTTTACCTCACCAGAGGGAAGGAAGTAGCTGATCTAATCTCAGATTCATCTGCTCTACAAAATGTGAAGAAAACTGTTACTTTGCAGGGGCTCATCCCTATCTAAAATTTAGAAGTGATGTTAAGATAATATGTGAACACAGCAAAGATAAAACTGCATCTAACAGTAAGATATCTTGTTAGTCCCTGCCTGTATCACACACAGCCTCACTCCACAGCTTTCTCCTGCTGTGAGCACCATCAGTGCCCACTCACATGGACCTAGAAACAACCTTAGTAGCTGATTTTTGGGCCCCTGGGATCATCAATGGAAAAATACAGAGACCCTGCAGACATGTTTGAGATGTGGCCACAAGTGAAGCAGGTGACTGAACTTCAGAAAGGTCAGTGTGAATTTTTTTCAGCCCAAAGTACAAACTTAAATCCCTGAAAGAATGTGGATTTTGATAACCAGCTTCTGAGTCCAGAGGACTAATGAGACAGATTGTCTCCCACATCTGTAAATACGGAAATAAAAAATTATGTTGTTTAGCCTCCTCCTGTTTTGACATCTCAGAATAGCACAGCATCCTTTCCTAATAATACAGTAACCCCCTCCTTCCAATCAAAATATCCAGAGGTGGAAACAACTGGCAGCTTCTCCCTTCCCTTCATTATTATAACTCATTCACTTCCTGTGGGAAACACGAATGAGGAATGTTTTGCTAGGGTTGTTTAAAAGGGAGTTCCAGCTTGCTGCATGTGGGTCAGAGGGTCATCTCACCCTTCAGGAACAGCAGGGAGAAGATGGGAGAAGTCAATGTGCAGTGAAACACTGAAATGAGGAGTTATTTAATGGGGGCAAAGATGCCAAATTATTCGCTGATCCTTACATCAAACTTGTGAAAGTTGTTGGAATCAGAAAGAGAAAAACAAGTAGAAACACAAAATGGTGTACACAGACAGGTAAGCTAAAGAGTCAGTCTGGGAAAAAAGGGAATTTAAAAGGGAAGTAAATGAGCTGAGCAGTTTCTGGTAAACAGGTTAGAAAAAGAATCAATAGTTCTGCTAAAAAGCAGAGATTATAGATTCATATGAAGAAAAAATAAAAATTCACTGAAAAATTGTATGTGGAGGAAAGGCTTGGAAAACAAAGGCTGCAAGAAGTTGAGAAAAAAAAAGAAATAGAAAGTGGCATTGGAAAAGTTAGGAATTAAAATTTCTGTTATTTGCTTTTCCCACAACTATTCCATCACATATATACCCTTTCCAATATGCAAGCAATGTTTGATTCTTAGGGGAGTACAATCTTCATATCCTGCTGAGCACTTTCAAGAACTTGACGCTTAATATCCAGAGGATCCTTTGAAAATCCAGGACACCATTTCTGATAGATGTAGTATCCCATTAAAAAACAGTGTTTACTCTATAATAAATCATAAATGGTTTTGCTACTCACTTCCCCTTATGATTTTTGTCTTGAATGGTATCTTATGACAGAATTCACCAGCCTGTAAATGTCCTGGGATAATATACTTGGCAACAATTTAATACTTCTTACTCTTAGACTACGATCTTACGCTGATGTTCTCACTTTTGAGACCATAAGGAACATGCAGAAGCAATATTTGATCTCTTTCCCTCGCATGAATCACACATTCTTCTTAGAGGCAGTCTGTTTTCATTATATTTGATCCTTCAATTTTACCTGCAAGGGCACAGATCATGACTATGAGAATGCTGCATTGTAGAGATCATCAGTGACTTAACAAACCCTTAGTGACTAAAAGCTTCAGTAGAAGTTTACATTAATTTCATGCATTAAATTTTTCTTAAATTAGGATAAACACAATAAATATTAAGGAAAAATCACTACCCTCTTTGACCATCTCACACTGTCAAAGGAGTTGCAGTTGAAAACTGATATGCTGTATGAATCATAGCATACAGCACATCTGGGCTCCTAAATAAACTCTTCTTTTCTCCAGGATTCTCCAGAAAGGCAAAGGCACTGAAGGCTGTTCTGTTCTGCAAAGCAGTTGGTTGAACGTAGAGATCAAGAAATAGCCAGAAGAAAGGTAGCTTTCAGATAAAGAGCTACTCTTAATAGAAAGAAAAAAAAGGAAGAAATTTAAAAATGCAGGATTCATCCTCATTTTAATAGGAGTCTCATTTTGACTACAGTAAATACCACATGAGCTTACTTGAGAAATATTAATGGATATGAATTAGTATTTTTAAAACTTCCAGTGTGGCTAAGACCTTGCCCTAAGTGTACGAATTCTGAGAATGGAAAATCCGTGCAGGATCTCCCAAAAGGAAAAGGAAAAAGAAAAAAGATTTTTATCTGGTGTCTGAATTCTAGTAGCTTATATTAGAAATTTGATCTAATTTCTCACACGAAACCTATAATGAAATGTAAAGGTAATCAGAAATCTTAATCCATACAGATAGTTTTTCTGAGTCCAGTGGAATCATAGTGTCAATATACAAAAGGGCTGAATATCTGCCCAAGTATGCAACTGTGCTTATATATACATATATGTAGGTATAATAATGCTAAATAGTCTACTGGTTAAAACAAATTCTTTCCATTCAGGATTCCAGGGATCTGCTGTTCCTTACAGTGACAGATGACTCAATCTTACAGGATCTCTGTATTGTAAATTACTGTTCAACTGGGATTCCCGTGTGGGTAAAGAGAAGGGGTGGAGGTGGAAATTATGCATATGCAGCCTCTGCCAAAGAAACAAGATAACTTTTTAAATGTTATTTTTGCTGTGATTACTGCAGAAATTGTACGCATTAGAAGTAGTTAGCAGAATGATGGAACCAGACTGGAAAATAAGTATCTACTTGATAACTACCTCAAGTGAAGACCCAGCTCCAATGAAAGTATTTGCAATGCCTTGTAACTCCAATTACACCTTCAGCATAAATGATTCCTTGCTGAAATCATATGGCCTTCTCTCAAAATACACCTCTTTGAAAACACAAAAGACACTACTTTGCTATTTTCATGACTTTAAAAACTAATGCTGAGCACAGTTACATTTATCCAGAAGTAATTCACAGAAAAAAGCACCTTCCATGGAGTAAGTTCAACACTTAGTGCTTCCCAGCCTTCTGTCTTTTGCAGATGTATACAACTATGCCAATGGAAATGAATGAGATAAAAAGGAAAACCTAACTACCTAATTACCTTTTTAAAAACAATTTCTTTGCAAATTCTGCAAATTTTTCAAATAAATTCCATGAGAAATGTAAAGTCAGTTATGTACAAGTGGAATGTGTGTCAAGATTTTCCTCTGGGGAAGAAATCCAATTTTTCTGAGGTGTGTGGTGGCCCCTAGTGGCCCCTGTCTTCAGAACAAAATGTGACAGCTAGTGCAAGTGACATATTTATTAACTTTGTTTATTTGAAACTACATGTAAGTGCCTGATGTTGTTTATCTTCTGGAAGGAAGCATGCTATAAATATATATATATATATAGTTATATATAAAATATATGTATATATCTTAAGGTACATTCAAGTCAAAGATTAGCTTGAATCCAATTCCTTAATTTAAAAGTCCATGTAAAAAATAAGAATATTAGGTTCAGTTTCAAAAGATTTTAGCTCTAAACATCTTCCCTGCAAATAGGTTTTTGCTATTTCTTCATCTGAGTTTATTGGAATATAAAGAATAGTTGCATGGAAAAAAATTGCTGGTGTTTCCAAGTCCAAAGTATAAATCCTCAAAACTTTTAGTTTTGCCTTATCTCATTCTAGAAATGCATAAATCTTGGGGGAGATTTAAATCCTTTAATATTATGCATTTTAAGGATTTTGACAATTCGGATTTGAGGCAGCCCCAGAGTCACCTGTGTCCTGTGGTGCTGAGAAGCAGAAGAGTATCACACACTAACCATGAGGATTTAAGCTGTGCTTTGGTCTAAAGTTAATGTTGCTCTGCAAAAAGCCACCTTAATTTCCTCTCATTCTCTAATGCTCAGTCCTTCATGTGTCAGAGATCCTCCTAAAAAGAGCAGATTACAGATCTGTAACAACAAATCTTGCCGATTACATTACAACAGCCTTTCTGCTTTGTTTGTTTGTTTTTTTTTTTGATGACAACTGAGAAGTATTTTTTAGTTTAAAAATTCTTGAGAGGTCCTCAAGAAGATAATAAACAACATAACTGTACGGTCATTATAATAATGGGCACTCAAACAAATTGAGTTGGCTGAGCTGTGGGAACATTTGTGTTCAAAACGGATCCTTTTGTGAACAGTATTATTTTCAAATAACAATGTGAAAATTCTTCCTAGGCTTTAAAAAACATTCTTTATTGCTTCCTGCAGCCTGATGAACTGACTGTTACAGTGCTTTATAAGTAGGCATTTAATATATTCAGAAAATTAATTATTTTTCTAAAATAGTGGTGGCTTTGTAATTGTTTGTATCTAAAATTGGTTTGTATATGCTATGGTATCTCTCAAAAAAGCTTTCTTACTGAATATTTAGCAGGTACAATGATCTTTGGTTACCTTGCTAGTTCAAATAACCATAACCTCAATTTCAGAGTTGCAGCATGGAAATAACTAAAAATTTAATTTCACAGTAGAATCGTTTCCATGGCATTTAACATATAATGAATAATTGAGAAACAATAAACTGGGAAATGAGATGTGTCTAAGGGGAAACTCTCATCTGCAGAGAGACTGATGGAATGTCACTCTCAGTGCACACTACATGACAAATCATTTACTGCCTTTTTACTGAGCTCTGATCTACTGGGAATTGACTGTCCTATGTATTTCTGAAAGCTGTTGTTATCAGGAGACAGCTGCTAATGACAGTGACATACAAACCCTAGAACACAAACAGAATAATCCCAGAAAGTTACATACTGACCCTCAGGAATTTCCCCATCCAGTTTTCATGTCATTGTGGTCTGCAGACATCCCAGATCTGCATTCATACTCTAAACCATTTGGGTCCTTCATACTGAGACAAGCAGAGCTTTCTCTCTTCCTTCTTTTCTTTACTCTGAATCTTAATAATTGGGTCTTCTATGCATGGAGTCCTGTCCTATTCATTTTGTGCCAAACACTCCTCCAAGTTTTCTTTTTTAAAAAAGCTCTTCTGTTATGTACTGCTACCTTCCTTTTCCACATATCTCTCCTAGAGTATTTTTGATCTTGCTATATCCCTATATACAGAAGAACAGGAAATTTAAAAATTTAACAAAGGTCAACAATTCACATATTTTCCCACTATAAATAAACCAGATGATCTGAGTTTTTTATATAAAAACTTGTCTGTGTGACCTCTAAAGCAAGACTTTAACTCATCAGGGCCCTTGGAGATTTGGATCCTCTTAAGGGATCAATTAACTGGGATTGCTCAACTGGGATCTACAGTGCTGAGAAACTGAAGTTGTACCCTTAGAAAAAAGAGATAAAAGAACTGGCAACTTGTTTGTGGCACCTTGGAACTTTATCGACCTCGGCAAAGGTGACAAAAATTAGCCCCTGGGGGGTATGTGAGAGCTGCATCTTTCACAATGGTTCACGTCTATTGGAGATTTTTACTTTGAGACATGAGAGCCCTGACTGTCTCTGGGAGCCCAGGGGTGGCCATGGCCATGTCCTGCCTGGTGGCTGCTGTGTTTGCTGCTTTTTGGAGGGTTTGGTCACATGCAGAGCCCCATGCAGAGATGCCATATGCTGCCATATCTCTCCTGACATCCCCTACTCTCCTTTCCCACCTCCTGCTTGCAGAAATGGGTGAACATTTCTAGGATTATTTTTTTTTAAAGAACTTGAGAAGTCTGTTTATATCTGCTCAGTTACATGACTTGCAAGATGAACCCTCTTCTTACCTAAGATTTGTTTTGTGTGTGTATATACAATCAATTATTTTTGTAGGTTGATTCTCTCCTAGAATCAGGCCTAGCATATGTCTATATTGGCTATCAATTTCTCCATAAATACATCTTCCCAAGGAAACTCACTTTCAAACTCCTAAGCCCTGAACACACTGCAATGATCATCATTTGTCTGTTTCAACTGAGAAACGCTCCAGTTATTCTGAAATACAAGCCTTTTCTGGATACAAATGTGTTTGAGATTAATTCATATTCTCATTAATCCCTGTACCAAATAAACATACACATTGTATCACCCTCTACCACATTAGGAGGAAAGTCAGTAAATTATGTAACAATTTCAAAAAAATATTGTTGCCACAGCCCCTGGTGTCACTACTCTGAATTATTTACAGAAACAGACCCTGATTTTAAGGAACATGAGAAAGCACATTTTGGACATACCTTGAATGAAATTGAAATCACTTATTGCAATACAACTTTGTATCTTCCAAATAAAATATTAAAATTGACAGTCAGGAAAAGCTCAGATTCAGAAACTTACTAGTAAACTAGGTTTCTAGTGCATGCTGACCCATATAACTCAAAACTGGTCTCTTACACTATTTAGGAAACGTGGCAAATGCTTCTGGCATCCTTGAATGGAAATTCAATCATTTTTAGTAAGCTTGCTCAGAAAAAATATCTTGGTCTGAAGTGTCTGGGTGTGTCTGCTTATACACGAATTTTGTATTTGCAAATGTCCAAATTTAAGTCTCCAGTAACACAGGCACAGAAATACTAAAACTCTGAAGATTTCTATGCAAATCTAGCTTCCACTCTTTTTATGTTTAAAAATATAAAATTTAGAAGTACTTACCAAAAAGCTTTGGATCTTCACGTATTTACCCAATTTCTGAAGGCAAGTGCGTGACCAGGCTTAGTAACTTCCACAACCCGCCATTTGCTACTATTTCTTGTCCCATATCTTAAAAATACAAAGTTATTTGTTTAAAAACAAAGTGGGGGGAAAAATAAATATAACTTAAACAAACATATACAATAAACTTTTGATGGCTTATTTCTCTACAGGAGAAATTTTGGGTTGTGAAAACGCGATTAAGTTTTCTATAGCACTATTGGTAAATAAAAGCACAAAGACTGTTTTCTTCCCTGCTTTCCACCTTATGGAACCATGACTTAAAATGAACAAGCAGAAAGTGTCAGACACCACGGAATCATGATGGGAGCACAGTGAACTTCCTGCTGAGTTTGGCAATGGCTATTCCAGGAGGGCATTAATATGGAATCAAATGACCATCAGTTCACCACACTTGTTTGAAATATCTCTGAAGGGATTCTCTATTAGCTGTTGCTTTGTCACTCTCCACAAGTTGGAGTGCAAGGAAAATCCCATGTAGCCCGTTCTTTTCTGGGCATACCACCTTCATAATTACTGAAGTAATAACATGGACTACTGTCACACATCTCAGCTTCTCTGAAAGCCATGTGCTGGCCAAGATCATAGTAGCTGCTGCCACAGACAAGCAACTTCAATGGCAAACAATTCTTGTGCATTGCCATACTTCTCAGCTAAAGATCTCACTTCATAAACAGTCAACCCACAAAAATTACATTCTATGGAAAATGCTTTTGCAAAATTACCAATGTCAGCCTGGGAGGGTTGTGCAGATGAAAATTGAAATTCAGCATCCTTAGAATGAAATTGGAATTTCAGAATACACCATAAGGAGAAGCTCTGATACATCATTGTTTAATTTAAGTTCAGTAAAATCCAATTTAGGAAGAAGGGACTTATACCACATTTTTAGACAGGTATATATTATGCATGTATATGTAGTTGTATATAATTTTTAAATGTATAACAAATTACAGTAAATCAACATCTTCCCCTACCATAACAAATGCACACAGTTGGGAGTTCACATAGGCTGAAAGAAAAAACACATCTGTTTTACTACAGGGCTTGACTGCTCAAAATATATCTATGATTTAACTCTGTTAAAATGTCTTCATTATTATGCAACCAAAGCAACTGTATATTTCATTTACATATTGTATTTCGAGTTAGTATTAATAAAACAGAAAAGATATGTTAATTTCTTCTCAAAAAAATTTCTGGCCTTTAGGAGTCATTTCTCATTCTCTCCCTCAGCTCTTAGCAGTGTATAGTTTCTTAAAAATCAAAAGTGAAAACAAGTCCTCTCCTGAGACATTAGAGTCTGAAAGCTGCAAATGATTTTATGAGCCTTGTACATTGATATTCCACAACTGCTGCTATACAACACCTCCACAGAGTTATAATGATTTCTTTCTGTCACTCTGTGGGAGGATGAAAAGGAGAACAATGAAGATCGCTTTTTTCTTCTCAAAAACACCACAAAATATTTATGACATATTTACTCTCAAAAATATATCCATTTAGTATTTACTTCTTTCAAAGGTAATCTCATAATTAAGTCAGTGTTAAGTCAATGTTAAGTCAGTTTTTCTTGCACAGTCTGCTAGTGACAAATATGTCAGATGGTCCTACAATACAGAAGATGTTTGAAAACAGAAGCCAGTTCCAAAGAAGTGACACAACTTTCTAAGCTTTCTTCTAGGCTAAATCTCACTCAACCATTTCCTAAGCCCAATCTAACCTAAATCCTGGGCTTGTGCAATGTGTGACTCTGGCTTCACCTGACAGATACCTTATCTGTAGGGAACTGGAGGTCTAGGGTGTGCTTACAGGGTTTTGTTAAGTTTAACCCAGGTTCATCTAGATCACCACTGAACTGCCAGACTACCATAAAAATGTGCTTTGTTTTTCTTGCAGAAGCCAGTCTCCAATAAATTTAGCATGCAGTCATACAGCCAGATGTATCAGGAAAGAATAATGGACAGTGTTGGAGAGAGCTCTGGGTGATACTGAGATCAGCCTGCTTCCTCCAGCTGCTCCTGCTTTACCATTATCTCATGCTCATATCTTAGCTGCTTAGCCTCTCAGGAGCTACTCCAGTGCTCCAAACCCTTACTATGTCATTCATGTGACACGGAGGGGCATGGCAGTGATCTGAAATAATCACCAGCTGACAAAGAAGTAGCAGGGGAACTGAGACACAGGTATGGCCAAGCGCTCAGCAGTAGCACACAAGGCTTGGAAACAGCCTGTTGTCAGAGCTGCTCCTTCCCCTTCCCATATGGACACAGTCAAAAAAGCCAGCTGGAACAGCTTGAGATTTTATGCAGAGGATCATCTTACAAAATACTGAGCTGTCATACCTCTGCCAGCAGGGCAGACCTCTACTGGGTCCCCCTGTTCCAAAACATCATAGCATAGCAGACTTTTGAGAAAATCGTGGTTTTTAAGAAGCAAATGCACTTTATTCCAGAAAGACAGTGAATAAAAAATAATGAAGCAATTAATTATAATTTGCCAGTAGAATCTGAGGCAAAATTTACATAAGGCTCCTGAAATAGAAAGTAAAAACAACAACCAAAAAGTTCATAAATAAAGCAAGATGTGTGTGTGTGTGTGTGTGTGTGAGTTTTAATTGAGCCAAGTGATCTATTTGTTGCCTTGAAACAATTAGCCCAGCACTTGGGTCTTCATCAGGGAGAGGAAGGGATAAGGACTGATCACAAATAAAAGGGAGGAATGAGAAAGAAAACATAATGAACAACTGCTGCTGCTGCTGCTGCTGCTGCTGCAACATTCCTCAGTCCAGACACCGAATCCAAACCTGAAACTGGATTGGAAAATAAATCAGTAAGCCAACACATCATAAAACAGAAGGAAGGGATTGTAAATTCATACTGCTCATTAGAAGTTTGCTATAATTGCCTCACATTCACAGCGGACACAGTTTGAGCTGTGAAGGTGACCCTGTTGGGTACATGGGTGGTTCTATGACAATCAGCACCTTGAAATGTGTTTATTGAACAATTCAGCAGGTTTGGGTGTAGTCCTGAGACTGAAAACATGGTGTGACTCCTGGCTTCTCATGTTTTGTGTTTTTTTTTTTTTTTGTCTTTTTGTCTATTTCTTTATTTTGCAAGATTTGGAAGAATTTCTGAGTTTTTATATTTCTCCTGTTTATGCCTCTGCAGTTTCTACTCAGAAATGTTATAAAGAAACAGCTTTCAGCTGCAAAAAAATTCTCTGCTCTGACACTTTTTTTTCCCTTTTTTTTAAAATAAAGCAAAAAAAGGTTGCCTCTGTAATTTGTTGCAGAGAAAAAAAAAACACTTCTATTTCTCTATTCTTACCTCCTTTTTCCCCAGCCTAATAAAACTTGAAACACAGTTTAAAGTCCCAAAAACAAATATCTTCTATTTCTTTCTCAAATTCAGTTCACACCATCACCTTGTCTTAGTAATGGGCCCGAGTTGTAAACGTAGGTACGGATCCCAGATATCAGGGAGTGGTTTTTTCTCTGATTTTTTTGGTTTATCCCTTTTTTTATGTAGATGTAAAATCCATATGGAAGTCTTGCCAGACATTTCTCTCTAAATGCAAAGCTGTCTAATACATTCAGCTCCTTGCTGTGTTTTAGATGTTAGTGTTGTCTTTGCTACAGGAGAAACCAACAATCTTAAACTCAAATCCAAGACAAGTAAAAAGGCAACAATATCACTTTAATATCTTTATTTTTGATCACCTTTCACATCTCTAGATTCAGTCTTGTGAATATAGGCTTTAAAAACTTGTTCCATTTCTATATTTTGCTTTTTAATAAAAACAAAAAGTCTCCTTACGACAATTTATTAGAAGAAGTAAGATTTTGTAGGAGAAAAAAAGGAAAAAGAGTGGGAAAACTGATTATGAAATCTAAAAAACCCATGAAAAGCTAGTAACAGAGAATCACTATGTTGGTCATCTAGAGTATGTGGAGGAAAATTGCTGGAAGCATGTGATGCATCTAATAAGACTTTGGCCACAGCACTGGTGCTGCAATAGTGCAGTCAGTTTATGTCTTAGTATTCTTATCTTGGTTCCCTTATCTCAGTTCTCTGGAAGTGCAGACTCACACAAAGAACTGTTGAAACAGGCCAGGCTCACTAAGAAAAATGATCTGTGAGAATTCTCTGCATTTTCAAAAGAGAGTTTGGTGTGAGCGTTATTTTCTTATACGAGCTGTGTATACAGATAGGGGTTCCCATAGTTTAAGGCTTGACCCACTTGGCAAAACTTAGAGCAACTGCCTAAATGGGTGTTGGCATTTCTCCATATTTAGTGAGCCTAAGTCTCCCAGGGAAAATTATAGTGTCCAGTTTAAGATAAAACCAGCTGCCTTCAGTTTTTCCAGAAGTTCCAGGGTGTTTTTAAACACCTTTTCAAGAGATAGTACACTCTCTACTTTCACTGCACTCACTGTATTTGTCAAGAAACCATGTACAGTAGTCAGGCATTGAAAGGATACAGGAAAAAAGACAAAAGACAGTCCACATAACTGTCAGGAGAAGATGATGCCCTATTAAAAGAAGTTAATATCATAATTTGGCAATAAAATATTTATTTGTTCAAACACTCACACAAGCAACAAACCAAGATGTCTGAAAACAAAAGTTTAGAAATATACAGATGTAGAAAGTTTGCTTCCACATTCTTAATAAAATTTTTGTATCCAAATATCTTTTTAATCTAATACCTCCTTAAAATTTTTAATGTCTCTTAAAGATTTTAGCTGATGTGTACATAACACTTCACACGGCTCTACCTGAAACAGATGAAAACAGATTAATTTTAGATTGCTAAAATGCACAATAAAAGGGTGTAGGAAAAAGAACAGGCTTTTTGTTTTTATATACTCAAATTTTAGGAAAGGAAGACCAACGAAATCCAATTATATGCAGCTCAGTTCCTGGGATGAATGCCAACCAATCACTCTGTCTCTTATCTTCTCCTTTGACTTTCAAAGCTTTGAGATTATGTCTGTGAAAAATTAGTAAGAAACTTGTATGCTTTAATTTAGCTTTCTATTTATTTTCTCTCCAAAGTGCTGCCTCCAAACCATACCTGTTTTCTCACACTGCTATGGTGGTCTTGAACTGGTAGATAAAAAATAGTAATCTCTGTTCTCATTTTATTATGGTCTATTTCCCTAATCATAGCAATAAGTTACACAAAAACTCCAACATCCATATAATTTATCTTTTTTTCCACATACTGTCTGAGATATTGATTCTTTTAAAAACAATGAGAGAGAAAAGAAAACCCTAAGTTTAAAATTCGTAGAATCAGACAACCACTTCTGTCTCCTGTAATAATAATCTGAATTCAAAAAACTGAACAAAGTCAGCACACAAACATACTAAGAAACAGCCTGTAAAACAAGGTATTGAACATCACAGCATCACTCTCAGTAAAGACACTTTTAAACAAAGGCAGTACCAAATGGCAAAGCTATCATAAAGTCTGTCTGGCCACACTTTCTTAACCTGGAATACAAATCTTCAGTTTCCTCCAAAGAATAAAAACAATTTCATTTAATCGAATATTAGTAGAGGTTCTGTTGGTCCCTAAACACACACACAATAAGGATATCTGAAACTACAACACCATTTTTCAGAGAAAAGCAGTAGTGTTTCTGTGTTTATATGAACACTTACCCTGAGCCCTACCAAACTCTGAATCAGTTTAACTGGGAGCATTTCAGTGTCTTCACTGAAATTCAGCACATTTGCAAGAGCAGAGAACTTGGTCATAGAATACAGAGCAGTAACTCTTGTGAAAATATTTTTAACAACTCATGAAAATTAATTTTATACAGTAACTAAGACAATTAGAAAATTCAGAGTCCTTTTCCATAAATAAGAGAGAATTACTGCATAATGACAATTCAGAGATCCTGGGTAGACATCCTTATAGAAACTACCTAGAGAATATTCTCAGGAAACCCACAAATGCACGGATCCTCAGAGGTAATTGCATGAAAATTGCTCCACTTTGAAGACTGTAAATGTTCTCATTCTTTTTGTTATTCTTTTGGAGGCTTTGTTTCCTCTCTTCCCAACTTCCCAAGTTTCAGTGAAGGGACATCAGAAGGTGAAGCAGTACATTCTGCTAAAATACTGTTTTCTGGAAGGCTTCATATAAAACAGGCAAGAACTTATTGCTAGCAACAATATCCTAACAACAGACTTTGTAGTACTTTCATTGCCCCAGCTTTCCCCTTTATGTAGCCACGTCCATCTGCCAACCGGCCATTCAAATGGGAAAATTCATTAGAATATGATTTATAGTGCATCCACTGAGATCACATTCATTACTATTCTTGGGAGTTATTTCAGCAATATAAAGCAGGCATCATGCTGACTTACCCTACTCCATTATGCTTAGGGGTCTATTGTATTATTAAAGCAGTAGAATGCAGTAAAACCACACCTATTTTAATGTTCATATAAAATATTCATCTCTGTTGGATAAAGGTTTTCATTTTTAATGCATTACATAACATTCCTAACTTTAGTGGCAGAGGCTACAACTCAGGTTGTTTGAATTTATTTATATTTTTTCAAATGAAAAGAGATTTTCTCTTTGGTTTCTGTAAAAACAAGCAAAACTATTGAGACGTCTACAGCTTCTGTGCTCAATAAAGAGTCAGAATGTTTGTTTAATAAAAAAGCATTTTTCATTTAATAACTGGCATATTAAAAGTACAGGTGTCAGTTCTCAGATATAAGGAGGTACCTTAGTTCTAATCTGGAAAAAGATACAAATATGAATAATTTCTTCTGCAGGAAGGTAAATCAACATCTCCAAGAGATCTCCAGAACCAGAGGACCGAGCCCATGCAGAATGCTCAGGGGTCATAGACTCATCCCATCAGGGCCAGCTTTCCTGAGCACGGTACAAGCACCTGGGCAAGAAACCCTTCCCTCTCTGCTTGAGGCTGAGGGCACCTGGGCTGCTTGCTGCTCTCACATAGCTTAAGGATGGAATGGGTTAAATAATCCCACTTGGCAACTGGACCACAGATGCAGGGAATCTAGAGAAGGTAATGATACAAATCCTCATATTGTGAAGTATGTTGCCTTTTCAACTCATTCCCAAAATCCCGATCAGGATTTTGTAGCCTTTATGCCCTACAGGTTTCCACTCAGCCAACATCAGCAAACATCAGGAATCAAACTATAATGATGTTAAAATTAATTACTTTCTTTTATCCTGTAATTGAGTCTATCAATTACAGATAATGACAAGCAAGGATTTAAAGCTAATGCTTATGGAGAATTTGCCTCCTCAGTGTATTCTGTTTGCTTTCTCCACTGGCTTTTCCATATTCATGTGCTCCTTTTATTTGGCTTTCTTATCTGTGCATGAGTGTAGGCTGTGGACTTTCTAGGGTGAGACTACCTTTAGATGAAACTTAGCAGAATAGGATCTAGCCAGGATATGTAACTGTACTGTAAGGAAAATAAAAATTATTAATAAAAGGATTTAATTTTATTGAATTTTCCAACTTAAGAACCAAGAAATTTATTTCATATACTATTCTCTTTACCAAATTTAGTATAAGCACAAATAGTTTTTTTCACCTCTGATGTGTATACTCCTGCATGTGCTGACATTCCAGAAATATTATGATAAAGGACAGGTTGTTTCTGATATCTTCAAGTTATTTAATGTGTTCAACACAACAGGATAAAAGGAATTTTTAAATCCTTCAATGTATGTCTGGTTCTTTACAAAAAACTCAATATCTTACAACTGCATCTAAGGAATTTACAAGGTAAGAGGGAGTTTCAGAAACTTGTTCTGAGATAAAGCTGTCATGTTAGAAGAGAAAGATAGTTCAGTACACACACATGTGGTGGAAATGAGGCAGTATATCTGGAATATGTCCTCATAAATACCATTCTGTACCGACTGGGTGAAAAACTATAACATCAAAGGATGTTTTGGGAGAACAGAGTTTCTCGGAAAGAATAGATTACTGACTTTGAAGTTTAAGTCCCAGAAAAAATGTCAAGATGAGGAAGGGAATTCTTGATACCACACAATGTACTCAGATCACCTAAATATTCCTTCTGTTTAAAAACAATCCCTTTGGAATAGGTTTGAGTAGCCAATATTGACTTTTATACCTTTTCACTATGTATTCATCATAGTGGTCACTTCTATTTAAAAAACAAATGACATGGAAGAGTCTGCTAACAATATGTTTAATTTGTATTTCATATTTGGCAGTATCCTTCTTGCAGAACATGATTTTGGAAAAGAGTTTGGTGGAGAGCAGGTCAAAAGCTCCACGATGGGCCTGAGCACAATGGGGTCTCCTCAGGGGCGATGGTAATATAAATAATAATAAAATTATAACAATTCTACCTGCCAGGCTTCCTTCTTCAGGATATTACTGCAGTGCATCTGAATGTTCTTTGACCTGCCTAATGCTTTTTGATTCCATATTCTGGGAGCTGTTCATTCCTTCATGCATATTTCTGACTTTCCTTTAGGAGACATTAAATGATTGAACAGATTTAACCTAATTTTTGATCAGTAGCAGTCAATGAATTGGTGAATATTCCTTTTTACATCTTAGTTTCAAAGAAGCTTCAAATTTGTAAAGATAAAATCCTACACAAAACTTTCCCTCTGGATCTCGGGAAAGTCCTACTTTTGGTCACTTACCTAAGTACTGTCCAGATGCAGTTGCTGTAAGACTTATAACCGGAACCTACCTTTAATTAAAACCTTATTGCAACAGAGAAACAGTGGGCTTTTCCACCCAGCCAAGTGGAAGCTGCACAATTTGTTTTATAATTCAATTTTTACAGAACCCTTTCCAAAGGAGACTCCTCTCTTTCCTGTCTGTCTTTGATTATTGCTGGGCTGGTGCCACTATCATGGTCTGCGCACTGCAAGACCAAATCTGAGTTTTTGCAACACCAAAGAGAGGGTCCAGCTCCTCAGTCACTCCAGACTTGTATCTGACAGTACTCTGGAAACACAGACCTTGCACAAACTGCCAATAAAAGCCAACCTTCCCAACTACATTCCTTTAAAAGCCACTATTGTTCTCATTCATGATTGAACAGCTCAGCTTTCATTTCAAATGAAAAAAAAAAAAAAAGTCCAGGCTGCATTGAACAACTTCCAGACATTTCCTATGCCCTCAGAGCATTTCAATTCTATTGCAAGGCTTTTGAGTGTAGCACCCCTGAAATGGTGCTGGTGATTATCTTTTCCAATTGGACAAAATCTCTCCGATTAATGCCAGCACAATATTTCTGTAATCTTTTAAAAGAAATTTTCCTTATGTATTAACTTGCAGAATTGGAAAGGCAGATCAGTAAATTCATGTAAGGCACAATTTTACTGGCAGACAAATAGATGATGGATTAAATCTGGTGTTACTTCAGCTTCTTCAGTAATGAGCTATTTTCATTGTGATCTCAAATTGTTTTTCTAAGTCAAATTCTGGGCTTCAAGACAATGCAAGTGGTTATAAATTATTCTCATTTTGCTCAGTGTTATGCTAGAAAAACAATGAGTTCCAGGAAGATGTCATGAATGGAAGTGTTTTTAACACAGACATCTTGGTAGCCCTTTTGGCCTATTTCATGATTATGTTTCTTAATTTATCCCTTTATTAGAATTGCTACCTAAAAATAAACTACAAACTTCCAGTGTACTAGACACCAGAAGGAGGACATGGTCCTTACCCAGGAGAAATTACAATGTAAAACACTAGGCAATTGGCCAGTTAAATTAGTGAGCTATGAAACAAACATCTGTATATTTTTAATATTGATATATTTTTAGAAAAAGAATAATTTGCCTCAACTCTGTTCATATTCTGACACATATATTTTAGGAAAGGAAAAATAGGTATAAAGATTATTTATATTACACACACAGAATCCCAGAAGGGGTCTGGTTGGAAGGGATCACAGTGGTCATCTGGTCCAACCTTCCTGCTCAAGCAGGGTCATCCCAGAGCACATGACCCAAGATTGTGTCCAGATGGTTTTTAATCATCCCCAGTGTGGGAGACTCCACATCCTCTCTGGGCAGCCTGTTCCAGTGCATGGTCACCCACACTGTAAGGAAGTTCTTC